>JAZKJV010000965.1:0-384407 GCA_037367405.1 Ottelia alismoides
TTTTGAGGGTATGGGTATTACAACCTCCCCCACTTATATTCGCAACGTCCTTGTTGCGACATGACACATCACTTATTCCCAGTGACAGTGGCGGCTGCACGCTCCATGTAGTTATTTCCTCATATCTCTTTGTAGGGGCGGCTCCACCTCTCGGGTAGCCCTTTCCACTATCAGAGAGAAATTAGCTCTGATACCATTTGTAACGTCCCGGGCTTAGGTCCCCGGCCCGTTTTCGAGAAAGACTGGCCCTGACAACTTGTTGGGTTCAGACCCAAATGGATCCGTTGACAACCACCCAAAATGTTTAAGCTCAAGTTGTCAAGTAATAATCCCCACCACTTATAAATCACACCCACACTTTGTGAGCTTTAGATGTGATCCTATATTTGAGGGCATGGGTGTTACACAACATCTGGCCCCTTTTCACAAAATAGGATGCAAGCATCACCTTCGATCCATGATTTGCACCACCCTTGGAAGCATCCCCATAGAATGCTGCTCTAACAAAGTTGTTTGCCTTTGTCACCTCCGACTGTGTTCAGAACACCGCCATTGTTGTTGCTCATATGATAATGCCATCCTTGCCATTTCTCGTGCTGACATCACAATTGGTGTTCTACCAGCATAAACTTAAGCACCGTTGCTCTGTCTTCTATCAGTTGCTCACAACAACTCCATCAACTTGCGACAGAGCCCCCCTACCTGCAATGGAGCCCTCTCCGCCCGGAAGTCCTCCCCTACCCCCGGCTGGTCGCCCTCCGCCCGCAGCTCCTCCCCCGACAACCTCCTTCCTCCGTCCCATCCTGCTCCCTCCTCTGCCCTGACCTTCCTCCGCCCCAACTTGCCACCTCCTCCGCCCCAGCCTGCTCCCTCCTCCGCCCCATCCTTCCTCCGCCCCAGCCTCCCTCCACCCCGACCTCCCCCGCCCCGCCCCGAGCTCCCCCACTCCCCCCCACCCCACCCCCTACCGACCACGCTCACCAACAGCACCACCTCCCCCCGCACGGCTGAAGAGAAGGAGATGGAGGAGCAGGTGGTAGGAGGAGGAGGAGGGATTGGACGGTGAGGAGGGAGATGGAGGATTTTTTTCCGAATCTGCCCCTCTTAACTATATGACGGTTTGGTTAAACTATGGTTGAGTTTAATTTATTGACGGTCAAAGTAACGGAGGGGAACAACTGATAGAACGGCAAGAAGTTGAGGGTACAACTGATATTACCAAAAAGATAGGAGCATAACTGATATTGCTATATCTCGGAGGGACATAACTGATAAAAACTCTAGTGTAAAATACTAATTGTCTAGCATGTAATTGCAATGCGAGACGCAGGAAAGACACATAATCGTGCGTCGCACTCAGGTTTCGAGAAGGCTTTTACTTTCTAGAACTCGAGTTTTATAATAATTGTTTAAATTATAGTTGTTCGGCATATTTGACGTTTTTTTAAGAAACAATGTGGCCGTACAATGAGTGGTAACTCTTGTGCAATAATTTTAGAAAGGGATTTTTACACCTTCAACCCTGAAAATTTAATAAATTCCCTTCTGGATCTTATATTTATCGTAATTAACATCTAAACCATGCAAACAAGCTAACTCTTACATTATGGATCCTAACATACTCTGTGGTTAACCCCCGAAAGGGTTGTGGTATAATAGTTGGCATGTTTGTGGAGTTCAAGTGATAATAACAAATAATACATTGCCCGGGAAGGTAATTTACAATTTTTTTTGAGTTTGTGTAAAAATCCCTTCTAGAAGTTTAACCGGAGATTGAAATGGAAATCTTATCAAAAAAGTCGAATTGAGTGAACCATATTTTCAATCTGATTTAATCGGATGATGGCGTCATTATTCTTTTAAATCAGACTAAACTGAAACTGTTGAAGAAAAAGCGGTTGAACTGCTTGATTCAAAATACACATTTAATATAATTGAATCAAATCGAACTACAAATATAAATGCACATATATAAATTTATTTACAAACACTAATAATAAATATTAAATAGAACTATTTGGCATGCAAATCTATTTTCCGAAAAAAAGTAAACACAAACATAAACATACGAATAAACATAATATACATAGATAAATACATAACATATGTAATGTCTATACGGGTATACGCATTTATAATGTAAAATATACTTCTACACATATCTATCAAAATGCATAGATAATATTTATATATTATAGTTAAATTTTTGCATATACATCAAATATTACGAATGCGTGTGTAATATTTTAACTAAATACTTTATGATTTTTAACAGGATAATTATATTCGGATTCAATAGCCTACTTCAAGTGGTTATATATAAGTTGATTGGTAGTTCATATTGGATAACAAGAAATTACGAGTTCAATTCACATCGATATTATTATATTTAAACTAAATTAAATTTGAATCGTTCAATTTTAATTGAATCAAATTTCAAATAATCACTTGAACACGTGGTTTTACCAAAAAAAGATACTATTTGAACCGAATCAAGGAAATTTAGATAACTAGGCCGGTCCAATTCCGGTTCACTTGATCCGATTCCGGTTCACTTGTGGGTCGTTCCCCGAAATGGGGTGGGGATAAAAAAAATTTACCGAAACGGGGACGGCCCAAAAATATTTCCCAGAATAGGGATATATCGGCAAAAGGTTTGCCGTCCCACGGCAAACCGTTTGCCGCACTATGTGGACGGACGGGAGGGGGCTGAGATACCAGATTTTCGTCGCGGACGCAAATTTGAGGCGTCCATGTGGCACGACAAATGGTTTGCCGCTTCGTATTCCACGCACGGTAAACCATTTGCCGTTATATCCTCATTGTGGGAAAAGTTTTGGGACCATCCCCATACCGGGGATTATTTTTATGAGGGGACCCCATTTTGGGGATTACTAGTTACATTAAACTACCAATATAGTCCGTTTTTCACACGTGCCCTTTGAAATTCCGTAATTATAGTTATGCCCCCACTCTTTTTTGCAGTATCACTTTTTCTCCTCGTTAATTACACCATTAACAATTGTATCCCTCCATCAAATAGTCGTCAATGGAAATAAGGAGAGCATGCTTAATTGTAACTGAGGTGCAGTTAACCCCGAATCTCGAGGGGATCGAGTAGTTGAGATTATTCTAGTGATGAGGAGATAGACTTTGAAATCGAAAACATTCAACACTACAAGGGCGAAAACTTCGATTTAGAGAGTTACGAAGCTTGAAATGGGAAATGATTTTAGAGATCACATTACTGCCTTTATAAGGAATTCAAAATAGCATTTATTAAGTACGGGATTGACCCAGTATAGATCTGAATGGAGGCGAAAAATTCATACAATCGACCATACTTAATTGTGGGAAAAGATTTTATTGTTGTTGTGTTGTGTTCCTAGTCGAATTACAACAATATGCGCAGGCGATGGTTGTACCTAGCAAATTCAATATCTAGGTTGGGGGAAGAGCGTTTACATTCACAATAGAAACTCTCAAGAGGAACACATTTGCAAATCAATAAATAGAGTTGATATGGGAATGGTCACATAATATTGGATTCAAACTCTGTGAGAAATGGTCGAGAGAGAACCCAACATTGTCGATTAAGAAAGGAAGAAACATTGCCTTGGAATCGATTTTTGGGAAAATGGAGTTGACATAATCAAGGCTGTCGATTTTGATATATGAAGTAAAGACTAAGAACCATGGTTCTCTCATAGACTACATTACAGAAAAATGGCGCATTCTTCGGAGTTTTTATATGTTTCAATGCATCTAGGGAAGGGTTCTTAAAGGGGTGCATGCTTTTTCCTATAGTAGATGGATGCCATCTACCTATCAAAAAAAAAAAAAAAGATGGATGCCATCTAAAAGGAAAATATCTTAGGACTTTTATTGATCTTGCAGATTTAGACGGAATGAATGCGCTATGTGCCCTGTTGTATTCTATATTTGCGAGGATGGGTCAATAGAATCATGGTTGTGGTTCATGGAGAGATTGCATTTAGCGATTGGATTCAGAAGAAGGAATGTGTTGCTTTAAAAAATCTGATGGGCAAAAGGGTGTGGAAGGGGCAATATTATAGGTATTACTTAAAGCTAAGCATAGGATGTGCATGAGGCACGTGTACAAGCATAGGGATCTTGGTACCTCTTGCTTCATAATATGTAATGGCAATCACCAAAGATCTCCAAGGTTTTATTGTTAGAAGATCCGATGATGAAAATGCAAAAGTGGATTCTCTTTTGAGAAGGCACACGGTTGACCTCTAATCATGTACTTCCATTAGATGACATTTGAGTAGTCTTTCTTATAAGCATGCAACATTAGTTATTAGCAGCATTGGAGGAGTTAAGTGGGAGGATTACATCTCTATAAGCATGCCAACCCCTGTGCTCCTACTCGAACCATCCCACCCACCCCGGCTCCCCAGCGCCCTGCTCGAACCATGCTACCCACCCCCCTCCCGGCCCGCTGATGAAACCCAGTTTCATACTCTTAGTTCGTAGAAATTAACCTCCTAGCTTAGACTATGTGTCAATAAAAACTAGATTAATCCCTGTAATTATCTGACCCCTTGAATAAATAAAAAATACAATAAAATGACAAAATTAAAATTCGTAGTGTTTTTAACCTTAAAAACACTCTCAAAAATATTTTGTTTCTTTGTTTGACCTCGTCTCTGTTTTTGGTCTACATGAAACTTGTAGATCTTATCGAGATCTACAACTTTCATGTTTTGAATTTTTTCAAATTTGGCCATCTTCTCCCTCTTATTTAACTTTCTTTGTTGCAATAATCTGATTGGGCCACGTGATGCCATCTGGTTGCGCCACGTGGCCCAGTCCCTTGCGCGCCATACACCTTCTCCCTCCTCCGTTCGATGCTCTCCCTCCCTCCAGATCGTCGCCATCTGTTTCCGCCTTCTTCTCAACCCTCCGATCAATGCTTGCACCACATCTCCGTCCGTCAGCGCCTCCTTCTCAGCATGACACGTGTCTTCATTCGCACCACACGATCATCTCCTAGCGCCTCAATCTGTGCCATTCACTCCGCTTCTCAGCCATCCGATCAAAGTCCAGATATCATATGGACCGCCCGCCAGCGCTGACATCCCGCTTGCACCAAGTGGCGCGTCTCACGCCCTTCGATGGTGCTGCTACGATCTAATCACGACCGATCCTTAGCGCCTGTCTCTCAGCCGTTAGATCGTGAGATCCAACGTCTGAGGACCTGTCTCCTACCTCCCGCTACATCCTCGCCCATGTCACCCACCTTGCGCCACCTCTTCCCCCTTCCTATTTTCTCCATCGTCTCCGCCATTCTCCCCACTCGCCAACTATCCCACAGTGGAGACCAGTCGTCAACCACCCTTGTGGGAGTCCACTATCTCCATAACTCCCCTCACATCGCTCCATATCACCCACGAAAGCCACGACCTCTGCTATCTCAATTGTCGAGCTCCATCTTCAAATACTCCCCCTCCGCCCCACTCCACCGATGTCCACCTTTACGAGGGGCGAGGCCAAGCCCTCCTCCACCTCCCTGTGACAGGGGGAGGTGCTAGGATCGAGCGAAGATGACCATCATCCCCGATGAGACCCATCGTCTTTCATGGCGGCGATGCGGCAGCTCCGCCCCGCTTGAGCTCCGAGGATCGGTCGCCCTCGACGTGCAAAGACCCTGAGCCTCTCCAAGAGGCTCAAGCCCAGGCCATCACTACGACATTAGTGCTCAGGCAAGCCCTTCGATCTTTCTCTGCATTTTCCTTTCTTTTCTCGCAATTAATTAGGATGCTCCTCGCATTATCTCTGTTCACCGATCATCCCTTCATCTTCATCGCACTTTTGCCGTCCACGCGCACCGCTTTGATCCCCTTCTCCTTCCTCTATAACCTCAGATCACTTCAACCCATCTCCTTCGGGTTCGCCGGAGAAGACCACCGGCCGCCACCTTCTTCAGCCCAATCACGGTCAACCATCTCACTCATGTCACTCCACGCACAAGGCCTCGGTTATTGTGCGAACTTTGCAGGTACTCAAATGTGCAATGATCGGAGTTTCATCGGAGAAGAACTCACAAGCTTCGCCTCTAGCGCTCTAGTGTCGTCCACCGTCTCCAGGCCGTGCCACAGCTCGCCCAGACCTCCGGCTTCATTGACAACCGCTCAGGAGGCTCCAGGGAGATCCATCGTGACCTGGCAAGGATGGCGGAGCCCAGGAAGTGTCGCTGGAGATCTGATCGAGCCACCAGCCATGAGGTGGAGGAGGAAGATCCAGAGTCTACAGGCGTTGTTGGATGCTCCTCCCCGGTGCCCATCCAACGGCGCTGATGCAGCCATGTATTCGCCAGCGTACGGTACAGCTACCGTTGGATCCTCAAGATCTAACGGTCCTTGGACATCCAGGTGTCAAGCGTCGAGCACACCCGAACCTCAACCTCCTAGCCTGTTGGCGTGGGTCTATCGAACCACTGCCAAGCCTTCTCCAAGCCAAAGCCTCCATCGAGCCTGATTCGAGGCTGAACCATACACCGAGCCTCCTCCGAGCGTACCTCTTCACCGAGCCTAGAGCGCACGTGCTTGTCACGTGCAGCCGGGACAATTTGCATGGAGGCCCCGCTAACTTGTCCATATTGCATTCAGGTCCAGAGCTCACGTGCAGACCACATCTGGGGTATTTTGCACTCATACCCTCGCGGGTTTTAATAATTGCAAAAATACCCCAGCACGTATGGGTAAATTACAGAGAAGGCATCATATTTATTTTACTTGCATTTTAGTCCTCCCAGAGACTTATTTGCTATTTATATTTTATGTTTTCTTGTATTTATGCCCCTGACTTCATTTGTGAATATCTTGAGCATCGTATCTCTGTTTCAGTTCATTTTGATCTCGTTTTGAAGATCGTTTCATTGTCTTCTTGATGGCATGTTTAGATTTCAAATTTAACACTATGAATTTTGATGTATTATTTTAATAGCTCAGTGTCTTTATTGTAATGCTTCACATGCCTTATTTTTACATCAATGAGAATAGCTTCATGAATTGAACCCGAAATTGATTAATTATTATTGCTTAAATATTTTGTATAATTCGGGCATTTTTGCATTAGAACTTGCATTGCATTTAATTGCATTTCTTCGCATGTTTAAAATCAAAATAAAAAAATGCATCTCTCATGTTTATTTATGCATATTGTCGTGTCATCATGCATTCTTTGACCTACGATTCATTAATCCAACACTTAGTTCAATTGATTAGAGTCTAAATATTACGAAAGAGGCTCGTGTCCCTGAGTTCGACCTTGGGCTTGTCCAAGTAAAATAAAAATCGACCATTTGATTTGATTGTTAATTTAATTAAATGATCTTTGATCGATCCAATTTAGTCTGACTACAATGATATTAGAAGTGTTAATTTAACACTATTAAAGGCCTGAATTCCGGGTCAATCACCTGCTGAACTCGAGCCCCCCCCACCCCCACCCAAGTAGCAGCACCGACCTTTGCCCCCCCACCCTCGTCTGTTCGAAGCCCGCAATTCTGCTCGAACCCCCGCGCCGTCGAGCTGCTTCTCCTCCCTGCTTGAACCGTCAAGTGATCACTCCTTCCCTCCTGCCCCCCCCCCACCTTTGAAGCCTGCGGTCCTGCTTAAAGCCTGCAGTCTGCCTCCTCTAGCCCTTCTCCAGTTTGTTGATCCTCTGGCTCGGCGTTTGTATTCGCACCATCCCGTTGATGTACGCCAGGGACGTCTGAGGGTGAGGGGTGTCAGTTGAGGAAGGTCGATAGAGGTTGAAGGGAGATGGGTATTATTTTTGTTTATTTCCTAACTGTTGGATTGAGGATGAGTTAGATTAACTCATTCATATGGTTGAGATGATATATTAAACTAACGGAGGGTTATGAGTGTGAGACGGAGTGGCTATACAGGATTTCTCATGTAATTCATGATTATGCAGGATTATGATTGTAATTGTAAATTTACTCAGGGTTATGGGTGTAAAAATCCCTTTTTTCCTTCTTCATATTCATATTGAATTGTTAGATTTTTTCCAATAAATAATTAGACACAAAAGGATTTTTTAATGAACGTGTCATAATTGATAATTTCTTTTTTGTAAAATATAAATATAACAAATAATTTCAAATCTCAGAAATTCTATTTTCAATATTCTTAATTCTTATTTATGGCAACGAAGAATAAAACTATCACTATATTTTTTCCTTTTCTTACTTCTTCCAAGTGTAGGATAATCCCAATGGGTCATAGGTTTTTTCTACCAAGTGGAGATCTCCTATTGATGGGAGTGAATTCCAAGCTAATATGAAGCACATAGATACAAGTTTGGAATGAAAAATAATTCCGAATCAACTTTGTCTACAAACAAGGAAGCAATAAGTAATATAACTCTGAATCCCATGGAGAGTACGATCCTGGCTCAGGATGAATGCTGGTGGCATGTTTAACACATGCAAGTCGGATGGGAAATGGTGTTTCCAGTGGCGGACTGGTGAGTAACTTGCCTTGGCTGGAGTTATTATTTCGAATTTATGGGTTAACTCTTGAATTACCCCCCATTTTAACCAAGTCCATAGGAGGAAAATTCACCTAGATATTGCCACATGACTCTCAAGCGAAGTTATAATTTGTTAAGTACTGTAAAGAAGTCGTTGACTCTAGCAACGGCTGCCTTTAGGAGAGAACTGTTTCCAGAGGCAATGGCACCAATAGGAAATGACCACGGAAGCCGTTTCCCCCTGAAATTGCTATGCTTGGAACCTATAACAAGGCAACTCCTCCTTTCCAGGGAGTTTCTCTTGTTCCCCAAAAAAACCAAGTCCTACACCTATGAGACTTTTGATACACCCGAGTGGATGAAACCCACAAAAAATGTATTAGATTGCAATAAGAGCAACTCTTTCATTCCAAAAAACAAGGTATTAGCTCCATTCATGGAGATGCTTTCATGTTTAATGAAATCATTTGGAATGCATTCAAATATTTTGTAAGGCCCTACACTTGGGACATTTTGTATAATTGGACCATACACGTGATCTGTCAAAGAAGATTAAAATATTAATAAAAGTGAACAAGCTCATACAAGAGGAAGTACATGTTATAACAAAAAAATATTCATTGTTTTACATGTAATACATAAGAGTATATATAACAAGTACGCCACTAACACTTTCTCCTATAGAAGATTCTAGCTTTGTCGGCCATTCTTCTCGTTCCTTCGAAGGCGCCTCAGGCTCCAGTTGGGTGGCAGGACAGATATGGCTAGCTTGGTCAATCTGTGAAATCTGAGATCCATCGGCATCATCAACTTCAACGACGTATTATGCAGTGATGGCAATAGGAAGCAATGTGAAGGACCATCGTCCGTAGGGCCCCTCTCCTTCACGAGGGTTGCTAATGTGGACAAGCTGGAATGTGGCATGCTCTTGAAATGGAAAATGAAAATCAACCCCCGAGACCATCTCTGCGGGTGTATGCTGTGAGAAGTCCCCAAAATCAGCTACTTGACTACACTGCCACTGTCCTCCTACAACTCAAGCACCATGTTCTCGTCCATATCCTCACCCTCGACCCCTCTCCGTAGAAGTAGGTTCTGCAGACCCCCCCTTCTTCATTTTATCCGCCCTCCTCATTGTCATCTAGGTCATCTCTAAACTATCTTTCGATTGCATCTGTAAGTCGACACTCAAAATAAACCGCCAAAAAATCCACACGATCAGGAACATTCCTTGCAACACGGATCTCCAGGAACCTCAACACCTGAAATGGAGAAAGTTTTATGTCATATTTTTGATTTGTTGAAAATGCAAGGAATTTTTAAGTGTCACTTATAACAAAGTCCAGGATACACCCATGTCTGCCAATGAATCATAGAGTGATACGGTTGTACCAAGTCATGTAATCATCGATGATCCCATCTCCTCCTGGCACTGTAGGGACCGTCTCCATGACGTATTCCTTTCGATTATTCCACATCCCCAAGAAGTTGGCATGGAATTGAATCCAATCAACGTTGGTCTTCCCTCAAAGATATATTGAGTGGAGTCGTGTGGAAGTGTTGCATGGCCATAGTATCCCTTGCACTGGTCGAAATTGATGTAGGACACGGTATGGAGTATATAACTCAACCAAACAGATATGGATGAGTAGTACTCTAGCCACATGCAAATCTTATGCTTCTAAGCAGTAAGGGGGAAACATCTGAATCACATATGTCGTGTCCATCAATCTTCATTCCAAATATGTAAGCCACATCATGTAATGCGATCATCATCTACCGATGATGCATGTGAAAAGTGAGTCTCCGAACGCCATATCTCCACCAATATAAGCTTGCATTTTTTAATATTGACATTGTAACTTTTGGAGAAGTTAGAAGTCATGTACCTGAATGATGTCCACCATTAAATGCTAAACTCCATGTAAATAACCCATGTAAGCAGCCCAATTCCTCTGTGAGTAAGACTTCCCAGCCACCATAACCAAACACTTTATTGACTGATTTTTCATAACATCATTGAAATTACTAGCAATGTGACAAAGGCAAAAACGCCAATCCACGTAAGGAGGTTAAAACTACACTTCTGGGTGACGCATGGCATAATGAATTCTAGTTGCGCGATCTGATATGACACAAATTGGATCCATGCGATCCCAAAAGACATGAAGACAATCCCTCTCCAGAAACCAACCCCGGTTATCGCCATCCTCCTCGTTGACAAAGGTAAAACCTGGAGGTAGGATGTGGTTAGTTGCATCACATTCACATGCAATGACCACCTTTTGCTTGTACCTACCATACATATAAGTACCATCGACGATAATAATTGACCTGCAGTGTCTCCATGCGCTGATATATGGAACAATGGTTAGAATACCCACCTGAAAAATTTCTCATATCCACCAACTAGATTGCCGCAGATATATGTCATGGTATTGGGGATTGATGTCTGCAATGCACGAAACAAGTACATATGATAATTTATTGTATGATTCGACCCAGCAACCATATACTGTCACTATTCCCTTTCGCTTGGCATCTCATATCCTCCTATGATTCACCATGTACACGTAGTCATGTGAAATAGATTGTTGCAAGTATGAAACTTTCACGGCGTGAGAGATCTTGATTTGATTAAGAAATTTATGTGCCATAAAATTGCAATCAAGATGATAGTGATCTTGATTTGTCACATGATACAAGCATGTATGCGGTGCATCCATTTTAGATATCACAGAGGCCGCCAAAAGGTTGGTGATGGCTACACAACCGTCACATGCATCCCCTACTCCTCTTGCTACAATAAACAACCCATACATGATGGCCAGATTCATGCATCACAAATTGTAATGGTGATTTATATGAAATAATTTAACTAAATAAACTAAGTCATCTTTCGACTTGAAGGTCATCCCATTCCTCAACTCCTCTGAAATAACAAGTCTATCATGAAAATCCATCATTTCATCATCATTTCTGATGTAACCATCACCACCACATGTGTTATAGAAAGGAATGTCGAACTCAACACAGACTTCTTGGTTCTCAGCATTCGTCACCAGTTTCCATTTCATCATCAGTATTATGTGGGGTATCCTCCATCATACGTTCAACCTCGGGATCGTGATCCTCCTCAATATTGGCGGTGGGATCTACACTGAAGCGAGTCCCTCTATGTGGGTCATCTGGACGAGATCCTAGAGATTGGGGAACAAATACTAATGTTATCGTCTCAACTGGAATTGGAGATATATGAGGAAGTTCGTGGGTCATGGGAGAAGGTCGTGTCTCAATGGGAGTACAAGACACATAATGGGTTCCCCAAGCCATAGCCGTGGAATGTCAGTGTACCAACGTGCGATCTTGTGTGCCTACGAGGTCAGTAAACAGAATTGGTCGGTATGAGCCTCCCATCATCTCAGTGTACTGTAAAATATCATCAACATCACTATCATACTCGACATTCACTAGAAATGTGCCATTGTTCTCCAACATCCTGTGAAATACCTGTCACAACATCACTGTGCATACGACGTCGGTAAACAGTTCTGCACCATCCGTAATGTCGATACGAAACGAGGTTACAATCTTCTCAACCGATCCAGTAAAAGTCTAACACATCCCGATTATTTTGGGTTTCACCCGATCTTCCTTGTATCTGACTTCTTTCTCATTCCTAACCACTTTCCCACCAACGTAACATAAGCACATCACTTACATAACTTGGAGCCGCTTCAAAAACGAGAACAAACAACATCAACACTAACAAAACATATCACACAAAAAATGGCATTGCTACGAAATGGGATTAGGGCATACTCACACTGGTAGAAGAGAAGAACACCGATAACGGAACGCATAAGGATGGACGAGGAACCTCCCACCGGAGCGGCTGCACCTGAGGACGAAGCTGGAGCGGAGGGTGGGGAGCAAGAAGGGCCGCAGGTGGAGGCAACGGCTTGCTGGAGCGGGAGGGGAGAAAGTGCGAGGTGTTTTGTTTACGTGGGATCGAGGTGGGGTTGAGTTTTAATTTAAGCCTACGTCATTACCACAACCCACAGCTCCATTTCTTCTAAAGATAGTCGTTATCACAGCCCAAGACTTCTTACAATTCTTGACATTTTAAATTCGCCTGACATCTCGCGGGAAATAAGATTTGGAATTTCCAGAAGCTGTGACTATCCCTGTCCAAAACTTCACGACAACGTGCCCTCCATCTTCTTCCCTTCTACTTTCTGCCCCCTCAACACGTAGTGGTGGTATCTCAATTCAACTCTCTCGGCCTCAATAAAAGCGCCCCCTCTCCCTCACACCTCGCATCACTAGTCCACTCCCATGGCACATCTCCTCCTTACCTTCTCCCTCCTCCTCCTCCTCTCCGCCGTCGCGGCCGCTGCCCTCCCGCCCCCTCCGCCGCTTCTCAACCGCTACGCGATCCACGGCGCCCCCTTCCCCTCCGCCACCTCCAACGCCTCGCAGCTCATCATCGACCCCACCCTCCCCCAACCCTTCGACGCCGAGCTCCCCGCGTGCTCCCTCCCCCTCCTCCAGTTCGACTTCCGCGGCCCCGCCTCGTCCTCCGCCGCCGCCAATTTCACGCCGCCGGATCCCGAGAACTGCACCTGGACCCACGCCTCGCTCGAGATCTCCGCATCGGCTGTGGGTGAGTCCCCCGATCGCGTTGGCTCGCTGTGGCTTCACGGCGTGGAGATCCTGCGTACCTCCACGCCTGTGTCCACCGAGGCCGGGGTGTACTGGAAGATACGCAGGGACGTCACGCGGTACTCCGCCGCGCTTCGCCGCGTCGGAGCCGTGTCGATGGCTTTCGAGGGCGCCGTCGGCAACGCGACGGATGACGGGGTTTACCGCGTGAACGCCACGCTCCATTTCTACGACGGTTCGAAATTGGGCGGTTGGGGATCCTTCACACGCAAGAGGATTCTCAATAGAAAACTGAATCAACATCAGCCGAGCGGCGATCCTAGACTCCATGATCTGTACGGGAAGCCCGCCGATCGGATCATCCCATTGTCGACGGAAGGAGATGACTCTCAAGGCTTCTGGCACACGATTCTCAATGATTCCGATACCTACACGACGATGGCATCCGTCCCGCAGAACACCCGCCGTGCCATACTGGAGGTCTTCATCTCCGCCCACGCCGACGACGAGTTCTGGTACTCCAATCCACCGGATTACTACTACGAGATGAACAATCTCCCCGTGAGGCGAGGCAACGGCCCCATTCGGCAGCTCTCAGTCGCCGTTGACGGTTTACCCGTCAGCTATAGTGTGCCCTTCCCTACCGTCTACTCTGGTGGAGTGAACCCTCTGTTTTGGATCCCTGTTGCGCCAATTGGATCCTTCAACCTCCCGTCGCAAGATGTTGAGCTGACGCCGATACTCGGGCAACTACTTGACTGTGAAGCGCACGAATTCGCAATCGGGATCACGTCTGCTCTTCCGTTCTGGCTTGTTGGAGCCAATCTCCACCTCTGGTTAGATCCCAACGTGACGGTGTTGACCGCCGGAGTGATCGAGCATCGAGTCCCGGAATTTGGTGTCTCAACCAAGTCCAAGTCCACTCCGACGAAGTGGGAATTCCAGGTGGAGAGTGGCGGGAAGCTGGGCCTGTCCGGATGGGTCGCGTCTTCCCTCGGGAACCTCACGACGCATGTGGAGGAAGACGTCGAAGTGAGCGGTTCGATCGCTTTCAAGAACTCCGGCACCGGGGAGGAGGCGGAGTTCGAGGTGGGGTCCAAGAGGGTGGTAACAGTGGCTGAAGGAGAGAGTGGAAACATTCTTGCGAATATGACACGGAAGACAGAGTTCAAGGTGGAGGTGGATGTGAAGATTGCGACAGTGGAGGTTGGCAATTACCGGTCGAATGTCGAGGCATCGCGGGAGATGAAGGAGACGGTGACGGTGGACTATGGAAGAGTGCAACGCGTGAGCACAATCCGTAACATCGATGAGGGTGAGGGGTGGTTGGCAGTGGACGAGGGAGGGGCGGCGGTGGCCGGGGTGGCAAAGGTGAAGCACAAGTATAGAAGCATCGGTAGCACAGGGTGCTACGAGAGGAAGCTGAAGGTGAGGAATGGGACTGTGGTGGGGGATCAAGTGATCAACATCTGCACGTCCGATGCGTGATAAATGAGGATGCAAACGGATACAGATATATTTCTAATTTCATCACATTGTCATGGTGATATATACACACACCGATGCTTGTGTCCGACTGTCGGATATGTTTCGACGAGAGTGGGAGTTTTGTTGGATGATGCAGCTGTGCTTGGCTCTAAGTCATGCGAAGCTACCTGTTTGTGGAAGAAAAAGAATGTAATCGGTTTTGCTTTATTATATGTTGCAGCATCTTCCCTATATGCGAAATAATGATGAGAAGATTGAAGGCAGAGTTTTTTTTAATGTAGTTTTCTGTGTTTGAAGAAAAATAAATTTCTGTCAAATTTATCAACAGCGCAAACTAGCGGTTTAGCTCGGAATGTGTGGCATTTCAATTTCAGTTACAGTTAATAGTCCTGGATGGAGTTATCTTGACTTGGTTTACGATAGTAGAGCATCTCGTGCAGCAGCATTGGCAGCCTGCCTACACAGCATCATAGTCTATCCTTTCAGCAGATGGTGCTTCTCGGGTCAAAGAGAAGCCGCTTCTTGCGCAATTATGCAGGGCCGAATAGGGAATGGAGACGACTCTGTTTGCTGGCACCATTACTCTATGTGCTACTTAGTTTACACAGCTCCACAGCTGCATTGAAGAAAAAAGAGAGCAGATGAACCCGTCCACCGCGTGCGTAAACCACCTTCAACTCTGCTTGGGTGTATCTTGAGCAACTACCCCAGAGCTATCAAAACATTAGGCATCATTTCACTGGTCAACTAAGACTTAAAACAGCTTAATCGTTAGGCATTCAGTCCACCAGTTAACTAAGACGTAAAGAACCTTAAGCACTACGCGTCGACTCCACCGTCAACCATGACGAGGGAACCGATTATGACTGCGTAAAGAAAAGGAACCAACAAAGACAATGTAAAAATTACTAGAAAAGGGGGGAAAAAGAGCCAAGACCAGCAGCAAATTTTATTTTAAACATGGTAAGCACTTGTTGAACATACATATGACCTTGACAATCCCTGCTTGTGAAGCAGCTCTTCAAGATCTGTGACTGATGCACTAAGTACCCACTTACTAAACTCTAGATCATCCATACCCATATCTCGTGCAAGCGATGTATATGCGATTCTCTTCTGCTCATCTAGGGAAGCTCCGTTTTCATTGAGGGAAGCTCCGTTTTCATTGAAGGTGCCAACAGTCGCACGCCTTCTCTTCGAATATCCGGTGACAGTTGAAGTATCGGAGGGATGCAAGCTCTGATCATCTCCTTTCCCTGGAGGATTAGGCATCATATTCACGACGTCTTCGTTGCGGTGGGAGTAAACAATACCTGTCACAAAGATATCATGGTTCTGTTAAACAGACTGAGCCTTTTAAAAAGGAAATATAGGATTATAAAATAACATGGCTTCCTTGCGAAGGAAGATGTGCACAATTTTCAACTGTAATCTGTTGCTTCACAAGCTCGGAAATTGTGTCAAGTGAAGGACCCAAGAACTGTGCATTCAATATTAGTGTGAGATTTTTTAAGGAAAAAAGGGCCTCCATTGTGTAGGTGGATGTCCAATACTTTTTTAAATAGTAATCCCTGTAATTTCAGGTCCGGTAACCCCTTTTATTCATTAGAGAAAGATATTACAATGACACACTTGTGAGGCATAGCCTCTACATGAAACATGTGGCCCACATGGCCTTCTCAGCTCCACCCGGCCAAAATGACCTTCGAACACGACACATGGACGACATGGCCTTCAATACCACACAGGGGCCAGCCTCAAATTGTTCTCCGTGTCCATCCATAGCTGTGCTCCATTTTGGGTTTGACACGTGGCCCACCTGGCATTTTCAAGGACACACGGTCTACATTGTCTTCAATATCATACAGGGATCAGCTTGAAATTTTTCTCCATGTCCATCCATAGATGTGCTCCATTTCAGGTTGGTTTGCCCTTCAGAGGGTCATTCGTTTGTTGTAGATTAATTCTTCGTCCTAGGCATCCCTCCTGAGATTCGAACCATGTTCTTTTGGGTGGTAGACTCAATGTAAAACTAGACTATTGAGTGGGCTCTTGGTACCCAATATTATTAGTGAAAGATAATAGTTTTTTTGTAGTTTTTTTTGGTTGAGTTGTGGAATATAACAAAGAGGTTCTCGTGGACAATTTCATATCTGATTGCATTTTCCCCCTTCAAGTAGTCACACACTATCTGATAACTAATATGAAAATTTGTGAGATCTTTTTTTAGATCTTTAATATCTCGTACCATTCTTACATGCTATAAATGATTTTATTGTTTTCTACATTTGTAATGTACAATTCAAATTTTCCATAAAGTTTACTCAGTTATAGACAAAACTTAACTGCATATAAGCATTAGACATTGTTGGAGTATGTAATAGAGTGATAATTGGATCTCTCCAAGATCTAATTATCACCCACTTATATTTAGTCTCACATCTATTATCTGTGGGACTTTGGTCTGTTTGTCGGTCTATATAAGGAGCCCCACACCTCATTTACTCTTGAGAAAATTCAATAGAAACATACGACCCTTTGAGGCTTTCTCTTGTGGTTTCATCCGCTCCTTGGGGAGTAGGATTCCATATAAATCCCAAGCGTTCCATGTTTTATATTTATTTATTTTCTTTGTTTATCGATTCGCTTCCGTTATTCTAGATTTCAACATGGTATCAAAGCAGTTCGATATTTGGGATTTAGCTTTTTTTCTTATTGTTTGAGCATCGATTGTGTGTTCGTTTTTTAGTTTAATCTTTTGTTCAGAAGATCAGTTCATAGCCGTGTTCAGGAAAATTTTGTTCCACATATGTTCAATTCTAGGGTTCTGAAGAAACTCTATTTTTCCGCGGTAAGAAGGTTGTAGCCCTATCGATAATCGAATCAACAATAATCGTTTAGAAATCCTAAATTTGTGTATTAGAAAATACCGTATATCGTTGTTTCTTTATTTACCTTTATTTCCTTATGCATTGTCTCCCTATGTATCACTGTTTCCTTATGTATTGTTTCCCTATGTAACCCCACAGGGGTATTTGTGTAAGTTCTCCTCTGAGCAACCTAGGGTTTAGTCCTATATAAGGACCCCTAGACCTCACAGAATAAACACACAATATTCTTCTCTTCTTTTCTCCACATGGTATCAGAGCGGCGGTCCTAGACCGGTGTTCTAACCTAGCATCCATCCGCCACCGCCCGCCTCTTCCTCCTCTGTCGTTTCCTGCGCACCCCGTGCTACCGCGCTAGGTCTCCTCGCGTGCGCCACGCTCTGCTGCTGTGCACGGCGCCTGGCTCCTGCTGTTGTGCGTGGCGCCTGGCCCCAGCACACCACGCGAGGGGTCCGAGATCACCCTTGCGCCTCTGCGCACCGTGCGAGGTAACATGTCGCCTCCACGTCTCTCGATCTGCACCAGGGCTCCGCGCAACGGCGCTACTGCGCACCTGGTAGTGCTTCGTACTCTCCATCTAGGGCTCCGAACACCCTCCATCTGCGCCCCTACGTGAGTGCGTGAGGGCTCCTTGCGCCTGCACCCTTGCGCCTGCGTGAGGGCCCCTGCGCCTGCTCGTACAGGGCTCTAGTGCACCTACGTCTGGTCCTGCTAAGGCTCCAGCATCTGTGCATACGCCTGCACCCTTGTGCCCCTGTGTGAGGGTCACTGCGTAGAAGTTTTGTCTGCATCTGCTAGGGCTCCAGCGCACTGCTCTCCTGCAGTCATCGTACTACCACGCTCCTACCGCCCGAGGCGACTACCACTGCTGCCCTAGACTTCTTGTTTAGGGCGTAGAGCCTACACTACTCTCCTAAGATGTGCAACTAAGGAGGTTCTACATATCAACTACAACTGCATCTAGGTCACTTTTTCTTGACCTAGAGACGCTATCATGACGTCCATCGAGACCAAGCCTATGTATCCTCCTTCTTCTTTGATGATACAAGGCACAACTATCAAGTTGAAAGGGTCCGAAAACTATGTTTTATGGTCTCGATCCTTCAAGATATTTACTGGTGACCAAAGAAAGAGTGCCATCCTCACGAAGACTCCTCCTGCTATCACTGATGCAGAATATGAAGCCTGGTTTGTCGACAATTGCCAGGTAATTACTTGGATGACTACTAGTGTAGATCCAAATATTGCTGCAAATCTCTTATACAAAGATACTGCAAAAGCCATGTGGGAAAATCTGGAGCACACATATTCCCAGAAAACAACCAAGTCTCGTCTCTCTGATATATACACAAGAATCTGGTCTACTAATCAAGAAGAGACTGCATGCTGTTTGAGGAACTTCTAATCTTTCAACCTGCATGCTGTGATAAACAAATAGGCGAACGTGCTGAGTGGCAAGTCTACATGTTTCTCTCGGGACTTCACCCGAAGTACAAAATTGCAAAAGATCAATTTCTTATGGCAGATAAATTGCCTACTATCGAAACCATATTCGGTCGCCTACAGGAACTAGAAGCTCCGGTTCAAAATTCTCTAGTTCATTCTTCCACAGAGATGACTGCCCACTATTCATCTGGGCAAAGAGGACGACAGTCCTATCCTAGAGGCCGAGGTCGTGGCCGCGACGTGACCTTGGACGAGGTCGTGGTCGTGATTCCTCTACTGGTCGCTATCCCGCATGCATACACTGTGGTCGCATGAATCATCCGTCAGAACGTTGTTGGGCAATATTTGGCAGGCAACCAAGTGCTCATAACACTTATGACGATGAATCACATGATACGAATAATGATACAACTACCCAGAGTACTGATGGACAACATACTCCATTCATTGCCTCTGAATATACTCGTCTGCGACAACTTCTAAATGATTCTGCTCCCTCAAAAGATACACCCGCATCTGCTGCTACAGCTAGCCTTGCCACTACATCAGGTACAATAGCAAACTCAGTCTCTGTTACCAAATATGCATGGATTATTGATTCTGAAGCTTCCACACATCTAACGGGAGATGTAAGTCTACTCACCTCATCTCAACCCTCTACCTCTATAAAGAGCGTCCGTGTTGCCAATGGGGATCATTCTCCCGTTACTGTTGTTGGAGCTATTGAATTCTCCAACAAACTTCGACTGACAAATGTACACTGTGCTCCTGCTTTCCCGCTCAGTCTTTTATCTGTTCAGAAGCTATGTCATAAGCTACATTGTCGTGTTATTTTTGATGAATTCTGCTGCTATTTTCAGGACATCCGGACGAGGCAGATTTTTGGTGGAGGACATGAGAAGAATGGCCTATATTACCTCAACAGCCCTACCACTACCAACTTTGCTGGTGCTACCTCCATCACTGAAGATCCCCTTCTATGGCATCTTCGTCTGGGACATCCTTTTGCCAAAGCCCTCTCTATGATGTTCCCTGAACTGTCTACGCTAAAACCTTTTGAGTGTGAAGCATGCCAGTTCGGAAAACATCATAGAGTTTCCTTTCCTGCTAGAACTGAGCATCGTCGCACTACTCCTTTCTTCCTAATTCATTGTGATATTTGGGGACCCTGTCCGGTCAAAACTATTAGTGGTCATAAGTACTTTGCTGTTTTTGTGGATGACTACAGTCGCTTATCTTGGGTATTCTTGTTAAAAGAACGTTCAGAAATTAATATCAATGTCAAGAACTTCTTTCATTATGTCAAAAATTTCTTCTCTACTACCATTAAAATCTTTCGTTCTGATAATGCCCTTGAATTTACTCAGAATGACTTGATAACCTTTTTTGCCTCCCAAGGAACCATACATCAAACATCTTGCCCATATACATCCCAACAAAATGGGGTTGCTGAAAGAAAATTGAGACACCTTCTTGATATTGCTCGATCCTTACTCACCCATATGAATGTTCCCAAGATATATTGGGGCAATGTTATTCTTACTGTTGTTCATCTTATAAACAGAGTCCCCTCTGCTTCTCTACATGGCTCCACTCCCTTCAACTTACTATATCCCAAGGAGAAACCTTTTCCTCTGCCCTTACAAATTTTTGGATGCACAACCTTTGTCCATAACTTCCATACCACGGACAAATTATCTGCTCATGCTATCAAATGTGTTTTTCTAAGGTATTCTCAAACTCAAAAAGGATACATATGTTACGATCCTACAGGACATCGTTATTACGTTTCTCTTGATGTCACCTTCTTTGAACAAAACAGCTTCTTTACGCAGCCAGTGTCCAATATTCCCCTAAAATTCCCCTCTCCACTAATTGTGTATAAAAGAAGAACTGTGTCTAATCCTGTTCAGGTTCCTTTACCTATTCCACTGTTGCAGGACACTACGCCATCCTCGAATGCTCCCACCAATGCTACCCCGGATAGTCCTCAGGAGTTACCGATCGCACTACGAAGAACAAGGAGGCAATGTACACTTCACCCAATATCTCATTTCACCTCTACTAATGGGTTATCTTGCTCTGACAAAAGATATGCAGATGCCATAATGGCTATTTCTGTTCCCAAAGATCATCATAGTGCATTACAAGATGAGGGATGGAGAATGGCAATGAATGAAGAAATGGAAGCATTACAGTCTCGAAAACATGGGACCTTGTCAAATGTCCTCCTGGATGTAAACTTGTTGCATGTCGCTGGATCTTCACTACAAAACAGTCCCCTGACGGTTCTATTGATCGTTTAAAAGCAAGACTTGTAGCAAAGGGTTTTACTCAAACATACGGAGTAGACTACTTCGAAACATTTTCCCCTGTGGCTAGAATGGGATCCATACGAACTATCATCTCTGTGGCAGTAAACAAGGGTGGCCTATGTTTCAGTTAGATGTCAAGAATGCATTTCTATATGGAGAACTTGACGAAGAAGTCTACATTATACAACCTCCAGGTTACGAAGTCGAGGGGAAGTATGTTTGCCGACTTCACAAAGCTATCTATGGACTAAAGCAGAGTCAAGAGCTTGGTTTGATAGACTGAGTACAGAGATTGGCACGATGGGCTTCCAGAGGACTACATCTGACTATTCGGTTTTTGTCAGGAGGTGACAGACTGGTATTGTAATTCTTGCTGTATATGTAGATGATATGATTATTACTGGGGATGATGACCAAGGGATACTAGAAACCAAGGCTTTCTTGCAAAAAGTATTCGTCACCAAGGATCTTGGACAACTTCGCTATTTTCTAGGCATAGAAGCTCTACGTACAAAGAAAGGCTTACATATGTCACAGAGGAAATACTGCCTTGACATACTAACTGAGGCAGGACTACTTGGGTGTAAACCCTCAGGAATTCCAGCAGAGCCTAGAAAACATTCAGCATCCAATGATCCTCTCTTTGAAGACACTACACGATATAGGAGCCTGGTTGGCAAACTTCTATATCTTACAGTTACTAGACCAGATATATCTTATGCTGTAAACAGAGCCAGCCAACATATAGAGAAACCATGCTACAGCCACTGGCAAGATGTACTTCAAATCCTTCGCTACCTAAAAGACTCGCTAGGATGAGGAATCTTCTATGGGGCAAATGGTCACACAAATCTTACTGCTTATGCTGATGCCGATTATGCAAGCTCTCCTGAAGACCGTCGATCTACAACTGGATATGTCATGATGGTAGGAGGAAACCTGGTTAGTTGGAGAAGCAAGAAACAAGCCGTTGTTTCAAGATCTAGTGCTGAAGCTGAATATAGAGCAATGGCTCAGGCTACATGTGAGATCACATGGCTGCTCACTTTCCTACAAGAACTAAATGCTGCTACATCCACTCCTATTCCCCTGTACTGTGACAACAAATCAGCTACCTACATTGCTACCAAATCCGTGTTACATGAGAGAACAAAACATATTGAGATTGATTGTCACTTTATCAGAGAACTGTACGAGGGAAGATAACCACGCCGCATATTCCAACAGATCTTCAACTTGCTGATATCTTTACCAAGGCAGTAACTAAAAAGCGGCTTTCCTGGATAACTTTCAAGTTGGGCATGATTGATGAATATGCTCCAACTTGAGGGGGAGTGTTAGAAATTACCGTATATTGTTGTTTCTTTATTTACCTTTATTTCCTTATGCATTGTTTCCCTATGTATCACTGTTTCCTTATGTATTGTTTCCCTATGTAACCTCACAGGGGTATTTGTGTAAGTTCTCCTCTGAGCAACCTAGGGTTTAGTCCTATGTAAGGACCCCCAGACCTCACAGAATAAACACACAATATTCTTCTCTTCTTTCCTTCACAGTGTGCATACAAACTTTGAGGGAAATCCTCCGCCAAGCGATGCCTCGGCCTGCACCCTCCCTTTCTTCAAGACACTCTTTTAAGAAGCACCCACCTTCTAGCGATCAAGCGACGCAACCAACTCCTCAGGCTCAGCTGCTCCCCAGGTTAGGCCGGTGCAAGGGCACACCCTGCATCTTGCGCAATGCCAAAAAAAGGCACCAAGCTGATGAAAGAACCCGCACCTTTCCCACACAACAAGCACCCGACTCTCTCAAGTGCCTCCACTTCAGGGAGCACTGGATCCCCTCTTTCCACCCAAAATGTTCCCCACGATGATGAAATTAGAGGGGGTCTCTGCCGTCTTCGTCTCCTTCTAATCCATCACCTCCTCCGCAAAACTCAATGATGCGAACTCAGTGGACTGGAGAAATTGCCACTACCACACTTCACCGCCAATCTCCAGATCGATGTCATCTCTCCAACGCATGAGACGGTGGGCGGCTTGAGCATAGGAACCCCAGAAATGGGTTCACCGAAAGGGAGAGAAGGGGTTCATCTCTCGGTTGAAGCTTTAGAAGCATCGTAGACGGCCCAATTATAAAGAAAAATGTTTTTTTGACTTAGGCGAGTTGTTGCATGTTGGCCCAAGAGTCATGTATCAAACAAAAAAGAGAGAGGGAGAGCATGAGACTTGGGCCCGTCTAGACATTGAGTACCACATTAATTTGGGCCCAAATTTGGGCATTGAGCTGCTTGTTTGGGCCTAAGTTGGTAGTTGAAAAAAAGGGAAAGCAACAAAAAAATTTGAACGGCTTGAAAAAAAAGGCTACGTACAAAAAAGAAGCCATACATATAAAAGACGAGAATAATAGAGAAAAAAAGGAGGAACGACTAAGCAAAGAAAGAGAATGATTTGTAAAAAATGCATGTTTTGTTTCTCCCAACTTGATGTTCCATGCTCTTTATTCTATCAAGTACGGGAGAAAGGGGGAGTCGGAGATGGATTCTTCAAGACTTCTACTGCTCGACCATGACTGACAGACTAGCACTCCAGATCGCTACTGCGATCATCCGTCTTCACCGAGCGTCGATTTCTTCATCGGGGTGTACTTCTCTACCCGACTATTACTCCATGATGAACTTCTTCTACTGCGACTCTTCTCCAGGAACGATAGAGATACATTCCGGTGACCTGGTATCGCGACCACTCTACATGTATGGCAGAGATACGTTCCGGTGACCTGAAAGTCGCAGACCCATCTTCGAGCGAGGTCTTCTACCAACAGTTGACATATATTCTTCTTGTGATGTATCGTGTGAAGATGTGATGTATACCTTTTCTTTTTGTTGCAAGTTGTAGCTTTCTCAGCTCCAGCTTGAGGGGGAGTGTTAGAGTATTTAATAGAGTGTTAATTAGAGTTCTCTAGGATCCAATTACCACCCACTCATGTTTAGTCACACATCTACTATTTGTGGAACGCTGGTCTATCTGTAGGGCTATATAAGGACCCCCATACCCCTGTACTCATTAAGAAATTCAATAGAAACATACGGCCCTTTGAGGCCTTCTCCCATGATTTCATCATGCTCCTTAGGGAGTATGGTTCCAAGTAAATCCCAAGCATTCCAAGTTTATATTTCTTTATTTTCTTACTTTGTTTATCGATTCGCTTCCACTATTCTAGATTTCAACATACATCACCTCTCGAAAGATAGAATGTATTCAACAAGATGCTCACACGCCTCTCGAAAGATAGTATGTATTCAACAAGATGCTCACACGCTTGAGACTTATAAGTCCCTCACCTCAAGCTTGGTTGAAAGGCGCAACGATCAAGGACATTAGGTCTGGGTCCTTATGTGCATTTGAGTCATAAAACCCGGTGCAGAAGTATGATGGGAAACACTCCCCTAGACAAGTTCTCCACTTATGGAAAGACAAATGCACACATGCAAGTCCAATGTAATAGCAAAGATATTAAGAGATCTTTAAAAAATGTATCCAACATAGGCCCTCTTATGGGACAACCTCTCCAGGTTTTTCGAACCCTGACAAGGTAAGCTATATCAAAACGTTTGTGAGGACATCCATGCAGATGTTGCAAAAGGTCGCAAGACCTCTATAGAGGTATCCAACGGTTTTCTCCGAAAGGAAAACCTCGTAGAAGTATGTGGACCCCTACAAAAGTAGGTTGTACCCAATGTTGCAATAGTTGTCGGACTAGACTAATTAGTCAGTCTGACTATGCTATTAGGTAAAATCGAATAACTTTAGCAAACTAGTCAACTGACTACAACAACTATTACTAGAAAGCCTTTTCCCACATTAAGTAGGATCGAGTACATGGATTTTTTGCCTCCATTTAGATCTGTTTTGTGTCATTCTCGAACTTAGATCCAAATAACTAAGATCAATTCGGATAGTCTCCTTCCAATACTCTGGACCTTCCTCGTCCTCTCTTAAAAGGTTTCATCATCCCAAATCTCGAATCTTCTAACTGGTGCATCAGCCGACCTCTGCTGCATATGGTGAAACAACCATAAGCAATTCTCTCATCTTATCCCCTATCAAAATACTCCAACTTTTCTTCTGATCATATAGTTCTGAATCCGATCTTTCGTGTATGACGACACATCCATCATAGTATTTTCATTTTAGCTATTATCATTCTATGTACATGTCTATGGTTCACAAGACAACGATTAGATCCATAGAGCATAGCATGTCTCACGGTTGCATTGCAATACTTTCATTTGATTTTCAAAGGAATTTTCTTATCTTATAAAACAGTAAAGGCTCCTCTCCATTTTAGCCAACCTGCATTTATTATATGAGTAAATCTCCATCGATTTCCCCATCATGTCGCAGAATAGATCCCAAGTATCTAAAAGAATCTTTCTTCGGAATGCAATCTTCTTCCATCTTCACCTCGATTCCTTCACTTTTTCTTCCATCAAATGTGTACTCCATATATTCAATCTTAGTTCTGCTTATATATAATCCTTTAGTCTCTACTATGTCTCCAAACCTCAAGCTTCTCATTTACTCCAACACAATATCATCGACAAACAACATACACCAAGGTTCTCATCTTGAGTGTGACTGCTCAACTTGTTCATAATTAAAGTAGAAAGGAATGGACTCAAAGTTGAACCTTGATGCATATCGATGTTGTTGTCAAAATAGGCGGTCTTCCCAAACTAGATCCTTGACCAAGATGAAGCCCCATCATATATATATATATACTATAAGGTTAATGTACAGGACAAGTACTTGCCTCTTATCCAAAACTCTCCACAAGATCTCCCGTGGAACTGAAACATAAACCTTCTCCAAATCAACTGACTATTGAATACATTATATTTATTGTTAATTTTTGGATTTTAATATTTTTTCTTTATTGTAAAGTAAAAGTTTTTATTGTAATTCAACTATTACTATAAAATTTTTATTGTAATTCAACTATTACTATCGTTTCGTTAATTTATTTTTTGAGAAATTGTTTTGTTAATTCATAACTATACATGTATAAATTTAAAATATGTAGAACATAACTTTTATATTAAAAGAAATAAAAATATATCACTGAATATTTCCTATTAGTGATCCGTATATTGTTTAGTTCCATTCAGTGACCCTTCCAATTGGATAGCAAATACCGGTTTTTGTGCCACAGGTTGTACAAAGGGCAACCGTGAAGCGGTCTTGTTCACATCTCCAATTTCCTACTGTCGGTCGCGGATCTCCATTTCTAGATTCAGTATTCAGCAAAAACATCATTCAATATTTGCAACGACTAGCATTCAGAAATTAATATGTGCAGGAAAGATGCTAACATGACGGAACTCTTGAGAAGGTTAGATTGCAAGTAGAGTTGCTAAACAATCTCCATAGGGTTCATATTAGATCAAGCTCACAAAACCCAAGATATTCCCAACCTAATATTTACCCGTTTTTTTATCAATCCACCTCCTAACATTCGATCTCCAAACTACTACTCTGATCACTCACAGTTGAGGTGGGTGTGAAGGTATGCGGGCAAATCTTAGTCTACCACCTACACTCAAGGATGGTCGAATGTCCAGATTATGCTTGGACAACCCCACCAGCTCCCAAACAGTGTGTAGTTAGGGATAATCAATGTTTATGGCACTAAATTACTCCTTTAATAGCCCATTACAATACTCTACTATCAACACACGACTTTGGCTAATCCCCTGATTTTAGATTTCAGTGACTTAGCTAGGAATTGCATGTTAATTAGGATTCCAAAGGTGCCTATGAAGATGAAGTTTTTCACGTGGATTCTAAGCATGGTATTACATTTATGCCTCGAGACGATCAAAATTGGTTTTGAGGCGTGCGCCACAGGCTCATTTTGCAAGGTGTGCACGTCTCTTGGACAAGGCCGCCCAAGGCGCTAAGATGTAACCATAAATGAGGCATTTGTTGAAGCATTGTGGGGTCTAAGTTGGTCATGTGCTTTCCGAATACACATATTGGCCATAAAGGCCTATGACTTGAAACATCCCCCCAACCCCCTTCCATTCACTCGAAGCTTCTAGCTTGAGCCACCAATGCCGGTTCCACCTCTATCCTTGAAGGCATCCAGCTTCAATCAACAGTGGCGCCTAGCCCGCCTCCCACTTCATTACTGCAAGGTGACAATTTTTTTTGATGGGGATGAGGGTGGGGGGTTGTCTGGAGACGATTCTAATATTTCCACGGTCTTGTATAAGATTGAACATTTTGAGTGATTTCGAAGCATTCATTTGGTATAGTAGTAATGGATATTAGCTTATAAAGAGTTCACAATCTCAATATTTACGTCTTACGTAGACCTTTTTAAGTTCAGATTAGTGGTTTTCTAAGGAGAGGAAAATTCGTCCCAGGGGCAAGTTTCGAAACTTGTTGATATGGGTGGTCACAATCTGTACCAATGGGAGAGCAAGTATGCTGAGTTATGGAGATTAGGTATGAAGCCTGGAGAGAGAAGGGAGCGGAGGGGAGGGGAGAGCGCGATCGTCGGCGTACTCTCCATCGTCGTGAGGCAATCGGCCGCGGGAAGCTCTCCATTGGGAGCTGAAGCGGGTCTTGTGCTACTGGAGGCTGGTGAGCGAAGAAAGGTCGAAGGAGGTTTCGAGGGTCACTGTAGAGATATATTTTATATTTATGTATTCTTTTATCTATTTTCTTTTCCCTCTGTCTATCTTATGTAATTTGCTCATAGATCTCTCCCTATATAAGAGAGCCTAGGGCTCAAGGAATAAACAAGTCTTTCTCTTTTCCCAACATGGTATCAGAGCGACAATCCTAAGCCGGAGCTCTCATACCTAAACCCTAACCCTAACTCCACCAAGTCGTCTTCTCCTTCTCTCCACGCCGCCGTCATTGGAAGGGGGCACCCGCTGCCTCCGAGCCGTCCCTCCAAGCCGGTCTCGCCCCTCTTCCAGCGGGGTTGCCGCCATCGAACCCTAGCAGGGCCACCTATCTCCAACGGCGCCGTGTGCCCTAGCCGATTCTCCCTGACTCTCCAGTCGGCCCCTGCGTGCCCTAGCAGGGCCGCCTATCTCCAGCGACGCCGTCAACAGTGTGCCCTAGCCGATCTCGCCACTTTCCGACACCTTTGATGGGATTGGTTGCTTGAGTCTACACATGCAACCAATTCCCTTTATGTCGGTGTAGACAAAAGTTTATCTTGTCTACAATCCTAGTCTTCTCTAGTCGACATGTCAGAAGCAAGGTAGATATCTGCACCACAGGCGCCTTTAGAGGTCCTGCGCCGATAGTGAAGATGGATGTGTTGAACTATGAATTGTGGGCCATACAGTTCATGAGCCTAATGAAGTCGATGGGTAAGAAGCATATTCTTACCGAGGAAGAGTCGATGGAGAAGACAGGGTTGTATGCCTCATGGGAGGCTGATGATGAGTATGCTTCAGGT
This sequence comes from Ottelia alismoides, assembly GCA_037367405.1. Taxonomy (NCBI): domain Eukaryota; kingdom Viridiplantae; phylum Streptophyta; class Magnoliopsida; order Alismatales; family Hydrocharitaceae; genus Ottelia; species Ottelia alismoides. The sequence continues at coordinate 28,793 of JAZKJV010000965.1, forward strand.
CTGGTTGTCTGGTACCTTGATACCAGAGATTGTGAACGATGTCTTGCACCAGCCCACTGCCAAAGCTATGTGGGACATCCTTGTGGCCACGTACTCACAGGCCAAGAATGAGACAAAAATACTACAGCTTCAGCATGACATCTTCACTATAAAGAAGAATGGTCGACCCCTACATGCTCACTACACTGACTTGCAGGGAATGTTTGAGAAGCTTCACAGCTTCATGCTCATCGCAGCTACTCCAGAGCAGCTAAAGATGTGCCGGAACGCCACGATGGTTGGTGTGTTTTTGGCATCTCTCGATTCACAGTATGAGGCTAATTCTTCTCAGATTCTGGCAGATGCTACCATTCCTCCCATGGAGGAAGCTTTCTGTAGACTGAGCCGGATCAATATCTCCACTCCTGCTCCAAGGCCACATTCATCTGCCATGGCCGCCTCGCATGCAAGAGGTGGTACTTCTCAATTCCGTGGACGGGGACCTCGTGGTAGAGGTGGATGCGAACGTGAACCACCTTATACCTACTGTCATCGTTCTGGTTATACATAAGATACATATTACTCTAAACATGGTTACACAGCGTCCACCCAAGTAGCAGAGCATGCTCAGCATTATGGCCTTCCACCCACATCAGATCAACGGTATGATAACCTTGTGTCTCGACTGCAAGACATCATGTCCCCAGCCAGTAATCCTTTACCTGCTTCAGAGAACAGCTCAGATGTTGCTACTACTGTAGGAACTAGTACCTCAGATAGTGCTCATACATTCAGTTCTCATTATAGTTCCGATATCTCGGAATGGATTATATATTCTGATGCAACACATCATTTGTGTGGAGACAGGAATCGGCTAATAGCCTACAGGCAAGTTTCTCCAAGAAAGACAGTGATCATAGCAGATGGGACTCATTCTCCCATTACAGGACAGGGGGAGATCACCTTGATGCCATCTATGAAGTTGCAGAATGTGTTGCATGCCCCTAATTTCTCAATGAATTTACTGTCAATTAGTCAGATTACCAAGGATTTACATTGTCAAGCTATATTTGATCCACCATCTCTTGTGTTTCAGGACATTCTTACGAGCAGAGTGATTGGTAGTGGCCGTGAGTAGGGGGATTTATCGACTAGTTCAAACACCATATGCCGGAACATCTTTTCATTCTACTGGACCTGTCTCTCCTTACCTATGGCATATGCGCTTCGGTCATCTTCCCCTTCAGAAACTGCGTCAAGTCCTTCCTCAGATCTCGTCCTGATCATCGTTTAATTGGGAGGCATGTCAGTTAGGGAAGCATCATCGATCTATCTTCCCTAGTAGTCGGAATCGGAGCAGTAGCTCCCCTTTTGAGTTTTTCCATGTCGACATTTGGGGTCCTAGTCGTGTTCCCAATCATCAGGGACACAGATTTTATTTAGTTGTTGTGGATGATTTCAGTCGTATGTCATGGGTTTTATTGCTGAAGAATAAATCAGAAGCGGACAATGCTATTATGAATCTTATTAAAGAAGTACAGAATATTTTTTTGACCTCTGTTAAGATCATGTGAACTGATAAAGGTCTTGAATTCTGTACTCATGTATTCTCTCGATTCCTTCCATCTCATGGTATTCTTCATCAAACATCTTGCGCTTACTCGTCTCAACAAAAAACGGGGTTGCAGAAAGAAAGCACCGTCACCTTCTCGATGTCACTCGTGCACTCCTTATCCAGAGTTGTGCACCACATTCATTCTGGGGGGATGTGGTTCTCACAACATGTTACCTTATTAACCGTATACCCTCATCCATACTGGAGGAGAAGATTCCTTTCTCCCTTGTGTTCCCTGACAAGGAGTTGTTCTCTCTTACCCCTCAAGTGTTTGGGTATGTTGCATTCGTCCATCGGTTGTCTCCAGAGATTGACAAGCTCTCTCCTAGGGTTGTTAAATGTATTTTTGTTGGGTATTCCAGGACCCAAAAGGGATATCGTAGTTATGATCCGTTACGCATGCGGTATTATATTAGTGCAGATGTCACATTTTTTGAGTTTGTCATGTACTTTTCTCCTACAGGTGACAGGTTGACACCTTCGGATTCAGATGATGAAGTATATATATCACCTCCACCCATAAACCAACTACCTTCATCATCAAGTACACCACCACATCCACCATCACCTCCACCATTACCTTCACCACCACCTCCACCAGCCCTACCTCCTCCAATTGTTATGATTCCACCTCTACCACTTCACTACAGTCGACGACCTGCCTCTGCTCATGATCATGGTCCATCATCCAGTATGCTCCAAGTTTTTTCTGATAACACTATTTCTAATGATGGATCTGACAGTATTTCTCAGTAGGGGTTATTTCAGGAGGAGGATGATCAGGCAGGTAGCAGAGATGATGCAGAACTTGATTTGCCTATTGCTCTTAGGAAGCAGAAGCATTCCTGTGCTTCATATCCACTGGCTTCTCATGTCACTTTTGAGCGTCTAACAGGTGACTTCAAGAGGTTTGCAGTTGTTTTGTCTGTCGTGGACATACCACGGGCGTACCAAGAGGCATTGTCTATAGTAGATGGCGTCTGGCCATGGAGGAAGGGATGATGGCCCTTCAGTCGAGAGGTACTTGGAGCCTTGTCCCAGCCTCCACTGAGGCGTCTATAGTGAGTTCCAAATGGGTATTTATAGTAAAGAAGAATGCATATGGTGGCATTGATAGGTACGAGGCTCGACTGGTTGCACGTGGGTTTACTCAGACGTACAGGGCAGATTATCTTGATACATTCTCTCTAGTTGCCCGTCATTCAATTTTACGGATTCTTTTATCTGTTGTTGTGGTTCAAGCTTGGCCTATGTTTCAGTTGAATGTCAAAAATGCCTTTTTACACAGTGATCTTCAGGAGGAAGTCTACATGCAGCAGTCGTCGGGGTTTGTTGCTGAGGGGGAGTGTTTACAGGTGTGTAGAGTTCATAAGGCAATCTATGGCCTTAAGCAGAGCCCTAGAGCTTGGTTCTAGAAGCTCTCAGATTTGTTTGAGAAGCAGGGGTTCATACGATCGAATGCAGATCATTCTCTTTTTGTACAGAGAACCTCCAGAGGTATGACTACTATTATGGTGTATGTTGATGATATACTTATTACAGGAGATGATATGCAGGGAATAAAGAGGACGAAAGAATTTCTGGATCGTGAATTTGTCACCAAGGATCTAGGAGCTCTTAGATACTTTCTGGGATTGGAGTTCGCCAGAAATCAACAAGGGTTTATGATGACTCAAAGAAAATATGTCACTGACCTGCTAAGTCATACGGGTATGCTTGGATGTCGACTCGCTACTACACCCATGGATCTAAGCATGAAACTGTATGATGATGATACTGATGAGGTTGACAGGAGAAGATACAGGGAACTGGTGGGGAAGCTTCTTTATGTTACCATTACTAGACCGGATACTATACAGATGCTATACAGATGATACTAAAGTATCTTAAATCATCTCCAGGTGTAGGGCTGCTATTTAGAAAAGGAGGTACTATTACTATCTCAGCATATGCAGACGTAGACTATGCAGGATGCCCCAAGGACAAGAAGTCCACATCAGGATTTGCTATATTTGTTGGAGATTCACTTGTCTCGTGGAAAAGTAAGAAGCAAATTGTTGTTGCTAGATCTAATGTTGAATCTGAGTATAGAGTTATGGCACAAGCATGTACAAAAGCAATGTGGGTTCGAGCAGTCTTAACAGATCTACATATAGATGTTCCTCTTCTTATATTGCTAAAATACGACAATTAGGCTACCTTATTTTTTGTTAATAATCCTCCATTCAACAAGAGGACAAAGCACATTGAGGTCGATTGGCATTATATACATGACATGATCTAGAAAGGCTTCATTTCTACATCCCATGTCAGCTCAGGGGACCAGACGACAGACATTTTCACCAAAGCCTTACTTAGAGGGTCCTTCCAAAAGTGTTAATCCAAGCTGAGCATGATAGATATCTATGCTCCATCTTGAGGGGGAGTGTACAGATATATTTTATGTTTATGTATTCTTTATCTATTTTCTTTTCCCTTTGTCTATCTTATGTAATTTGCCCATAGGTCTCTCCCTATATAAGAGAGCCTAGGGCTCAAGGAATAAACGATTCTTTCTCTTTTCCCAACGGTCACCGATCGAGAAGAGGTTATGGGGGAGGGGGTGGGACGGTGGTTTCACATCATCGTAAGCATGGTAGGAGGTGCTATTGTTGTGGTGTCTATGGCCATGTTGTGGTGGAATGCTCTCTCCCGCCAAGGTGTTTCGCCTGCAATGGTGTTGGCCATTGCCAGTCTGTTCGTTGTCGTAATCTGGAGGGCGGAGATATGGTCATCAGTCAGCGCAGATCCTTTGTGGAGGTCGTGGCGAGGGGTCGTTGAGAGTCGTCGGTTGCGGCGGCGCTGTCTGGCGCACGGTTCTCCATCGTGTTAGGCTCCTGTGTTAAAGGTCGGTTGGACATCGGTACGGTTCGGGACGAGGTTTGCATCATGTTGAGCCCTTCTTTTTCTGGATATATTATCGTTCTGGACCATCGCTCGTGTTGTGCGAGGTGCTTGTCTAGAGCCGAAGTCTCGAGGCTCCTGTCGGGTGGTGTGGTTGCCGGTTGTCGTTGGCGGCCCCCTCGTTTTGCGAATGGCAAGGGAACCGGGTTGGCTCGTGGGTGGCCCGCATTCACGGTGTACCCTCCCTCTTGCGGTCTCTATCGATCCTCAAAACGGTGCTGAGTGTGGGGTTCTTGTCCAAAATTCTGTCTGATGGCCTTCATCCGGGATCTGATCCTCTAGCGGTGGTGGTATTGTTCGAAGCTAGGTCATCGCCCGTCCTGGAGTCCTCCTGTGTCATTCGGGTGGGCCGCGAGGTCTTCAGGTTGTTGGTTGAGGCAGTGGCTCCGCGGCCTCTGTTGGTGGGCGCCTCCATCGACTGCGAGGACTCACCTTTCCAGCCACCTTTCTGATGAGAATCCCAACGACCAAGGCCTGGTTGTTTTGATTTCTCGTCTGGGAGACCCATCCATCTTGGGGGCGCCACGTGGTATCTCTTCGTCTGGGCGGTGTGGCGTTAGTGGGGGAGCATCGCTTCTCATTCCTCTGGTGGAGAATCGTACGGGTCCTTCGAGATGTCTCGTGCTTGTTTCACAGATGTCGTTGGCGGCAAGGGATACGAGGAGCCCATGTGCTTCTTCTTTTGTGGATATTGCCTATGATCGGGTCTGGCCTTTTCGGATAGACATGACTTGCAATCATGCTGGTAATCAGACATTTTGCTCAGAACTAATTCTGAACCCAAACCCCTTAAAGTGGATGTTGCAGCTCCCCTTCAGTGCCCTCTAACTCGGATCCGGTCGGAGTCTCTTGTCCGAGCCTGGGCAAGCAAGCCCTCCCCCTTTCTTTGCCTCCTGCTTCTAAGCAGGCGGGAGACGCATGTGTCCCTGCGCTGGAAACTGCCACATCTGTGGAAGAGGGGTTGGGTTGACTTGTTGGTGGTTGTGAGTCCGCCTATCTCCGCTGCAAAGGGGGCTCCTATTACAGCTGACCATCTTGATGTCGTTCTTGAGGGGCCTTCTCGTGCCTTGCATGGAGCGTCTTCTTTCTCTGACTGGGGCATAAATTTGAATCAGGCGGTCTAACTCTTTGGCTTACTCGGTTGGGGCGTGTAATGCACAATTTGCAGCTTCCTCGAGCACGTATTCGTTGATGTTGAGGATGGGAAAAAGATTAAGCGCTACATGCCAAGGAAGCAACAAAAGCGTAGGATGGAGACGGATAAGGTCATTTCGAAGGATGTTGTTTGCATGGCGTCTGCATCGGGTGTGGTGCAGGTTGGGGGGGATAATGTGGCCCAATGAAAGTACTAACGTGGAATGTGAGGGGTTTGGGTGACCCCGAGAAAAGGCAAGTCATGGGCAGTCGCTTTGTTGAGTGGGATGTTGTCCTTTTGTAGGAGACTAAATTGGCTACGTGCTCTACATTATTGTGGAGCTCTTTTGGGACGGGCGCACTATCAGGACTCTATGCCCTTGATGCGGAGGGGTCGGCTGGCGATTTGATTGTGGCTTGGAAGGATTCTGTTTTCTCGGAACTCAAGGTACTAAAGGCCAGGCATGTCCTATCGGTGCATTTGGAGAACTTGGCGGCGAGGTCGCAGCTGGTAGTTTCGTGTATCTATGGACTCTGCTTGCCAACGATGAGGGCTGAACTTTGGAAGGATATTCGTAATGCCAGAAATATGTTTTCGGGTATGCCTTGGTTGTTATCAGAGTTGTGGTACTCCGATACGCACATTCGCAGTATTTCAATTCCGATCGCATTAAGTTTTCGGATAGCGATAGTCTTCTGACTTGTCGTGAGTCCGAGAAGGGAAATAAAGAAAAGGGGTGAACAGGTGAACTATATACCAAACAGTTGAAAACCATTCTCTATGCAGGTAGTGGTAGATTTTTTCACCATATATACCTTTTTACTTGCTTGCTTTTGAAAATAATTAAATGCATGTTATTTTTATAAGTTTTTGGGAGGTACCGGCAACCGCTGACGCCTCTTCTTTCCTAAACATGTTTTGGCAGGCAAAAAGGCCTGTTGTTCAGTAGCTGTTCATGATTCTAGGCGATAGGGTTTACACCAGACGGTATGTTATTTTGTTTCAGTTTTTGGTTCGGTTGATAGTGTAATATGCTTCTTTTCTCTTCAGTCTGATTTTTGGGAATACTGTATGTACTGTCAGTCACTATACATGTTGTAAAATAAATGGAAGTTAATGAAACGAAAATTAGGTGGCATTTGTCTCTATTAGCTTTGTGGTTATGAATGTGAATGTGAATGTCATATGCAATTGTTGCAACGCGAAAAAAATTTCCCCTATTTTTTTGTAGCTTGTGCGATCTCATGTGAATATAATAGTGTGAAATGTGTGTAAACGGATATCCGGATCCTCGGGGGTTCACAGTTGTTGAGCGGTGATTTTAATGTTACTCTTCTCTCCTCCGACAACCCACGCTCTAGAGGGGGTCGAGACCCGGGCTCATTGGAGTTCGCATATTTGATTGAGGACCTGCAACTTAAAGTGATCAATGTCACTGATACCAGATTCACCTGGAGGAACTCCAACTTGTGCTTTCGTATCGACAAATTCATGGCCTCTCAGGAGCTTTTACAGGAGTTTCCCCTCTCCTTTTGCTCTGCGAAGCCTCATACCAGATCCGATCACTCGCCTTTGTTGTGGGATTCTGGCAGCGGTAAGATTCACCAGAGCTTCTTTCGTTTTGAGCGGGCATGGCTACAGGAGGATTGTTTCATAGATCGTGTTCGTAGTTTCTGGTCGTCTCTTTCTGTTTCTGGTTCGGTTGTGTCCCGCTTGGCGCAGAAGTTGTCTTTTCTTGTACTCACCTCTGTTCATATCGGAAGGAGATCAGAGCATCTAGAGTGGTCGGATGCCTTGCAGCGGCGGAGGAGGTGCGCAGGCTGGATGACTTGGAGGATGTGAGGGCTCTGACGGAGGAGTGGACAGACAGGATTGTTGCTCAGAATATTATTCCTGCGGAAGACAAGAAGCAGGTTATTGAGTGGAAGCAATGTTCCAGGCAGAGGTGGATCTTGGAGGCTGACGCCAACACGGCTTTCTTTCACCGAATGGCTAGCGAGCACCGCAAGCACAATGTCTTCCGATCTGTGGTGGTGAATGGGGTCAGGGTGGAGGGTGACAGTGAGATGGGTAGGGCTATTGCCGATCATTTTCTCGAGTTCTCTAGGAGGTCAGATTCGAGGCGATGGAGATGGACTGGTACGGGGCGGCTCGGATTTCTGATACACAGGACAGCATCCTTGAGCAGAGCTTCACAACTGAAGAGATCAAAGCAACGGTGTGGAATCTGAATGTTGATGGGGCACCGAGCCCAGAAGGTTTCCTTGTGTTCTTCCGTGAGTTCTGGGATTTGGTTGACACTGAGGTGATTGAGGTCATTGAAGAATTCTCCGAAGGTAACTGTGGTTTTGATAGACTGAACATGGCTCTTATTTTCCTGCTCCCCAAGAAGGACGTGGTCGAAAGGGTGGAAGATTTTAAACCAATAACGCTTTCCAATGCCATATATCTTATTGTTGCTAAGGTGCTTGCCACCTGCCTGGACAGAATCATGGAACATTTCATATCTCCTCTGCAACATGCGTTCATCCCCTTTAGACAGATTGGGGACAGCATTGCCATGGCGTCTGAGATCATCGCTGACTGGAAGAGACGCGGCGTAAAGAGTATTCTTTGGAAGGTGGACTTCTCGAAGGCATATGACTCAGTAGACTGGCGTTTTCTTTGGGCAGCTCTTAGTAAATGAGGATTTCCTCCTCATTGGATCAGTTGGATGAAGCAATGTGTGATTATTGCCTCCTATGTTGTTTTAGTCAATGGTTGTCCTGAGGGCAGGTTCTTTCAGCCTCAGAGAGGGCTCCGTCAAGGTAGCCCTCTAGCACTGTCACTTTTTACTATTGCAGCAAATGTGCTATCATGCATGGTTACTCAGGTTGTTTGCAGCGATCTCACCTCGGGTTACTCGATTGGATATCTTTATTCCTCTTCTGCAGTATGCGGACGACACCATTTTCTTTATTGAGGGCAAGAAGGTGGAGGCTAAAGGAATGGCGATAACTTTGGAGATCTTCAGCGAGATGTCTGGCCTTGCTCTCAACTATGGGAAGTCTACTTTCATCCCCTTTGGCCTCTCTGAGGAGGTCGTTAGGGAATATGTTGAGGTCCTTCGTACGTGATCTGGTTCTTTGCCTATTAACTATCTGGGGGTCCCTTTGGCACTGGGGATAGGGATGCAACCGGATGCGGATATATCCGTATCCGTCCGCTATCGTATACGCTTTTAAGCGGATACGGATCCGCTACCTTCTTAAAGGATTTCTCGGACCAGCGACTCGAAGATTTCCTCTTGCTACTTGACTCTCTCCGTCTCTGCTGCGCGCATTCCCCTGGCAGGGATCACTGGGTTCGGCGGGATAATTCGTTCAATATTAGGAGGGCATATCGAGCGATCTGTAGGCCCCCACCTCCCCGCACAGATTCACTGATTCGGGATTGCAACTTGATCTGGGAGTTGTGCTTGCCTGGTAGAGTGGGGTTCTTTTTGTGGCTCCTGAGGAGAAGACGTATCATGACTAGGAACTGTTGCGCTCAGATTTTCCCGACCATTTTGAACCAATGCCCTCTATGCGAGTCCTATATCGAGATAGCGGGTCATCTCTTCTTCAATTGTTTGAGGACTGCGCCAATCTGGGAAGAGGCTAATCTAAGCTGATTGAATATGCAGGAGCTTGATCCTGTCTGGGATTCGTTGTTCATTGCTAGAAACCGTCCTTGTGGGGACATTCTTCGCGCTTTTGCGTTGATTTGGGCAATCTAGTTGGTCAGGAATGGTGTTCTTTTTTCCTCTGACAGTTTTTATAAAGAAAATGTAATTTCCCATTCTAGATCTTTGGTTGACTCCTGATCACTGTAAGTCTCTCTGTAACCCGCTTAGTTCTAATATAATGGGTGAACACCAATGCGTGTCTCCCCATTTTTGGTCTCAAAAAAAAATTACCGTAGGTAAGCCACCTCTTCAAGAGACGGCTTTGGTTAAGTAAAAGCCACCTCTTGAAGAAGCGGCTTTTAACCAAAGCCGCCTCTTGAAGAGGCGACTTCCACGGGCATATTAACTCCATGGGCATACCCTGTATCGTCAAAGTTCATGTAATCTTCACTATTCAAAATATATCCATTCTTTCCTCTCATGTTGAAAAATGGTATGTCATACATGATTCGTGTTCCCAAATGATTCTGCTCCTCATGGTCACCATCATCATTTTACATCTCATCAACCGTATTATGTGGCGAGGGTTCCATCAACCTGTCAACTTCCGGACCATTATCTTCAGTACTGCACAAGGACCCATGTTCACCACAAGGGGAACATATGTATTTCGATGTTGAGGTACAGATCCGGACACCGATATCGCGATAGTAAATATCACAAGCCGATACGCACCACCCATGACTCAACACACCCTATGTAAAACGTTCCAGCATTGCGCGACATTCTATGAAACACCTGCAACTCGACTACTTGTGATAAGTCCATCCTTGATATTCTCAATTAGCCCCGTGAATGTCATTTCGAAGCTAATCTTGATGTTTTCATCCGACCTCCAACATAGGTCATGTCCTTACTCGATTTGGTCACTGCAATGACAAAAGCAATGTAACTTCACGAGACATCCTAACATCCTGCAATAAATCAACAAAATCTTAACATTACGAGACAACCAAATATATATAGCACAAACCAAAGCATAAAAACCGACAAAACCAAAAACACCACAAAAACCCTTTATAAACGGCTAGTTGTGAGAGGGTAGAGGCATATTAGGGCATCACCTTCCATAAGGTGGGGAAGGGGAGGACAGGGGAGCTCTGGAGGTGGCGGACGAGCATCCGGAGGTGGCCGAGAGTACGGAGGTCGGTGAGGTAGATCGTAGCAGGCGCAACAACAAGGAGGAGGAAGAGGAGAACATAGTTGAATGAGTGGGGAGGGTCTAGCGAGTGCCTCGGAGTTAACATGCCCGTGGAAGCCACCTCTTCAAGAGGGGGCTTAGGTTAAAAGTTGCTTCTTCAAGAGGCGGCTTTTACTTAACCAAAGCCGCATCTTGAAGAGGTGGCTTACCTAGAGGTTATAACAAAAAAAATAATTACGACCGTCCAGGGCCAATGAGTTTCAAAACTTGCCCCTGGGACGAATTTTCCTCCCTAAGGAGGTCTAAATTATGAAAATATTACAAACATATATTGAGCGAATAGCTTGTATCTGTGGGGCACCCAATTTATTTAGAAATTCTCTTCTTACATTAAAAGGAAGCATGAAGCATAGACCTTCTGTAGATTGTGGTTCCAGTTAAAGGTAGTCTTTCTTGTCTATTATACAACCCTCGGAGGCAGGTACCAGCTAATTTCTACCAGAATAACCTTGTCAATACATAATGCAAAATCATGTTATACTTTTTTATAGTCAAAAAAGGGGGAAACACCCGTAGCTGGTGCCCACCCCAAGATATATTAAAGTAAAAACTTTTTTTTTAGGCTCAAAAAGAGGGATACACTCGTTGGTGTTCGCCCCAGTATTATATATTACGAATGGGTTAGAAGGAAATACTTACAGGGTTAGGGGGGATGAAGGCGGGAAGAGGGAAACCAAAGATACAAAAAATAAAAACGCGAGTAACGGAAGCCGTAACCCAACTAAATACACCAATCTGAGATTAATCTGATGGCCGCAGACGTCACATTCTCCTTGTAAAAACGCGTCCCCGAGAAGATAGTCTCATTGCGTGCCCGCCAGATAGACCACAGGCGCGCAATGGGACCCAGCAGATCAGAACGGGACCTCTTTCTGTTGACCCAAAGGATATCGCAGAAGTCCTCGGTATTGGCCGCACGAGCCCAAGCAACATCGTCCCAAATCCGAGTCACCGACATACAATGAAAGAAAAGGTGGTCGGCCGATTCATCCGTCACCCCGCAGAGCTGGCATCGGACGTTGGGGGTGGGAAGAAAGGAGGCGCAACGGTCGCGAGTCATCAGTCGCCGATGGCGAAAGACCCAAAAGAAAAAGGTGATCCGCGCGGGCAGGCGCAGCCCCCATAAGAAGGCGCAGTCGCGCACCAAGGAAGCAGCCAAGGGAGGAGGAGGAGGAAGCAGAGCACAGAAGGCCTTGCGAGAGGAGAAGGGTCCGTCCTTCCACGCCCAATGGTCCCGCACATTACCAGGGGAAACGGAAGAGGGAAGAGCCTCCAGAAGGGAGGCTAAATCGTTGGCGCGTTGATCAGAAAGAATGCCCGAGAAAGATGGGCACCAGCAGCCGTTGATCCAGTAGTCCGCAACAGAGGCCAGCCGATTCTCCGCCAGAGCGAAAAGCCTCGGGAAGCGAGTCTGGAAGGAGCCACCCCCCAACCAGTCGTCATGCCAAAAATTGAAGATGGAACCCGACCCCAGCACCGGTTTAAACAAAGAGCAGTTCCTTTGATATGTATCAAACACGCAACGCCAAAAATGAGAAGAGTGCACAGGGCAATTCCCGCGCATGAAGGTACTCCAATCCTCGCCCAAGATCGCACGCAGCACGTTGCAGAAAAAGGAATCATCCTTGCCCCAGATATTAAAGCAAAAACTTACCGAAGCTAGATCTTGAGAAGAAAAGAGATATGGAAAGATAGTTACATTTTCTACATATGCCCTTTCATCCTGAACAAAACCTCATTGTGTGAGATCCAGATGGCCCAAAGAGTTGCAATTGGTTTCCAAATTTCTACAAGGAATCTGATTCGCCACTAGGCTTGACCAAAATTCAGAATAAGACGATTGGTTTATCCAAGGAATCGCGGCCACCTCCTAGACTTGCCACGTATGTGCACAAAAGTAGAATAATGATCAAAGTCTTCAGACGCCAAGCCGCAAATAGGATAGGTATCATCCATCAGAAGTGGAAGGTGGCTCACTAAATCATTGTCCAGAGAAGTGGAAGGTGGCTCACTAAATCATTGTCCAGATCTGTTGTCAACGCTGAATCCACAAGAATTCTTTAATTTTCAAAGGTCACAACATCCAAATAAATTGGCAATCACGTTCTATAATACCGTTGATGAACCACATGAAGCCATGAGTGCCATGTATGCATTCGTAACTGAAAGTTAACTATCCTGCCAAATCCAATGGTCCGGCCTAGTGGTTGGACACCAAAAAATTGATATAAAGCTAAATAGGCTAACAAACTCCTATAGATGTTGATCTGAAAAACCAGAAGAAAAGACTGATCTACATTGGTTATCCACCCAAGTGTCACGTAGCAATGCATCTTTGTTTGCTGCCAAAGCGAAGAGACGAGGATAACATAGATTCAAAGAGCCTTCCCTTGTCCAATCATCCAGCCAAAATCTAAAAGAGATGACATCTCCTACAATTGACCTTACTTGAGCACACATCTCAGTAACCACCGCGCAAATTCCTTTTTAGAATAGGGGTTCGGAGAGAGCAGGGAGGGATGGATAGATCATGAGGGAGCTCATATACATTCTGACCAAGCGGCAAACTAGTTCCACACCACTGCCTCGTAGTCTGGTCGCTCATTTGAGTAGCAAAGCTTGGTTCATGTCTTCCAATCTACAAACATTGGGATCCCCTTGCTCAGGCAGTAGTGTTACCGTGCCCCAACTAATCAGGTGTATGCCCCATGATATACCATCCAAGGAGCTCCAAAAAAATGTGTGCATGCATACTTCAAGACATCCCCAGAGTTCCCAAATAAGGATACGAGTGTACATGAAAAACACATGAATAGTTGCCAAAATTGCCTTTAATAAGATTCGACAACCAACATAGACATCCTCGTGGGGTCGAAATAATTGATGCATATTCGACAATTTCCTCCTCAAAGAAACCAAAAGGGACAAAAGAGGACTTGGAGCGATAAATCACAAGGTAAGACAACTCCCTAAAAATGCCAATCATCGTATTCATCCCTCTGACCTCCTCCAAGCCCCCCTCAATAAAAAAGTAGTATCGTCTGCATATTGTAATGAAGGAATAAAGATCTCCTCATTTTGTTGTATTGAAAATATGAAATGCGGAAGCGAATCAAAGCAAGAACAAAATATAAATGAGACTTTCACTTTACGTGGAACCCTAATCCCGAAGGAGCGGGATAAAACCACAGGAGAACCACCTCAAAGGGTTGATTTTCTATTCATCTTCCTCAATGGATACATGGGGTATGGGGCTCTTTATATAACCCCACCAAGAGACCAAACTCCCATCATCGCATGATGTCAGACTAAACACATGAGCCACCAATAACATCCTTCAACACTCCCCCTCAAGCTGGAGCATGAAATGCTCAGCTTGGATAAACATAAAGAAAACACTCACTCGCACACAAAATACATGACACTACAGATAATATCAACTCAAGCATACACTATCGAGGATGTTGCTTCTCATGCCATGATGGTGAGGAGGAGCTGGAGGCTGGAGTATGAACTGAAATGAGTCTCCCATCGAGAAAACTTTAACCCGTAACATGAGAAAACTTTAACCCGTAACATGTCTTCTCCACTGAAGACTACTCCATCTCCGTGAAGGGTCGAACTTCATCCACAAGATGATAGGATTGAAGTCTGAACTTCATCCACAAGCTGATAGGATTGTCCATCATCAACCGATATGGTATAAAGGCAGTCTGAACTTCATCCACAAGCTTGCCCAAAACTTCACGCAAGAGATCGGTCAAGATCTTTGCTATAATCAAATACATCGCATTGGAAAGAGCGATAGGATTGAAGTCTTCCACCCGTGAGAAATACCTCTTTCTTTGGGAGAAGGAAGATAAACGCATGGTTCAACCTCTCAAAATCATGGTTACATGCCCTCATCATTTCTAGACCTTCATTACTTACTACAGATCAGAATTATTCGAGAAAAAGGACTAGGAAACCATCAGGCATAGGAGAACTTTCACATTAAGATCCCATATTGCAGAGTAATCTCAACAATCGTGAAAGCCCTTATAAGCGTGCTCTTCTGATCATCAAAGAATGAAGATGCAACTAAACCTCTCTAGTGCCATTCGTTATGAGGTCCCCATCGGCTGAAATTGTGAAGAAATCCGACCACAGCTCTGCCCATCTCCTTGTCCCCCCCGAAGTACTCACTCCTCACTAAAACCAAGTTGATGTGATTGTAATGCCTTCTTTAATTAGTAATGGCATGAAAGAACTTTGTTTGGTATCCCCTTCTATTATCGTGAGGGGTGCTTGTTGTTTTCCTCAACCCTTTCTTTAATTGCTTGGATCTTTGTCGCTATTCAACCTCTAACTTCTTACCTTCCTCCTGGGTCACTTTCTCAAACCCGGGCCAAATGGCCAGTTTTGAGGGAGAAAGATCATGTGCATCCTCTATTCCGTCCAACAAGTCAATCCCATACTGTGCTTCTTTATGATAAACCCCTCGCATCGCATGAACCTCCTTCTTAAATATGCATAGTTTGGATCTCAGTGCTTCCAGCTTACATGCTAATGTCAGTGTCATTGTGCCTTCACAAAGCAACGAGGATCAGAAGTCCCTAACCATCTCTTTGAAATCATCATCGAGTAGCCAAGCCTTCTTAAAATGGAAAAAAGATCGCGGAACGATTTCCCCAACTCCAAAGCAAGGGGGATTGATGTAAACATGATAATGGCAATGTTGTAACCTATGCCAAAGGAAAAAGCAGCTACCAGATGACTCGAGCAAAGGAACCTATCAATTCTCGATCTTGCCCCAGAATTACGCCACGTATAATTATAGTCTATAGCATCCAGTACTTCCAGCTAAAGGCCATGCACTGTATCAAAAAATACCGATGAACCCTTATTTTAACCCCCATGCATGCAAGGACGGTCTGCTACGAATAAAGTAACATTAAGATCCCCTTCATTCAATCAAGGGGTTGAGGAAAACAACAAGCATGCTTCACAAAGCTCCTCCCATAATCTAGATCTTGGGTTTAATCTGCGGTCCTATACACACTAGAAAAGGCTCGGCGCTCACCGTTGCGTCTATCCTTCATAACAACTGATATCATGTAAACACCAGCAAGCTCTGACACAAGTTTAAATCAGTCGTTATACCATGTCACTAAGAAACTTCCAGCGGCCTACAGCATCCGTTGCTTTGAAATATGAGAACTCGACACCGCCGATTGATTTCCACATGTTGGATCAAGAATGGGTTTTGTTTCCTGTAAAAGATGTGTGTCTCCTTGCCAGTAAGGGGAGTATGGGGCTTCTTATATATCCTCCACACGCCCTCCAAGTCCCACCACTGATAGATGTGGGACTAAACACTAGGATGTGGTAAATGGATCCCGGAGAGATCCATTTACCCATCTACATATATGTGACCATACTCCAACATTCCTCCTCAAGTTGGATGATGCAATCATTTCCAAATTGGCAGGGCAAATTGAATTGAATCAGAAGGCTGATTTTCAATTTAGGCATTTCCATCCATAATTAGTTATTTGAGTTAATTGCATGTTTTATTTAAATAAATTGATATTGTAATCTTAAATTTTTGGTAGATGAAATTAGTTAAGAGTCAATTAGAATCAGTTAGAGTCAATTAGGATCATTTAAGATTTGAATTTAAATTCAAATTTGATTCACTTTATATTTTTGTAATTCCACCCTCCTATATAAAGGGGTTGGTAGTCTATTGTAAGTTCAGTTCAGATTATAAGAAAAATTGAGTTTATCTCTCTTTATCTCTCTTTGTCTCTCTCTCTCCCTCGACGCGATCTTGGTGATTCCTCTTCAAAATCCCGCGCAACCGGCGCGATCTTCTCTTCTTTCATCCTCTAGTTTCTTCTTCCACCAAATTTCCACCATCAATATTTTTTATTTTTCCACCGTTGGAATTTTTCGACTGCATCATTTGGTATCAAAGCATGGAAATTGAATCGTTCTTACGATTCGACGATCATGTCGCATATTGGCAGCTGCAATACGATTTAAGTCGTCTCTCCCATGGCTCGCATTCACGCTCGCGTTCGAGGAAGTTTAAGCAACGCCTTATATCAAGCATCAAGGCAATTTATGGCCTCAAACAGAGCCCGAGGGTGTGGTTCCATAAGCTTTCCCATCTGATTGAACGACAGGGGTTCAAAAGATCGAATGCAGACCACTCGTTGTTTATTCAGAAGTCTTTTGCATATACGGTTGCCATTATGGTCTGTGTTGATGATATTCTGGTTACAGGAGATGATGTTCAGGGAATAGAAAGGGCAAAAGCATTTCTAGGCCGTCAGTTCGTCACGAAGGATCTTGGAACCCTAAGATACTTTCTGGGGTTGGAATTTGCCAGGAATGCATAGGGTCAAGTGATGACCCAAAGGAAGTACATTATAGATTTTTTGACTGAAACAGGCATAGTTGGATGCAGACCATCGAGTATTCCCATGGATCCAAGCATGAAGCTGTATGATGATGACAATGCTGAAGTAGACAAGAGGAGATATAGAGAAATGGTGGGTAAGCTCCTTTATATTACCATAACTCGACCCGATATTGCCTTTTGCAGTAAGCCGGGTGAGTCAATTTATGGAGCAACCAAGACAAGTTCATATGGAAGCCATATACATGATACTGAGGTATCTAAAGTCTTCTCCAGGTTCAGGGTTGTTATTCGAAAGGGCACAGATTTATCTATTTCAGCATGTGCAGATGCCGATTATGCAGAATGCCCTAAGGATCGAAAGTCGACCTCAAGATTTGCCGTTTTTGTTGGGAGCTCTCTGGTTTCTTGGAAAAGCAAGAAACAAACTGTTGTGGTAAGGTCCAGTGCTGAATCTGAATATAGGGCCATGGCGCAAGCAAGCATGGAGATGATGTGGGTTCGATCTGTGCTAGAGGATTTACATGTAGCCGTACCTTTACCTATGCAGCTTCAGTGTGACAATCAGGTAGCATTGTTTATTGCCAACAATCCAGCATTCCATGAAAGAACAAAGCATATTGAAGTTGACTGCCACAGCACTAGAGACTTGATCCATAGAGGCTTGATATCTACATCTCACGTAAGCTCAGGGGATCAGACTGCTGACGTACTCACCAAGCCTTTGCTCAGAGGACCCTTCCAGAGATGTTCTTCCAAGCTGAGCATGACAGACATCTATGCTCCACCTTGAGGGGGAGTGTAGAGACCGATATTATTATATGTTATGTACCTTTTCGTAATTTCTTATTGTTCTCTGGACTACTATGTATTTTACACGTGAGGTCTCTCCCTATATAAGATAGATTAGGGTTCCCTTGAATAATAGATTGCTCGTTTTTCCCAACAGTCTCAAATATGCATGCATGTGTATCATGTAGGCATATTAAATCCAAGGCCTATTAATCGATCAACCTTCATGATCTGATCGATCAATTGCCTCCGATCGATTAACCTAATTGGCATGATCGGTCATCATTGATTGATCAACCCACTTGATATGATCGATCATCCTTGATGGACCAACTGTCCTTTATGATCTGATCACAATTTGAATTGAAACTTCTAGCGGTTATATTATGATCGATCACTTTGATCTACATGATTGATCAACTTGAGATGATCGATTGCCTCCCTTGTATGATCGATCATGTATATCAAATCTTGATGGCTTCTTTTCGGATTTATTTCCGGTGGCTGTATTTTTTAGAGCTCATCCCCCACCACTATAAATACGATCCTAGACTCATTGTTGAGAACACACATTCCAAGGAAAAGCATCTTTCTCTTTCTCAAAGCTCTATTCGAGGTCGTCTCGCTCGCTCTCTACTACAAGATCGCATCTTGAGAGCCAGAAATCTACATGTTCGGTTTGCAATGCAATTATTTATTACATCGTGCATTTTCTTAACCATGTTATTCGCATTGCATATTTATATTTGAAGTTTTATAAATTGTTGTAATTTTTACATTATTGTTGTATTATAACAATTGGTGTATGATCCAAGGTGTATGTACAAAGGTCTTGGTGTTTGATCCAAGTTGTGGGAAAGACTTTGATGTGTGATCCAAAGCACCCGTAAACAGTTGAGTTATCCATGGAGAAATAACTCGAGATAGTGGAATAGTTGATTAACTCGGTCAATTGGAAATCCAAAGTCAGGAGACTTGGGTCATTTTTACCCAGTGGGGTTATCACGTTGAAATACTTATCTCGTGTGGTTGTTCTTGTTATAGGGATGGTTTGCTTATATCTATGGTTATTATTATTTGTATTACTCATTTGTTGGCCATAACTTTTTGTTCAGCGATCAAGAATAACTCACATTTGATATCAGAGTATGGTTCACGCAGTGGACGTACCTGAAACCGCGTTATGGTTGCCATCACCAACACTAACGAAAGACAATCCACGACAAGACCTCCATTGTTTGATGGTACTGACTTTTCTTATTGGAAGATCCACATGTAGATTCATTTAGAAAGCATGTGATTCGAGATATGTGATGTCATCGAGAGTAAATATCAAAGACTCAAGGGAACCATCACTACCAACAAGGAGAAGAAGCTGGCAACGAAAAAAGGCGATGAACAGATTATCTGCAGATTGAGCATGGAAGAATTCAACAGAATATCTGCATGCAAATCCGCTTACAAAATCTGGAACTGACTCACCGCAACATAAAGATGTGTTAAAGTTGAAAGAAAGTATAATCAGTCTATTACAACAAAGATACGAGTTTTCCAGGATGAAAGAAGGTGAAAGTATCAGGGAGATGTATACCCATTTCACAAAAATTGTGAACTCACTCCAAAATAAGGATGTGGAGATTAAGGAAGCAGTACTCGTCAAGAAGCTCCTTAGATCACTTACTACCGAGTGGAGGACCACAATCACGGTGATCAAGGAAGCAAATGACACAGATACACTTCCTTTGGATGAGGTAATCAAAAAGCTCCTTATATACAAAGTTGAGAAGGAACAGAAAATGGAAGTCAGTGCATATTCAAATGATCTAGCAACTTCAACCTCAAGATAAAGAGGAAGAAATACCATTCATCACCCACCATTTCAAGAATTATTTGAAGAGGCAACATGAATTGAAGAGAAAAAAGGAAGGGTGCAAAAGCAATTATTTGTTACAATGGCAATGAAAGAGGATATCATATGGGAATGTCCCCTTCTCAAGGCAACAAAAAGAGAAGTTCGTACAAAGAAAAAGTCTCTCACAATATTTCAAAAGAACCTTGATACAAGTGACAATGAAGCACATGTTGGATTAGTTGCAAATCACGATTCCAGTGGAGAGGAAGACACACGAGATGACAATGAAGAAAACTTATCTTATGATGAATTATTTACTGCTTTTAAAAAATTGCATGGCATTGTAGAAAAATTAAACAAAAAGAAAGCCTTTTTCCACACTAAGTAGGGTCGGCTACATGGATTCTTTGCCTCCATTCATATCTATATTGGGTCATTCTCGTGCTTAGATCCAAAAAAATTAAGATCCCTTCGTATACATCTCATTCCAATACTTCTTGGGCCTTCCTCGCCCAATCTTAGCTAGCTCAACATTCCAAAATGTGCATCTCCTCACCAGTGCATCAGCTGACCTCCTTTGCAAATAGTCAAACCACATTAAGCAATTTTCTCACATCTTATCCTCGATCGGAGCTACACCAACTTTCCTTCTGATTGCATCATTTTGAATATGATCTTTATGTATGTGTCCGCACATCCACCTTAGCATTTTCATTTCTGCTACTGTCATTCTCTACACATGTCTATGGTTCATAGGCCAAAAATTCATATCCATAGAGCATAGCACGTCTCACGGCAGCTTCGTAAAAGTTTACTTTGATTTTCAAAGGAATTTTCTTATCACAGAGAACAATAAAAGCTCATCTCCACTTTACCAACCTGCATTTCCTCTATTAGTAACATCTCCATCAATTTCCCCATCAAGTTTCAAAATAGATCCCAAGTATCTAAAAGAATCTCTCTTCTGAATGTTATCGTCACCAATCTTCACCATGTTTCATCCACCATTGCTTCCATCAAAAGTGCACTCCATGTATTCAGTCTTAGTCATACTTATACGAAATCCTTTAGTATCCAGTGCATATCTCCATACCTCAAACTTCTCATTTACTCCATCTCCAGTCTCGTCAATCAACACAAAATCATCAGTGAATAACATACACCAAGGTATCTCATCCTGAATGTGGCTTGTTAACTCGTCCATAACCAAAGTAAAAAGTAATGGACTCGATGCAGAACAATGTTGATGTCAAAATAGACAGTCTTCCTATATTGGAACCTTACACAAAATGAAACCCTATCATACATATCCTTTTATGAGGTTAATGTATATAACAGATACTTGTCTCTTCTCCAAAACTCACCACAATATCTCCCGTGGGATGAGAATCATAAGCCTTCTTCAAATCAATAAAAAGCATATGAAGGTTCTTCCTTTTAGCTCTATAAATCTCCATTGTTCTCCTCAGCAAGTGGATGGCATCAATAGTTGTGCAACATGGCATGAATCCGAATTGATTTTCTTTTACTTTGGAAAGTTGTCTCAACCTTCTTTCGATCACACGTTCCCAATTTGCATAGTGTAACTCATCGACTTGATACTTCTGTAATTTGAACAATTTTGAATGTCTCATTTGTTCTTATAAAGATGCACCATGATGCTTCTCCTACAATCTTCAGGCAATTTCTTGCTTCGTTAAATAACAATGAATAAATTTGTAAGCCAAGTCAAACCATACTCATAGAAAACTCTCCAAACTTTTATAGGAATGTCATCAGGTCCTACACCTTTCCCGGGTCTCATAACCTTCAAAGCATCCACTACTTCCTTCCTTTGTATTCGTCTATATCTTGCACGATTCAAGGACTTTCACTACTAGCTAGATCTCTCAAAGTGATCTTTCTATTTCCTTCCCCAATGAAAAGTTTATGGAAATAATGCTTCCATCTAGTCTCTATATCCATCTGAGTAACAAGAGCGTGACCTTCCTCATCCTTAATGCATCTCACTTGAGAAAGGTCTTTAGTCTTTCTCTCTTGCATTAACCAATCTGAATATATCCTTCTAGCCCTCTTTAGAGTCGAGATGTTTGTATAAAACTTGATAAACTTTTGACTTAGCTTTGCTTACAGTCTTCTTTGCTTCCTTCTACGCAATTTGTAGTTTGTGACAGTTTCATATGTTATATCTTTAGACATAGCTTTAAAGCAAGCTCTTTTAATTTTGAGCTTCTCTTGCACCCCTCTACTCCACTACCAAGCCTCCTTTTGGCCTGGAACTCCTCCCTTGGACTCGTCTAGCATCTCTTTGGCTACCCTTTGGATACAAGATGCTATCGTCTCCCACATCTCGTGTGCACTTCCGTTACAATCCCAAGATAAGTCTTCTAAAACCATCTCCCTGAAGCTTGATTGCTTCAATTGAAGATTCCACCATCTAGTTCTAGTGATCGTGGAAACCTTCATTTTCTTTACCAGCCCTTTTATTTGCACATCCATGACTAACAAGCGATGTTGGGTGGTCAAACTCTCTCATGGGATTATTTTGCAGTCTTTGCAACTTATAGTGGGTACCCACTTAATGGTCTAGTAGTAGTACAGTGTGTCTACCACACAAAATACCAGGGTTCAAATCCCACTCTTGCAAGGGTTGTGTTAGGTAGTCGATGGCCAGCATAAAAATAGTCGAAAATTTCAACGTGGATTTGAGCAAGAATCCATGTAGCCGGCCCTACTTATAGTGGGAGAAGGCTTAGTACATTCTTCGCAACACAGTCGATCTCTTCTCATCAACACAAAGTAATCTATCTATGCTATAGTCGGGCCACTCTTATAAGTAATTAAATGCTCCTCCCTCTTCTTGAAGAGAATGTTTGCTATGAAAAGATCATAAGCCCCTACAAAATCGAGAATAACTTTTCCCTCTTTATTTCTATCCTCGAAACCATGTCCTCCATGAACACTAGCATACCCCGAAGCATCACTTCCCACATGTCCATAAAGATCTCCACCTAAGCAAATCATCTCTTCTTGTGGGATTCCTTGCAAAATCTTATCCAAATCCTCACAAAAAACTTGTTTAATCCTTTCATCTAAACCAATTTGCGATGCATAAATTGAGATGATATTCAAGATTTCTTCTTCGAGCACCACTTTTAGCAAAATAATCCGATCCTCGAATCTTTGCACCTCAACCACACAATCCTTCAAATCTTTATGAACAACCACTCCAACACCATTTCTACCTTATCTTTACCTAAACACCAAAGTTTAAATATGTCTTCTAGATCTCCATTGCTTTCTCTCCAACCCATTTTGTCTCTAGGGGACATAGTATCTAAATCTTCCATCTTTCCATTGTATCTACGATCTCCATCGATTTGCTAGTCAAACTGCCAATATTCCAACTGCATATCTGCAACTTCCTTTGCAACCTCTTTTGGACTAACTTCTTTACTCGGATGTGTCCATAATGGGAGAACCCTTGTAAATTTTAAACCGCATCCGGGAGACGAAACATCGGAACTAGCTTATTTACTCGCATGTGTTCCTCGTGCGAGAACCCTTACAAATTTTGAACTATATCCGAGCAGCGATGTAGCGGTCCTTGCTAAAATCTCATTGCATTCAAGTGATGATATGCGTCGCTAGTAGGGAACGCTCCAATGAAATCTAAATGTTTGCTTAAATCCATGTTGAAAAGATCAGAAATGTTTTAGACAAATTCCTAAATAATGTCATTAAAAAGAACACTAAGGAATTTGTCTTTCTTGCGCGGGTTGTCGGCTACCTAACGTGCAACCCTCCTCAATTTACCCAGGCCTTGGGACCAGCCATTGTAGAAAATTTGATTAGTCAAAATAAGGTTTCAAAGAAATCTAGTAAAGAAGAAAATGAATCTCACTAGAAAAGATTAGTTCTTTAAAGAATCCAATTAGTATGTTAGAAAATGACAAGAAAAATTAACAGATGATCTTACTAAATTCACTAATGAAAAAGAAAATTTAGATAAATTGCAAGACACCCCCACACAAAACTCAACTAAATTTGGAATAGGATATAATCTCACCCACCATCATCATACATCTACTTTTATTCCAAGAGAAAGAAACATATGGATTTCTAAAAGTGAGGTAGGGAATTACAAAGCTAATCATGTTGGATCCAAAGAAAAAGAGATACCAAAAGAATTTCATGCAAGTGGATAGAGATCAACGAGAGAAGAACCGTTGAGAAAAAGCTACATGAAAACTCCAAATCATGCGGGGCAATACACAAGACCTCGAGCAACAAGAAGTAAAGCCCCGACATTGAAACACTACATGCATGAAGACAGAAGAGATTCCCGTAGATCTTGGCACAACCTCAATGCCGACACTGCCATCATACCATGTCTACCCACCTTAGTCGTATGGTACAATCTTTCCATCTTTCACCTTATGAGTTTTACTTCTTGTTATGCATCATATAGTACATTAAAAAGATGAATTATTTTTCAAAATTAAAATTTTTTTTCAAAGGAAAAATTTACTAAGGAGGGGGTATGTTTTCAAAATAAAATGGATGGAGCTTTTTTATTTTTCAAAGTGGGAGAAAAATTGCTTTCAAAGACAATTTTTTTATGAAACCTTTTTAATGTCAAAAACGGCGGAGAAGAAGTAAAGATGTTAATCTCCAAGTTTTACATAATTGTCATCATCAAAAGGGAGAGAATGTTAGTATCTTGATTACATATTAATTGTACCATTATTTTGATGATAACAAATCTCTGTGAGTACAGATAGCTCTGCAGATTTCATGATAAGTCATTCCAAGTATGAAGGCCCTGTTTTTTGGGGGTCTCACAAGCAGAAGGGGGGTTCTGACCAAGCCCAGCCCTAGCTTTTGGGCGGTGGATCCGGTACCCCTCTCCTGGAAGATTGTGCTAGTATCCTGCTATTTCTCTTGATTGATTGGTGAAAGGAATTCAAGACCGCCTTCCTCTCTGGCCCTAAGCAATCCAATAATGAAAGAGGACCCAAAGGTGTCGAGCACAATCAGAAAGAACAAAAAGGGAGGGTACTACCAATTTGCGACAAAAGTTATGGACAAGTTGAAAGCTTTGGATAAAGTGAAGAAGAAGAAAATAGGCATATGTAAAAAGTCTCAAATATACATGCATGTGTATCGAGTCTTGGCTTCTGCAAGTCCTCTTGTAGCTAGTCCTTTTTATTAATATAGTTGGGCGGACACCTTAGCGTGTTCCCCCATTTTTTATCTCAAATATATATATATATATATGCATGTGTATCATATAGGCATGTTAAATCCAAACCCTATCAATCGATCGAACTTCATGATATGATCGATCATCTTGATCGACCAACTGCCTTCTATGATTGATCACAATTTGAACGGAAATCTCCAACAACTATATTGTAATTGATTATCTTGATTTATATGATCGATCTACTTGAGACGATTGATCACCTTCCTTGATGATTGATCATTGGTATCAAAGCTTGATGATTTCTTTCCAGATTTGCTTCCAATGGTTATATTTTTTGAGACTCATCCCCCACCACTATAAATAAGACCCTAGACTCATTGTTGAGAATACACATTTCAAGGCAAAGCATCTCTTTTAAAGCTCTATTCGAAGCGGTCTCTCTCGCTCTCTGCTTCAAGATCACATCTTGAGAGCCAATCGTCTACACGCTCGATTTGCAATTCAAGTATTTATTATAGCATGCATTTTCTTAGCCTCATTATTCGCATTGCATATTTACATTTACGACTTTATATATTGTTGTAATCTTTACCTTACTGTTGTATCGTAACACTTGGTGTTTGATCCAAGGTGTACAAAGGACTTGATGTTTGATCCAAGCTGTAGGAAAGACTTTGGTGTGTGATTCAAAGAACCTGTAAACGGTTGAGTTATCCATGGGGAAATAACTCGAGATAATAGAATAGTGGATTGACTCGGTCAATCGAAAATCCTAAGGGGACTTTGGTCGTGGTTTTTACATAGTGGGGTTTTCACATTAAAATACTTGTTTCTTGTAGTTATTCTTGTTATGTGGATTGGTAGCTTATATCGGTGGCGATTATTATTTGCGTTATTCATTTGTTGGCCATATTTTTTTGTTTAGCAATCCATAATAACTCAACCACAACCTCCTTACTTGGCAGGACATCTCGATCCGAAGAGGATCCCAAAGTCTGACCCGCCAACAAACTCCTTCACAGTTTGGGTCAGCATAACATCATTTTGGTCGCGTTCAACTCCACATCTAGACCCACCTCCTCAGCATCTCAGGTCGACCCGAATTCCAATCGAACTTGCTAAATTGGGACCTTCTCAGAACCTGGATCATTCGCTATACTCGGATCCTCTTCCACAATTTCATCACTTGTTGTACCTAGATCCTTTTTCGTAATTCAGTCAACTGGGTCCACAATCGAAGGTGTCTCCACAATATGGTCATTCGTTGGAACTGGATCCACCTCCACAAAAGGATCCGTCGCCTCACCCGAAACCAACTAATATGGCACATTTTGAAATACCGCTGAAGAAACCCTTGAAGCGCCAACAAACGGAGAAAAAATATCCAATCCACAAATCACGGGATTTTGAAATCCCCTTTGATCTTGTCACAACTTCTACGGTATCATTGACAGCCGGAGGTGGCCATAAGGTCCCAACACTACCGAGTGATGAGATGGCATGATGGCCAAATGAGGAGGCGGAGGCGACATCTCCATCACCCGAAGCGCAAAGATCACACGACCCACCAGGGGGGCAAATTATCGACCAAGGCAACCTCCTTAATCCCCAAAATTAAGAGTAGCACCAAATTCACGTCAGAACTTGACAACAATTTGTTAGATATAACTTTTTGCACCATGCCCAGGTCACATAAAGCCGGCCTTAGGACATCGATGGATCTGGACAGCGACACTCCCTCCATCTGAATCACATACACCTCCAATGCCTCCCCATTTAAGAACCAGGGATATCTCCAATGGATGCCTCCTTCCGAAGTGGGTTGGCTCAACAACCACGCAAGGCTCATCGTAGATAAACCACGAACGCAACAAACCCTTCTCTGATCATTGCCATGTCTCTCGTAAAAGAAAATCCAAGAACAATGTTAATTTCTACCTTTGTTGATTCCATAGCCAACCTTCCTATCGAAACCAAGCCGATGAGGATGCCTCGATCAATGGATGATGAACACCTTGGATCAAAGGGATCTTCACTCATCAGCTACAAGAAAGAGCGACCGACAATCACCCAACCACTCAAAACTACAAGCGCAACAACACAAGGCAGATGCGTTGACGAATGCCTCTCCCCGGATTCCCTCCCTTCAAAATGTCAATCAGCAGTCCTCAAGAAAGAGAGGTGGAAGAGCCCGGTTCTTCCACATATGCTCGGTTCTTCCACATATGATGAACGTGGAGGAAAGGGACGAATCCATACGAAGTGCTCACGACAGCCTCACATGAAGCAACCGCTGCCAGACAAGGCCTCCTACAATGTGAAACCAGCGACAAACCCTCGATATCATCCTCACCATGTTGAACGATAGCCCTCCTACGCCCCTTTCCCCTGCAAGCGCCCTCTCGTCATGTTCTTCTGAGAAGGGTACTCGGCCTCTTTTTCTCGTTTTTTTCATCTCTCCATCAAAAACCTTTTCAATCCATTGGGAATATCGTACTTTAATAATTAATTTTGATCATTGCATGTACAATTCTTCATTCAGAATCATGTTATGTTAAACTACAGTTCAATGAATGATGATAGTGATCATGTTTTATTATGTCAATGAATGATAACCAGGTTTTATCATGTTTTGTGATCCTTATTTTGCCTTGTGTTTTAATTAAAAGTAACATTTGTTCCTCTTCGACATGGAAGAATCACACTACAAAAACCTAATTTTTCATCAAATGTATGTAGATTTATGTTAAAATTTTAAAATATATTTTTCTTGATATTAAAACATTATTTTTTGTTAAACTGCGTAACTTTTAGGAGAATAATGAGGCATATGTATCAACCGCTTTACGACTACACCTCACCCCAATTCCGGAGAAACCTGTTCATTCCTCCTTTTATTTTTTAAAACCTTGCTTCTGAGAAGAAGGTTGATGATCAAAGTCCAGATAGCAAAGATTCTGCACGGAGTTGATGTGGCTTGCCCAATGTACACAAACTCTACGAAGGATGTATAACATCTGTTTTTTCCTTGCGGTGAGCTGAAAAGACCTGGATTTGGGCTCCAATTGAGTGTTAAAATCCATGGGTGTGATGAGATTTTGGCCATCCATTTGTGTTGTATGTTATAGGTAGCATTGTGATTGTGAATTCCTTGGCTTTCATTTTGACGATGTGGTTGGCACGAAATGGTGGAGTTCCATTTTTAGCGATGTGATTGTTAATATATAATGCAGTGAATCATTCTGAGTAACCACCATTTCCATTTAAAACAAAACCATGCTTATTTTACTGAATGAAAAGGGCTCGTTTCACTTACCAAATAAACATATCTTGGATGCTAACAATTACAGGTCTGTGTATATTTGATGATAGCAAAAAAATATTCTTTCAGCGTCATTTTTATTACAGTTCTGACCACAATTTGGTATACAAAATTGTGTTTCTTGAAGCATGTGTGTCATGATTACAATAGTACAACATTGAACGTACACTAGAAAGCATGAATAACTTCAGAAACAGAAAACTACTCGCAACTTTACTAAATGCACACCATCATAAATGCAAGTGTAACAGATTACCTGTACCCTTGAGCCGAGGACTGTTGACAACTTCAGAGACTGAATCTGATTCTGTATTAGCTTCCCTCTTACCGGTATGTTTAGCTGAATCTTGCGATTGGCTCTCACTGTACTCAACGATCTCACTAGTAAAGAGTTTGTCAGACAAGTCACGGAAGAGATTGCAAATTCCAAATAATTCACCTTGAAACTCCTTACAGTCCTGTGACAAGGTTTTCCATTGAAATCAACACAAATGAATATACAGAAAGAAATAGAAATGATCATGAAATATAAGGAAGTCCTACCTGAACGCCTTCGAAGTATCGTTTTTCGATTTTCCCCGAGACAGCAATATTAGAGAGTTGTTGCTTATAAATTTGCCTAGAGTACACAAGTTCCTCAACAGAACCAGCAGCAAGTAGGCGGAATACTACAACATGGCGTTTTTGCCCATATCTAAAAGAGCGATCCTGTGCTTGCAGATCATATGCAGGGTTCCAATTTGGGTCAAAGATCACAACACGGTTTGCACTTACAAGATTTAGGCCCAACCCTCCAGCCCTGGTGGACACAAGGAATATCTAAGAAAAAAATGATAAGCCAACATCTGCATTCATGACTAATGGATAAGTTCTTGACATGAGAATCCAGTTACCTGTTTACTTGGGCTTTTATTAAATTCATCAACTAAAGTCTGGCGTAGACTCATAGGAGTGGACCCATCAAGCCTTGAAAAGCTATTCCCTTTGCGTACAAGAAATTTCTCCAGTATATCCATCATCCTG
The DNA here is from genome assembly GCA_037367405.1 of Ottelia alismoides. Taxonomy (NCBI): domain Eukaryota; kingdom Viridiplantae; phylum Streptophyta; class Magnoliopsida; order Alismatales; family Hydrocharitaceae; genus Ottelia; species Ottelia alismoides. The sequence continues at coordinate 57,976 of JAZKJV010000965.1, forward strand.
TTGGAGAAGAAAATTATATGTTCAAAAACAAAAACAAAAGGAAGCTCGTCCCCATCTGTACATTCAGAAAGTACATCTCCAAGGTGGCACCCACAATAAAGCAGCTTTTTCTAATAAGCATCTGATAATGAGAAAATATGTAAAGCCACTAATATGTTAGCATTTACTTCATGATGAATAACTGGATCATGATGGGTGTGGACGATGGAAAACCAGTGGCTGTTTGAGCTGCATTCTGGAGCAAGTTCTCACAAGCCTCCACAGTGGAAGAGTTGTTATAGGCAATGAAATTTGGATGAGAAACTGGAGGAGAATGGCAGGAATTGACTGGAGAGATGACATAGAACAAAAAAGAGAACTGGAAACTGAGGTCGTAGCCTAACATGTTCTGAAACAGTGGCTTAGATATCTGCGATCCAACAAAGTTCCGATCGCATCATGAGACAACAATAGTTGATCTGTTCTAGTATGTCTATGCCCTAACAAACACCACTTGGCTCTGTTACAACTCTTTTAGGATAACAGTAACAGGAGACAGTTACACTTTCATATTTCAAGACAGTTAATCCTTTATATTTCTTTTTCTCAACCACTAAAAATATAAGTTTTTTTAGATTTTTTACAGCATACCCATTTATACTTTCATAATATGTTATATTACATTCTGGCCCTTCTATAATTTGTAATTACAGCCAGAACCCTAAAATAGTTAGGCTTTCTTATACCCCGACCATTGTTGTTACTTAACTCACCTGAGCACCCCTTGAGCTAACCTATCCAGAGATAAATACTATGTCTGATTTTTTCTATTCACACCCATCCTATCTCCCTCCCCCGTCTCCATATCAAAGGTGCCCTCTGTACAAAGACGGTGCTCATCGAGGATTGCGGCATCGAGGGCCGCAAGCCCTAGAAGTGAAGAGGATGTGCCCCCTGCTGAAGTCGAAGGCTGCAACCGTAGTAATGGGTTTCCCAAAGAAGGTCTCAGCAGGGGTTGAGGAAGGTGACAAGAGGAGGAAGGGTGGCGGGGAATACATGCACACATGTATGGGCCACCTCTATGAACCTGGCAGCAAGCCTCCCTGAGTCAAGCATCATCTTCCTGATCTCTGCTGTGAGCAAAGCAATATCTCCCTCTCTCGTGGCATCATGGAGGAACAGATGATGAGTGATGTGCATTGCTCTGGAAGGAGAGTCGGAGACAAGGATAGACTCAATGTTAAGGGATACCTGCAACATACATTTTTTTTGCATCTTTAAACTCATTTTTTGTACAAAAAAATTGTCTTCGAATAAAAAATTTGTTGCATACACAAAAAAAAAAGATGTTCAAACTGTGTTCATTTTTATGTTCGCTAATCACAAAAACGGCCACCGGACCTCGACACAATCTTGGTGAACATCCGCTACATCATCAGCATCATCGTCTACATCCCCTTCGTCCTCCACACCATGGTCAAGCGGGAGAAGGGCATCGCCAACCAAAACGGAGAAGGGACAGGAGTTGAAGAGGAGAGGTGTAAGAAGATGGGGAGGAGAAAGGGAGGAAGAGGGGCATAATTCGCAAATATGATGGACCTATTTCACTGATGGCGCCAACGCTCGCGTTTGCGGTGGCTCACTGATGGGGATGCGAACACTGCCTTTTTTCACCGGGCTGCCAGTGCTAGAAGAAATTCTATTTCATCTCTTACGGTCAATGGCTCTCTCATTCATGGGGAGAAGGAGCTGCGCGCGGCTCTGGGAGCTTACTTTAGGGGCGCTTTCGACCGTCAACCTTCGCGGTCGTGGCGTTGGTCTGGGTGTGGGGCTTCAACCCTTGCGCCATCGGATGCGTTGGCGCTTGTCAGGCCCTTTTCTTTGGAGGAGCTCAAGGGGGCAGTCTGGGATCTCAACATGGATGCTGCTCCCGGTCCTGATGGCTTCCCTGTCTCTTTTTATCGGGACTTTTGGGACGTGATCGCTTGTGATGTCTTGGACGTTGCACACGAATTCTGTGCGGGTAACCGTGGCTTTGACAAACTCAACAGGGTTACTATTGTTTTGATCCTGAAGTCTCCCTCGGCCAATCGTATTGAGGAATTTCGCCCGATATCTATCTCCAACGGCATCTATTTAATCATTGCAAAGGCTCTCGCTAGGAGGCTTGCGCCTCTTCTAGACTCGCTCATTTCGCCTTCAAAGGCCGCTTTTGTTCGCGGGCGGCAAATCACCGAATGCTATGCCGTGGCGTCGGAGATTATCGAGGCTTGGCGTAGAAACTCTACAAAGGGGATTCTGTGGAAGATTGACTTTGCCAAGGCTTATGATACGCTGGATTGGCGCTTTTTGTGGTCGGTCCTTAAGCGGAGCGGGTTCCCTTCGACCTGGATCTCCTGGGTTCGGCGATGTGTGACCACAGCTACCCTTTCTGTTCTTCTCAATGGTTGCCAGGCTGGGGGCTCCTTCCAACCTCGGAGGGGGGTTCGGCAGGGGTGTCCCCTCGCTCCCCTTCTTTTTGTTTTGGTGGTGGATGTATTGCCTCGTATGATTGATGGTGTGGCCGCGGCCGGACTTACGCGCGGATGCTCTTTTGGTCCCTATCAGGTTCCGCTAATACAGTTTGCTGATGACACTATCTGCTTCATCGAGGGTGGTCCCTCCACTGTCTCGGGTATGGCTACTACCCTTCAATTATTCAGTGAGCTATCGGGCCTCCTCATCAATGGGAACAAGTCCAAAGTCGTTCCTTTCGCAATGACGCAGAAGGAGGATGTGGCTTGTGGCAGGATGATGGGCTCTTCTCCGGGCGGCCTCCCTTTTGAGTATCTTGGTTTGCCGCTGACGGTGGGCCGTGCCCGGATTCGAGACTGGAAGGCGGTGGTCGAGAAGATGGAGGCTCGGTTGGCCGGGTGGCGCGCGGCTCTTCTATCCAGGGGGGGTCGGTTAGTTCTTCTAAAATCCGTTCTTTCTTCAATCCCAATATATTTCTTATCCGTGCGTGGTATACCAAAGGGGATACGGGTGAGGTTGGAGAAGTGTATGCGGGCCTTTCTTTGGGGAAGGAAGGGCGATGGGAGAAGGGGGGTACATTTGGTGGGTTGGGCTGAAGTTACGCGGCCTAAGCGGGAGGGGGTTTGGGTGTGAGGCGGTTGGAGGTGGTGAACGATGCCCTTTTGCTCAAATGGGATGCTAGGGTGTGGGGTCGGGAGGAGAATTTCATGCTGAATTACCTTAGGGAGGCGGTGGGGGTCGATTTGATCTCCGCTTCTCGGGGGCGGCTCGAGGGCCACACTTCATCTTTGTGGCGTGGTGTATTATGTGCTTTTAATCGCAACAGATCTTTCTTTAAACCAATGCTCGGCGATGGGAATTCGTTCCGCTTCTGGACGGATGATTGGACAGGGAGGGGTGTGCTACAGAACTTGTACCCTCGTTTGTTCGTGTTGGTGGTCGACAAAGACGCTACCGTGGCCTCCTGCTGGGACGGTGGCTGTTGGTGCCCATTGTTTGCTGCTAATTTATCGGACCAGCGATTGGAAGACTTCACCTCCTTGATGGCTTTCCTCACAGACGCTTCTAAGCCCATTGGGGGCCGTGATCACTTGGCTTGGAAGGAAGGTCCTTTCTCTTCCAGGAAGGCGTACCACGCTCTTATTACTCCCACTGTAGGGGACGAGGCAACCTTCTTGCATCACTGCACTTTCTTTTGGGGACTCAAGCTCCCGGAGAGGGTTGGCATCTTCCTTTGGCTCCTTCGGCGAGGTAGACTTTTAACTAAAGACCGATGTGCAATTATGTTTTCCAATGTCTCGCACAACTGTGGTCTCTGTGACACGGAGCGGGAAACAATCGACCACCTTTTCTTTCAATGCGGCTGTGTTCGTGCTATCTGGGATGATCTGGGATGGCTCAATCTCTCGACTTTTGATGCGTTTTGCGAGAGCTTGGTGAATTCTGGGGGCCGATCTAGGGTGGATCTGGTGGACCCGATTGCACGCTTGTGGAGCATCTGGTTGGGAAGAAACGAGGCACTCTTTGCTCGGCAGCGGTTCTACAAGGAAAATATATGTATTTCGGCAACGCGTTTTCTTCTTGATTGGACTTCTGGGTAGCTTGTTTTGTTTGCGTCGGGGGTATCTCTTCGGGGATACGATCTGGCTTTTGTTTTGTTCTTTCCTCTTGTAAGCACTTTCTTCTCCACTTTTTTAATGCATTGGGGCGAACACCTCTGAGTGCTTCCCCCTATTTTGAGCGTCAAAAAAAATATGATGGACCTACAAGGTAAATTTGATGCAAATTCCTTAGTAATGTCCCGGGAATAGATAATTCCCAAGATAGTATAAAACTTTTTTACTTAGTAGTGTGCCTAAATCACATTTACAAAATGCGACATGTATGTCGCATTTCTAACATGCGACATCTATATTGAATGTTATGATGTTGCGAAATATATATCGAATATCGCATGCACAAGAAGGGACATAAATAGAAGAAGCTTTGTTGCCGCATGTTGTGTATGCAATATCCATTCTCCCCAAATTAAAACAGCCACGAGGACATGCATGATGCATTTGATACATGCGACATGCATGTCGCATTTTGTAAATGTGATATAGGTGCACTACTAAAGTACAACAACAACAAAGCTTTTTCCTACATTAAGTATGGTCGGCTACATCGATTCTTTGCCTCCATTAAATCTATCTTGGGCCAATCTCGGATTTAGATACAAGAAACTAAGATCCCTTCTTATAGTCTTATTCCATCACTTCTTTGGCCTTCCTCGCCCACTATTAGTCGGTTCAACATCCCAAAACTCGCATCGCCTAACGGCTGCATCAGTTGACCTCCTTTGTACATGGTCAAATCACATTAAGTGATTTTCTCGCATCTTATCCTTGATCGGAGCTACACCAACTTTCCTTTTGGTTGCATCGTCCTGAATCCGATCTTTACATGTGCGTCAACACAACGACCTTAGCATTTTTCATTTTTGCTACCACCATTCTCTGCACATGTCTATGGTTGACAGGCCAACATCCAGATCCATAGAGCACAGCAGGTCTCATGATTGCTTCGTAAAACTTTCGTTTGATTTTCAAAGGAATTTTCTTATCACGGAGAACAGTAGAGATTCCTTTCCACCTTAGCCATCCTACATTTATTCTATTAGTAACATCTCCATCAATTTCTCCATTATGTTGTAAAATAGACCCCAAGTATCCAAAAGAATCTCTCTTCTGAATGATATCATCACCAATCTTCACCATGTTTTCTTCACCATTGCTTCCATCAAAAGTGCACTCCATGTATTCAGTCTTAGCCATACTTATACGAAAGTCTCCAATGCATGTCTCCAGACCTCAAACTTCTCATTTACTCCATCTCTAGTCTCGTCAATCAAAACAATATCATCAACGAATATACACAAGGTATCTCATCCTGAATGTGGCTTGTCAACTCGTCCATAACCAAAGTAAAAAGGAATGAACTCAAAGTTGAATCTTGATGTCAAAATAGTCAATCTTCCCATATTAGATCCTTACACAAGATAAAGCACTATCTTACATATCCTTTATGAGGTTAATGTATATGACAAGTACTTGTCTCTTCTCCAAAACTCTCAATAATATCTCCCGTGGGACAGAATCATAAGCCTTCTCCAAATCAATAAAATCATATGGAGGTTCTTCCCTTTAACTCTATAAATCTCCATTGTTCTCCTCAGCAAGCGGACGGCTTCAATAGTTGAGCGACATGGCATGAATCCGAATTGATTTTATTTTACTTTGGAAACTTGCCTCAACCTTTTTTCGATTACATGTTCCCAAATTTTCATAGTGACTCATCAGCATGATATCTCAGTAATTTGAACAATTTTGAATGTCTCCTTTGTTCTTATAAAGAGGCACCACGATGCTTCTCCTTCAATCTTCAGCCATTTTCTTGCTTCTCCAAATAATATTAAATAAATTTGTAAGCCAAGTCAAACCGCTCATCTAAAACTCTTCATACTTCAATAGGAATGTCATCATGTCCTACACCTTTCCCATGTCTCATAACCTTCAAAGCCCCATCGGTGTTCAGCTGAAAACAAGCCCGGCTGGCCTCCTCCACCGAGAACCCCTTCTCTAGCAATGCGTAGACCTGGCCAACAGGCTGGGGGCCCGCCCGCCCAGCCCGCCCAGCCCGCTCATGGGCCGGGCTTGGGCTTCGAAATTTAACCACGGGCCGGCCCGGCCCGGCCCACAAAAAATAAAAAATATATAAATATATGTCAAATTATACATATATTAATATGATATGCTTTAAGTTTTTCATTTATGACACTAGTTTTAAATAAAAATTCAATGAATTACATGTCAAGTAACATGTAAAGTGCGTATATTAGTTATATGAAGTATAGATGTTATTAATAAAATCATTTATACGTATGAAATACCATTTAAAAAATCAATGAAAAATGGCCAAAATGGGCCATGGGGGCCCATGGGCGGGCTTTGGACAGAGGTTTTTTAACCTCGGCCCGGCCCGCAATTTGGCCAGGTCTAGTGCCAATGCGGCATCAACCCCAAGATACAGGAGACCCCTCTTCCCCGCCATCCCCACCCTGTCCTGGTGGTCCTCCTACCAAACTCCTGGAAGTGAGACCGCAAAACCGACCCAATCGCCCCATCCCCTTCCACCGTCTCTCCACCCATGAAGATCGAGTGGATGTAGTCTCTTCGTCTTCTGCAACTTGCAACCGCATGGAAAAATTTAGTGTTGGCATCGCCCTCCCTGACCCATTTCGGTCCCGACATCTGCCTCCAAGCAACCTCCTCATTTCTATCTTCAATCAACAACTCCTCAAGCCATCCACTTCAGCCGATTCCGCCGCCGTGAGCTCTCCGACATCCTCTAGTTCATCCAACTTCTATACCTCTTCATGTGCCCTCAAACGTCTAGCCTTTCCCTGCAAACGATTCTCTTGCGCCCTCAAACGCTTGGGTTGTTGCATTTTTTGAAAAGAAAGAGGACGTAGCCCCGAGATGGGACCTACCACGAATGTATTATATTTAAAAGTTAAACTACATGTGATTGTGCAGGTGTGCAAGCTAGGTCATTATCAACAAGAGTTATGAGTGTGCTTCGAAATACTCTACTTCGGCAGTCAAGACGACACTGAACCAAGTCTCCTTGACTCAAAGAATTAAGTCTAGTAGACCTAAAGTACCTCAATTCCAGTTCATATAAGTTTCATGTGATTAAGTAGATTTAAGGTTCAGCCAAGCTCTAATCTTTGGATTTTACTCAGAGTAGTTCAATTATCAATTTTAATCCGAAAAATGCAAATGTTATGTACAATGCAGAAAATGTTTTTGTGATGCAATTTTCTAATTTTGAACTTTTTAGGAGTATATGTTAAGAGAATATTTTATGTAAAAGGAGTATATGTTAAGAGAATATTCTATGTGGTAGGAGTATATGTTAAGAGAATATCCTATGTGGTAGGAATATTCTATGAGGTATTTATGCATTTTCTCCTTTGAGCTCTCTAGGGTTTTGTCCTATATTAGGATCCCTAGACCTCTAGAATAAAATAATCCTTTCTATTCTTTCATTATTTTTTCTACATGGTATCAGAGCAACGGTCCTAGACCGGTGTTCTGACCTAAATCCCTCCGCCACTGCCAGCCGCAAGTCCTCCCTAAGCAGTCGCCGCCTACCTGCGACGACTCCAAGCGCCTGCGGCACAGCCCGCACCACTGCTCGCTGCTCCAGGAAGCCTAGCGCCGCCCCAGGCGTTCGCACACGCCATCCCAGGCATCCTGTGCCTCCGCTCGCGCCCTAGGCATCCCCCCAGCATTGCCAGATGCCAATCCAGGCTTCCTGCGCCACCCTAGGTGCTCGTCACTGCCGTCCCAGACGCCCTCGCGCTGCTCCCCGTGCATCAACCGTCTCTCTCTCTTTGTCGATCACCTAGGGTAACATCACTTGATGCCGATTACCTAATCGATGCATTGCTAGGTCTCCGTGATGCTTGAATAAGACTGCAAGAACTAACTAGGTCACTTTTTCTTGACCTACTCGACCACCATGGCATCTGCAGAGCCCAAGCCCATGTACTCGACTTCTTCAGTGATGGTACATGGCACTTCTATAAAGCTAAAAGGCTCCGAGAACTATGTACTATGGTCCAGATCCTTCAAGGTGTTTATTGGTGGTCAGCAAAAGAACTATGTTCTCACAAAAGATCCGCCCAAGGAGACGGATAAAGACTACGATACCTGGTACGTGGACAACTGCCAAGTGATTGCTTGGATGACGAACAGCGTCGATCCAAATATTGCATCAAATCTTCTTTACAAGGAGACGGCAAAGGCTATGTGGGAGAGCCTTGAGAACACCTACTCTCAAAAGACAACTAAGTCCAGCCTCTCAAATATCTACACACGGATTTGGTCAGCAGATCAGGGAGATACATCCTTGATCAAGTACTATACAGGCTCCTCACAGGCATGTTTGAGGAACTTCTTATCTTTCAGCCTGCTTGTTGTAATAAGCAGATAGGTGAGCCTGCAGAATGGCAAGTGTATCGTTTCTTGTCAGGATTACATCTGCGATACAAGACTATGAAGGACCAATTTCTAACCGTTGTCCTACCCACTGTAGAGATCATATATGGTTGACTACAGGAACTTGATTCTCCCTCTCCTCAGCTATCTACGGAGACTACTACACATTTTTCTAGAGGACGACCTAACTACCAAGGAGGACACGGTCGTGACTTTGGTTGTGGTCGAGGCTGTGAGGCTGGACGAGGACGTGACTTCGGACGTGGACGTGGACGGGATCCTGCCACCGCCCGCTATCCAGCATGCACTCACTGCGGATGCTGGAATCATCCATCTGAATGTTGTTGGGCAAAGTTTGACATGCCTACTAATGCCAACAGTGCCTATGAGGCTACATCATACGAAGACCTATATGATAATACAGATACCTCATCAGAACAGTCGTCTGGTGATAGTCAGACATCCTTCAATGCATCTGAGTATGCTCGTCTATCTATTCCACTATATTGTGAGAACAAATCTGCTACATATATTGCCACGAATCCGGTGTTCCATGAGCGAACCAAGCATGTACACTACAGGTTGACTGCCAGTTTGTTCGTGATGCTGTCAGGATTGGAAGGATTACTACTCCTCACATCAACATTGACCTTCAGCTTGCAGATGTCTCCACAAAAGCACTACCCAAGAAGCGACTCTCCTGGATTGTTCCAAGTTGGGCATGACTGATAATATGCTCCAACTAGAGGGTGAGTGTTAGGAGTATATATGTTAAGAGAACATTCTATACGGGAGGAGTATATGTTAAGAGAATATTCTATGTAGTAGGAGTATATGTTAAGAGAATATTATGTGGTAGGAGTATATGTTAAGAGAATACCCTACGTGGCAGGAATATTCTATGAGGCATTTATGTATTTTCTCCTTTGAACTCTCTAGGGTTTTGTCCTATATAAGGACCCTAGACCTCTAGAATAAAACAAGCCTTTCTATTCTTTCATTCTTTTTTCCACAAAAAAGTTTAGCAGATCTTTATGCAATTTTTTAAAAGGATTTTGCAAATATTTTTGGGATTTTTTAATTTTGCAATTTTTTAGGATTTTTTAAAAATAATTTTTTTTGGAAAAGAAATAGGTACATATATTTACGCGGGAGTGCTTTTTATTATTTGCAAGAATCAGGGTGAAGGATTTACACTGGGTATTTATAGGTTTGTAAAGGATTTTTATTTGTTTGAATTATGTACATAGTTCTCAAAATAATTTGAAAAGATTTTTGCAAATATTTTGAAAACTTGTTTTGCAAACTAATTTGAGAAATAATTTTTACAAATATTTTACAAAATTTAAAAATCATTTTGCAAAGATTTTTTAAACAGTAGATTTTTCAAACTATTTTTGCAACCATTTTCCAAACATTTGCAAATAAATTTCCACTTGAAATGCAGCAGAAGCCATTGTTAGGTATCATCAAGGATCCACATCTGACCCTATAATCAAGTATCATGAATGTCCGCACTGGTCACAACGTGGCTAACGAATTCCAGCAATATCATCATGGGATTGTCTTCTGACCGCTGGAGAAGCATCAAGATGCAGAATGCTTGCGGTGTCGGGATGTAAATTGAAAATATTTCCAACTTTAAAACATTAACACAGTAATATGAACCCAGATCTAGAGTAAAGGAACAACTCGATGTTTCTATTAGTTCAGCTGTGAGTACTGTCTTGCCAATTAAGTTATCAAACTAAGATGCAACAAAATAATGAAACTCGCCTGACGGAATAACTGAATAGTAGAATTTTATCACCCTGAGAAGTCCACGCAGATATTAATCTGTCCAATGCCCGCATTTTACCACAGTGTTCTGCATCACTAAGCTCCATGAAGTTTTCACTTTGCATGTTTCCACCTACCAAACCAATGTCATGACCAAATATAGCGGAGGCAAATTCAGCATCTTTTCTCTGTTTCTCTAGTTCATCCTTGGGGTTAGGTTTAATCAGCTCCAAGTGATTGCTTATCTATGGAACCATCCAACAGAGTAAAAGAAGTATAAGCAAAAGAAGCAATGAGAAGAAAAAACGGAGATAATTATCAGACTACCTGTTGAAGCTTAACTATACAGGGAAGAACAAGGCAGAAAGGACAAGAATCGCAGCCATCAGGGCTCTCTCTATGCAGATAAGTCCACAAAATACCATCAGGTACCGTCCTTCTGCAGCACTCAACCTGCTTTAGAGGACTACCGCAGGCACAAGGTAGATCCTTATTTATCAGACACTGAATTTCTGGTTGATCCAGCATTCTCCTGTAAACACGCTTTTGCAGGTCACTCATTGCACAAAAAACTACATTATCTTCCTTTCCTAACATAAGATGCCCAATAGTCTCCTCCTTGGTCCTTCTCAATAGATACTTCCCCAGAACTGATGATAGATGCTTCTTCCGCTCATCTGCAATTTGAACAAATCGCTCCGGAGCACTGAGCCTCTGACCATGCTTCAGAGGTTCATCATAGTAATCACGAAAATGCTCCCGAGTTCCTAATGATCCTGGGGATACCCAATCAAACAAATTAAATAGCTCCAGTATTTTGTTCTGCATTATGGTTCCAGTGAGACCAAAGCGTCTTCTCGTTTTAAATCTCAAACAGGCTTCATATAGACGAGATTTTTCATTCTTCAATCTGTGGGCCTCATCAACAATGACAATGTCCCACTGAATTTCACAAAGCACTTTTGCATGTATCCTGAAAGTGTCATAGCTTGTTATCATTATGTCAGAGCTTCGAGTTGCAAGCTTCTCAATAATAAGATCACGATTCGGCCCATGGTAAATAGATATGCTCAAGTCTCCCCATACAGAGAACTCATTAGCCCAATTCTGAATCACTGAAGTAGGGCATATGATAAGTACAGGGCCCTCCCAATGCGAACATGATGCAGAATCACCCTGGTAGCCTTCCTTTTCAGTATCTTTCCCAATGACAGCAGCAAGGAAGGCAATTGTCTGGATAGTCTTGCCTAGACCCCTAGATGATGAGAAAATATCAGGACAAACATTGATGTTTTATTTAGAAAGTAAAGACAATACAAGGAGAGCATGAATCACAAAGCAGTGAGAGTCAGCAATGCACAAAGGCCTTTGTTGCTCATGTCTGCAAAAGGTGTCCAATCCAACAAAAATATGTCAGTAGTGATATGCAACTACACAAGAAAGGTGGCATCTAAATGAGATTAAACCAAGAATATAAGCCAAACACCTTCACAGATAGTTTAGAAAAAAATGACCATAAGAAATGCTGAAGTTGGAATTGGTTATCCACTCAAAGATGAAGACCCGAAAAATACTAAAACAAAAGGTATGACAATAAGCTAGATACATTATGTTGAAATTTGGGAATCGGAATGGATGTGCAACTGCCCCAAAGATTCCATTTTTATCTGACTGCCACAGCCATAAAACATCCAGATACAAGCAATCCATAATAGGTTGATGGAATAGAAATTAAACTTTTTACAAGTATCCAAGCATCAAGCCAATGTCCATGCATCACAAAAGGATTATTATTCAAAAAAAGTGGTCGAAGTAACTAACATATCATCACCAAGAATACCGCCACTTTTTTTCTTGTATAAATGGTATAAAAACCGCACACCTTCCCGCTGATGCTCCAAAAGTCTACAATTTAAAGCAGCAGGGACCTGCAAGAAGAAAAGTTGCATCAACTTAATCACCAAAATAATACTATGCATTGCTCACGTAACCATCCTCTCTGTCAAGATGCAATGTCAATATTATCTTGTTAATTGATATGATGGCAAAGATGCTATCTCAAAAAGTATTAAGCTAGCTAAAATGATGCAATGTAAAATGCAAAATTCAAAGGCATTAGCTTGTTAAATATAAACATTTTTAATAATACCTATATATAGAAGCGAACTTTTTTATATATTGTTGTGGGTGTGCCCCCTGCACAACATTGCAATTACACTTGCGCACCTATTTTTTTCAAATTCATGCTATATATCTACGAGGGAAATTCCTAAGTAATACCTTGGATTTACTTAAATACTTAGGTACTACGAAATATTTTTTATATGGATGCTACAGTGGTGTCGCATATTCAACATACGACACCCTTTAATGTTTTTTTACCCACGTATTACAGAGAAAATGCATCTTCGATATGCGCTATCTTTAAAAACTCCAGGATGTGCTATTCGATGTTACTTTCTTTCAATATCGCATACTCAACAAGTGATATAGATGAAACTTCCTGGAAATTTTGCAGATCAAGGGTGTTTATCCTATATCGCATGTTGAGAATGCGATATTGGACGAATACCCTGGATCCACAAAATTTCCAGGAAGTTTCATCTATATCGCATGTTGAGTATGCGATATTAAAGCAACTTCCTGGATATACGATATTTCCAGGAAGTTTCACTAACATGCGATATTAAAGGAACTTCCTAGAAATGCAATACTTCCATGGACTATTGGAGAATAAAGCCATTCATTCCTAGTTGATCTTGATTTCCACATTTAAATTGGAATAAATTAAATGCACAGGTTCATAATATCAAATTATCCACATTGATGCACAGCAACATTCACATGATTGACTCCCAAACATTCAAAAACATAAAAATTTCATTAACTTAGAATTTTACAAAATGTGTTTTCATGAACAACAATATTTTTAGAACAACTTTGAATTCTACATATCATCGCCTTCTTCTCCGTTGATATGTCCTCGTTGTATCATGCGGATCAAAGGGTAATAAACGACCGTCCTCATCTATTATCGTTATTTGGGAGGGTCCTGCACCGTCGTCCTCAAATGTTGGCATTGGTGGCGGTGTCAGCGTGCAGTAAATGGGTTGAGTATCTCTAACGTCCACGCCCAGCCTCATCGGTGTCTGCGGTGTTGGCATGTCCTCACATGGTCGCTCAACAACTGGTGTGATGAACTGGCTCTCCAATTCCGAGGATGGAACATATGCATTTGCCCCCGCATCTTCCCCCGTCCACTAGTATGGCTGGTGGTTCATGTGATCTTCCCCTGCCTCTTCCTCCCCCTCTAGTCCTTCCTCGTCTAGCCTCTGCCTGAGCCTGGTCAGTATGCTCCTCGTGTATTGTGAGCACATCTGAAAATTGAAATGCCAATCATTGCTCCATTTCAGCCTTTGTTTGGACTGCAATCTCCCGGTACTCTTGGTGTCCGGTGTCGTATATGCGGTACCACCTGGACATCTGCATGAAAAAAAAGGAATACACATGAAAAAACGGCCTGGTAAAACTGTCAACATATTTGGTGAGTGTTCTTACGTTGCTTGCCAAGGTTGCCCCTAATTGACCTATAAATCTCCTCGTAATCTTTTTATACCAATCCATATAGCTCGGAGTCGCAATGATCCCATTGGATTGGTCGAGGGCAACAACTCTATCCACTTGATCATCCCACTCACGTATGTGCACCCAATATTTGGACCTCCAATCAATATGTACATTTCCCCTCAAGTCGATGGCGTGGAGGTCCTGGAATGTAAAGCTGGAATGTAAAGCACGGCATGGGAATGTTGTGACAGGCGCCAAATTAACGAAGAATGCGGTCCGGAAAATAATATTCCACAATGTGGAAGTATATCAACGGTACCCTTGCCCTCTAGATGTTTTGTCCCTCGAGACAATAAGCAGGTAGATGTGCAAGTATGTCATCAGTATATGGTGTCCACAATACCTGCACGAAAAATTGATATGTAATTTAGTGATTGTTTTTTTTGCAGAAAGTTGAAGGAATGTGTTGTTGCTTATTTACCTGCTTTGGTGATTGCATGTCAAAAGCATCATGGTATGGTCTCACGACGTGGGTTGTTTGTCGACGATGCGCGAAGGCCGCAACCCAACGAACCCCTAACGGACGACAGTGTCACTGTTGTGTTTCCCTAATCACAGGAGCAATGTATGGAAAATGCTCCCAAGCCAACAACTGAAGCAATATGATCGAGCCTCCAATCTCCTCGATCGCCATATATGCTGCTAAACATAGATGTCTGTATAAAAATGCAGGTACCGCGGATCCCTAGTTCAGCATCCCAGAGTATAGTAGATCAAGCAGATGTAGAAGTGTAATCAGAGAAATCACTGACCCTGACTTGTCTGTCAATAAAACACCACCCAGTAATTGCAAAATGTATGCTCGTGCATGCCTCTGCAAAACCACCTCTTCAGCATGCAAGTACCGCAGAGCGGGAGGTGGAGACGGCGGAGCGGGAGAGGAGGGGTGGAGCGGAAGGCAGTCGCGTGTGAGCAGGAGGTCGCAGGTTCGAAGGTGCACGAGGTCGCAGGGTCGAAGGCGCGTGAGGGTTTGCAGAAAGAAAAGCTGGGTTTAACAGGAGCCTTAACAGATATCGCATTTTCGAAGTGCAATACAAATAGCGCATATCGAAGATGCGTTTTCTCTGTAGTACATGGGTAAAAAAACATTAAAAGGTGTCGCATGTTGAACATGCGACACCACTGTAGCATCCAGATAAAAAAATATTTCGTATTACCTAGGGATTTAAGTAAATCCAAGGTACTACTTAGGAATTTCCCTCATATATCTACACCGACTCCTATTAAACTTTTAAATCTACATCACCCTTGTTGGGACTCGATGAAGAGGCAAATATGTAAATTTAGAAGACTATAGGGGTTCATAATGTAAATATGGAAAGGTAAGGGAACAAGCGTAACATGCATGTTATGCAAGAGTACAAGTATAAATATTTTTCAGGGAATATACAATTACTCTCGGGAACTTACAGTGGCTAAAACTCAAGGAGAGGAGGTGCATAAGCGATGGTAAGAGCTTTCCTCATTGTGATCCAACTTTCGTCAACCTGGAGGGGAAATGAGGCCTAGGGCTGCGGGGGTGATTCTGGGGGCGTGCCTCCGTGGTGGCGTCTCCAGTCGCGTTCACGAGGGTTTAGAGGAGGGTGCGCGTCGCTCGGGCGGAGAGGTCAGGGTCTGGCAGCGCGACCTCGGGTCGGCTTTTTCGGCTGGGAGCAGCGCTGTCGTGTGGGGGGGTCGGGATGTTGGGGTCCTCTTCCGGCGCGTGAGCGACGGGGGTCGCCAGCGCGTGTGCGGCTGGAGTCAGCTTCGCGCGCAGGAGCGTGGTGGCCAGCGCGAGGGCGTGCGGGGAGGCCTGGAGGCGGCGCCCTTCTCCGTCGGCGGTCGCCTGCTTGCGCAGGTGGCTGGGCGCGGCGAACTTGGTGATGTGTGTGAGCTGCGTCCGAGTGAGGTGACTGGCTCGGCTGCCTGTGGGGCCTCGGATGCAAGTGAAGGATGGCGGTTGGTGGAAGGGCGACGTAGGGGGTGGATATTTGCTGCTTCTAGGCCTGGGTGTGGGTCGTCGCCGGTCTCGCCATTCAGCCGGGGATGTTTTTGCTGCGGTGGTCTCGATCACTGGGCTCGGGCGTGCCGTGAGCCCATGCGGTGCTTTTCGTGCCGGTGCTTTGGACATTCGAGGAGGTTATGTCCGGTTGTTGGGCTCCATTCAAACGTGCTGGTTGGAGAAGGTGGTGGAGAGGGAGCGCTTTTCTTGGCGACTTCTGACGTGGGGCGTGTGTCCAATGCATCCTTTAAGGGTGATGTGGCTCGGCTCTCTCCGTGGAGGGCACTGGCGAGGGGGCTCCGAGACTCCGAGATGCGGGGTTTGTTGGGTGGTTCGGAGGCCGGTCGTTGCAGTTGAAGTGGCGGTGACCGAGGGAGGGGGATGTCGTCGTGGTGCCCAGTAGGGTGGAGAAGGTTGTTGTCAGGGGACTCCGCTGGGGGCGAGGACGAAGGAGAGCGTTGCTTATTTGCTGCGGGGCGTTCTTGAGGTCCTCTCTCTCGAGGGTTCGGGTTGCCAACCTGGGCAGGCGTTGGAGGTCGTGCTTCGGGTGAGGCCAGTCGGGGCAGAGAAGATGGGTTGGTGGGAGGTGCAGCTTGCAGGTAGGCGGCTGCTTCTTGAGTTGGTGGCCACGGACGTTTGGGCCACTTGTCAGGCGGCCGGTTGTCGCGGCAGGAGGTCCAGCTGAGCGAGGAGTTGTCGGGGGACAGCGGACCGGAGCTGCGGCTTGCGGTTCAACCCGCTGAGGTAGGGGCTCGGACTCCGGAGGTGGAGCAACCAGGGGTAGGTGGGCGGCATCCGACCGTGGCATGTTCTCAGTAGGAGGTGATTCGTTTCGGCGCAGTTTCTGTTGTGGGGATTCCGAGACTGGCGACGGTTTCTCTACCTTGGAGTCTTGCGGTTGGCGCTCGTGTTGGGGTGGATGGTGGTGGGGCCCGGCCTGGTGGCGCGCGGGACGCTCTGCGCTCGGTCGGGTTGGATCTCGATCGATCTCGGCCCGTGGTTGAGGGGCGCTCCGTGGGTGGGGTTTTCGACCCCGACGCTTCGTCCGCTGAAGGTGGGGTGGTGCTTGCGACTCCCTGCTTGGAGGAGGAGGTTGCCGTTTCGGCGCGAGGTGCGGCAGGCCTTGTTCTGTCCGGTGGCGGTGACAAGGTGGGAGTTGTGGCCATGTCGGGGGAGTTGGTTTCTGAGCGAGGGGGAGGGGTGGATCTGTTGGGGGGGGGAGCGTCGGTGTCTGAGGTTCGGCGGAGGGGAGCGACTGGTTTTGGCGTCGATCAGGCTCGTTTGGGGGCGGCGGTGGGGTCTTTAACTCTGGTCTCAGGAACCCCCGCTGAGGTTGTGGGGTTGGCTTTTGGACCGCAGCATCTGTTGAGGGGGAGCGGCAGCAGAGGCGGTTCGGGCTAGCTTATGAGAGGGGGGGAGGGGGAGGAGGAGGTCAGAGAAGGAGGCGAGGGCTTTGTTAAGGGCCTCCTTGGCATCGGGTGTGGCTTCTGAAGGTGTGTCTCTAGGAGTTTCCAGCCCGTTGGAGATGCGGAACCGTTTTGCTGCTCTCGACAGAGGTATGGCAGGGCGCTTGGGGGTTATTCCCCCGAGGAAGATGGTCACTCCGTTGCTAATATGAAGCTGCTTTCATTGAACGCCATGGGCCTGGGTCGACCCGAAAAAAGGCTCGGGATGCAGAATCTGCTGAGAGAGGCTGGGGCAGATACATTCTTGCTTCGGGAGACAAAGTTGCAGTCTTTGGACGATCAGGTACGGCGGGAGATGAGCAGGGGAGGGGATTTCTTGGTGGCTGAGAAAGAGGCAGCAGGTGCTTCGGGAGGGCTGCTATCTGGTTGGTGGTCCGACTTGTTCGACCTGATGGGGACTTCCGTCTCGTTGTTCACCTTGTCGGTCAGGCTGCTGCGGAAAGTGGATGGGGTTTCTTTGTGTGTCACTAATGTCTATGGCCCGTGTAGGCAGGAGGATGGTAGCTTGGTTGCGGACTTGGAGAGTGTAGTGCATGAGGTCGGTGATGGCATTTGGATCATCGGTGGTGACTTGAATGTCACTCTGTTCCCAGATGACAGACCGGGGGGGGGGGGGGGGCGGTTCTGACCCCGGATCTGTCGAGTTTATATAGATGGTTCATTCTCTGGGGTTGTCTGTTGTGGATGCGGTCGGCTGCAAGTACACTTGGAGGAATTTGAGATCGAGGTCCAGACTTGACAGGTTCCTGATGTCGGTTGAGGCAGGGGGAGGCTTTCCCGTTGGCAAGGGTTTGGGCTCTTCCGAAGACGCTGTCCGATCACACTCCAGTTCTTTGGTTCTATGGGGAGGAGCGGTTGACTCGTTTCTCCTTTCATTTTGAAAAGAAGTGGCTGTTGAACGAGGGCTTCCGAGAGCTGATAGCCGATCACTAGCGGGGTTCTGTGGTGTCCGATTCGACGGTGTCGCGATTTGCGGCAAAGCTTGATTCCTTGAGGCGGTCGTTGTTGACTTTTGGGAAGGATGTCGCCAGGAGGCGGCAGGCAGTCAGGACAGAGGCAGAGGCTGGGATAAGCAGGTTGGATGGGTTGGATGATGACCGAGGACTGACTCCGGAGGAGGTGGAGGAGAGGGCAGCGTGGTTGGAGGTGGTGCTTCGGGAGGACAGGAAAGAGGAGGTTCATTGGCGGCAGAGATCGAGGCAGAAGTGGCTAAGGAACGGTGACGGCAACACGCGTTTCTTTCATTCAGTGGCATCAGGAAGGAGGAGGCGGAGTTTTTTGCAGGAGGTGGGGGTGGGAGGACAAAGGGTGTCGGGCGAGAGGAACATTGGAGTCGCCCTACGGGAGCATTTTGTGTGGGCATCAAGGAGAGTGAGGGAGGAGAATGGGTGGGGCTGGACGGGCCGGGGGGCGGGGTCTTTGAGCGGAACCCAGGCGGATTTGTTAGTGGCTGAATTCACGGAGGAAGAGGTACGCAGGGCAGTTTGGGATTTGAATGCGGATGGGGCTCCTGGCCCGGATGGCTTCTCTATATCTTTTTACCATGAGTTTTGGGAGCTGCTGAAGGGTGACATTTTGGAGGTTCTGGTTGAATTCAGGGGCGGTAACAGGGTTTTGAGAAAATTAACAGGGCCTTGATTTTTTTGCTACCAAAGAAGGAGACCCCAGTTGGGGTTGGGGACTAAAGGCCGATTTCTATTTCCAATGGCATTTATCTCATTGTCGCCAAGGTGCTAGCGAGCAGGCTTAGGGCCGTCTTGGCCTCTGTAGTGTTGCCGCTCCAATCTGCTTTCATCCCGGGCCGGTGTATGGCGGATGGTATTGTGACAGCCTCGGAGATCTGTCGTGAGTGAAAGAGGTCTTCAAAGAAGGGGGCTTTTGGAAGATTGATTACGCCAAGGCCTATGACTGTATCAGTTGGGGATTCCTGTGGACAACGTTGCGGAAAAGGGGTTTTCCGGAAGAATGGATTGCATGGGTTAAGAGATGCGTAACCACTAGCTCATGCTCAGTGTTGGTCAACGGGAGACCAGAGGGAGGTTGGTTCCAACCGCAGAGAGGGGTGCATCAAGGCTGCCCCTTACCCCCCCCCTGTTCTTTGTGGTGGTTACGGATTGTCTTGCAGTCTTGTTTCAGCGGGCGGTTGAGGAGACTTGGTGTGAGGGCTTCAGGATGGAGGACATTTCCATTTCGGTTTTGCAGTATGTGGATGATACGCTGATTTTCCTGGGGGGGACTGAGGAGCAGAATCACAATGCGGCTATTTTGGTGGATGTGTTTATATGCCTATCTGGCTTGCAGATTAACAGGCAAAAGTCGGTCCTGGTTCCTATGGGGATGGATGGCGACGAGAGTAACAGATTAGCGGCGTGGGCTGGATGCCCTCTGGGGAGATTGCCGATAACATATCTGGGATTGCCATTGGTTGATGGTAGGCTGAGGAAGTCCGATTGGGATTGTGTTCTTCGGAGGGTGGAGGAATGGTTGGAGGGGTGGAAGGCTACCACTCTGTCCAAGGGTGGGAAGTTTACATTACTGAAGCACGTTCTTTCAACCATTCTGATTTTTTTCTTCTCGACAAGTGTTGGTGTTAGAAGGAAGGTGGAAGCTTTGATGAGATCCTTTTTCAGGTCATATGGAAGGCAGACATCGAGGGGGTTGCACCTGCTGGCTTGGAAGGATATCGCGGTACCGATTTCGGAGGGGGGCCTTGGTGTAAGGGATGTGGATTCAATGAACAAAGCCTTGCTCGCCAAGTGGGTGGTACGCATTTGGGGTCCATCCGACTCGCCGGTGTTGTGGTTGTTGAGGGAGATATATGGTGTCACAGGGGAGTTGGTGGCAGTGAGGAAGCGTCACGAGTCCTCGTTGTGGAGTGGGATCCGTGACGTGATTCCGGGGCTCAAGTCTCTTCTTCGGTTGAAGTTGGGGAATGGTCTGTGTTTCCGTTTTTGGCAGGACGACTGGACAGGGGAAGGGGCGTTGGCATACCGCTTTCCTAGGTTGATGGCGTTGGCTGTTGACAGGGGTGCGGGTGGCGGAGGTGGCTGACTCTGGGACATGGGCGCCGAGGTTTCTTGCTGTTCTCTCGGATCAGAGGATGGAGGAGTTTTTGCGGTTGCTTTCGGAGGTTCTCCCTGTCGGGGAGATGTCGGGTGACCCCGATCATTTTGTGTGGGCTGACGGTAAGTTCTCGGTGAAGCTTGCGTACAGGAAGCTGAGTGGTGGTGAGGTGGAGCGAGATGAAGACCTATGTGCGGACTTGAAGGCGATTTGGGCGGCTAAGATCCCTACTCGGGTTAAGGTCTTTCTTTGGTGTTTACGGAGAGACCGGATATGTGACAAAGTGAGAATAGGCAGACTGTTGGGTGCGACAGATACGACGTGTAACAGATGCGAGGACGGCGTGGAGGATGCGGACCACATTTTCTTTGGCTACAGATCTTCGGCCAATGTGTGGGAGTCATTGGGGCTTCCGTGGGTTCGGTCATCTGATGCGGAGTATTTTGGGAGATCTATTCGGGCGGTCGGTCTTGGGTCATCCGGTGATGTCTCCAAGCCCTTTGTCACGCTCTGGGCTATTTGGCTTGGCAGGAATGATGCAACTTTTAAGGGACAGCGATTTTACTTTGAAAATGTACTTGCTCATTGTAATGCCTTGTACAATTTCTGGATATCCAACTGATGTACCATCTCGTTTATTAATGAATACTTTGGTGTGGTGACTCCCGCCTTGGGAGGGCTCCCCCGTTTTCATATTCAAAAAACAACTCAAGGAGAGTATTGGCATGAAAAATTACACTTTCACCATAAAAATGATCGAGCACAAAAATTATAACATTTCAAGCTAGCCAGATCACTCATACCATAGCTAGCAGATAAAGCCATTCCAAATTTGGTCTATCCTTACTAAAAAAGAGAGAATCCCAAAGCCCTGATGATTCTGAATGCTTAGCCATTAGAGACCCGGACTGTGCCAGATTCCCAAAGTCTTCTCACAATGGAAAAAAGGTGATCAATAGTCCCTACCTCGACGTTGTACAGAGGACAAAGCCGAGAGGTCCCAAGAACAGTCTATAGCAATGATCTCTGGTAAGGATACGACCTCTACGTAATAGCCAAAAAAACCAATGCGACTAGGTAGCTTGAGGCTCCACAAAAACCTAGAGTCATGAGCCATGAAATATGCAGACGGTGGCACTGGAATAAGTAAAATCACTATAAGCATGCTTGACTGAAAAGTCTCTTGTCAATGATCTCTCCCACCCTCAGGACATGGGATGAGGGCGAGAAAATCCAAGAGAAACAAAAATTCATTTAAACGTTGATCAGAGAAATCCTAACAAAAGAAGGCGTCCAATCCCCATTCTCCCAACAGTCAGCCACACGAGCCTCCCGATCAACATCTAAGGTGAATAGCCGTGGATATCGAGATGTCAGCGTACCATCATTAGTCCAGTCATCAGTCCAAAAGGTAAAGGTGAGACAATCACCAAGCACTATCTGAACAATACAGGTAAATGAGGGACAAGAGTGGTGATTCCCTTCTAAAAGCCGAAGAATAGAATGAAGGGTGTTTGTGCACGACACCATGTGTTCCGATCCCATAGATCTGCCAAATGAGCCTACAGCAGAGGTCTTCTCTCCTCCCCCAGATTCCAGAGTTCCATTTAAGTAGCAGCGATATGTTCATTGTCTCAAGAATGGATACTCCTAGACCACCCCCCCCCCACACACACACACACTGGGGTAAAGTCACCATATCCCAATTTACCAGGGGTACCCCAGACGCATTCTGACCATAAAAAAATGGAAAAGCCTTCTCCCACTATAAGTAGGGTCGGCTACATGGATTCTTGCTCAAATCCATGTTGAAAAATTCGACTATTTTTTACGCAGGTTGTAAACTACCTAACACAACTCCCACAAGATAAGGCATTTGAACCCTAGTCTTTGTGGTGGTAGGCACGCGACACTACCACCAGACCATTTAAGTGGTACATGGATTGCTGTAAGTATAGCCTTCACAAGCACCAAACGACCAACTCTTAATAAAAATACTGCCTTCCATCCTGATAATTTCAAGTATGTACATGAGCTTCCCACAAGTTAATAGAATACCAAGATATCTAATCGGTAGAGAACCTCGCTCAATCCCCAAATCCTCCATACAGGTGCAGCATATTATTTTGTCATGCCAAAGGGGACGATCATAGACTTGGTACAATTGAGATTCATACAAGATAGCTCACCAAAGATCTCTAGGGTGAGTGCAATCCCCTTCGCTTCAATACGAACGCCTTCAATGAACAAGATAATATCGTCCGCATATTAGAGCGGGGGAATATTAATGTCCCCACGTGCATAACCATCCATCAAACCCTGCACAGAAACTTGGTCCACCATGTGCATCAATACATCAACAATGATAACAAACAGCATAGGAGCAAGGAGCATCCATGACACACCCCTCTTTAAGGTTTTTTTTGAAGCATACCCCTCTTTAAGGTTGGAAAAAAAACCCTCGGGACAACCATTAACTAGACGGAACAGGATGGTGTGCTGACGCATTTCTTCATCCAGGATATTCATACCGAAGGAAAACCTCTTCTTGCCATAGCATCCCATCGAAAATGCAAATCAATTGTCTCATAGGCTTTCGAAAAATCCACCTTCCATCGCATCCCGCTAACCTTTCTTCTTTTCCATTCTGCAATAATCTTTGTGGCCCCTGTCAAACTATCGCCAATCTATCTGTCAATCTGTCAGGGATAAAAGCTAATTGCATAGGTGAAATGATACAGTCCGTGACCACATTAAGTCGGTTAGCCAAAAACTTGACAATCACTAGGTAAATTGCATTAGAGTGAGCAATTGGCCTAAAATCATCTATCTGCTCTGAGACTTCCTTCTTGGAAAGAAGAAAAGGAGAGCCCTGTTCACATGTTCAAATTCAGCATTGCCATTCATAAACTCCTCTACCGCCTCTAAAACATCACCACCCACCAAAGTCCAGAACTCCCGATAGAAGGACACTGGGAATCCATCTGGGTCGGGTGCCCCATCTGCATTCAGGTTCCACACAACCGCTTTTAGCTTCTCCAAAGTGACACTTTGGACAAGATGTCTAGCATGTTGGTCGAACAGAGACCTGACCACCTCCACAGCCTAACTGTAAACCCTGAGAGAAATCTCCGAGTGATCCAAAATAGTGATTCCCACATCTCGATCCCCTTCAACCCGCTTCCCATTCACCACCACCAACTGAAAGAGATAGTGTCTTCTCCTACCACTTGCAATCCTATGGAAAAAAATTGTATTTGCATCCCCCTCCCTGAATACTGATCAAGGTTTGTCTAGACCTCTGTATCCATTTCGTCACACGTTTTTTATACTCCAAAGCAATAGTTTTCTATAAGTTAGCCCTCTCACTAAGCTCCGATTCTGAAAGATTCTAGTCGTCTTCGATTCTATCTAGTCTGCTCACTCCCTCCTCGGTCATTGCGCTATTAGTTCTTCTCATCTCCTGAACTTCCTTCTTGTACTTGTAGAGTTCGATACGAAGTGAAGTAAGCTTCTGAGCCAGACACACCATCATCGTACCAGAGATCACCATAGAAGACCAATGGCCAGACACCAAATCTCCGAAATTTTCTTCCAAAAGCCAAGCTTTTCAAAGTTGAAGTAGTTACGCGATGACTGGTACCCACCAGAGTCCTAAATGAGTGAGGAATGGTTCTATCTGGACCTCAGCCTTAAAGAGGTCGAGGAGAGAGGGAATAGATCAAGAAGTTGAGCCGATGCAAGAAAGCGATCCAATATTGACCAGGAGAGAGAGTTGCGCCAAGTGAACCGTGTATCATTAGCATCCAAAACTTCAAGTTGCAGATCATCAATCAATTCTGCAAACTCCACAAAGCCAAGGTCTTGGCCCCCATGCAACCAGGGACGATACGAGGAAAGAAGGGTGACATTAAAGTCCCCTCTCACCAGCCAGGCGACATATAGTGGTCTCACGGAATTCAGACCACATATTCGGTCTATTTGCTGGAGATGTAGGATCGTAAACACATGAGATGAGAATGATAAACGGACATGTCTACCCTTGTGCTCCGCAACAAAATCAAAAAGTGAACCCTTCCCAGCAATTATTGTATCTTTCGCATTGCATCTGCTTCAATAGCTTTGAAATCTAAAAAAGCCCCTGCTCCCATGAATTCCGCACCACATCTGAACAGGAGGCAAGTTTTGACTCTAGTAACAAAACAATATCACATCTCTACTCATGATACAAAGCTATGATCGATCGTCTCTTCTCCAGGTCATACAGACCCCTAACATTCCAAGCCAAAACCTTCATTTTGGAACAAACGAAGGACCCACGAGTGTGATATCTCATACCACTCTTACCACCTAGCGCTTTTGATCTAAAATAAGTGGTGTCGTCAAGGCCTTGGCTTGCCTAGGCTTATAATAACACTTGGAAGTACTCCCCACCTTTGCTGTGTTCATGATTGAATCAAAGGAGGAGAAGAGGTGTGCCTCACTTGAAGAAGAAGATACTCCCGCAGGAGGAAGGAGGGTTTCCCACATCCATTAAAGCTCCCAAAGAGGTCGCCGCCTTAGACGGTGCACAAGCCCAGGGAAAAGAGTCAATCGGCGAGGAACAAGCACTTCTCGAAGCATCTCCCACTATATTGCTAGATTGTTGTTCCTCTGGAGGGACAAGGCTTGCGCCTGAGATCACTGCTACCAAGGGTTGGGGAGGAAGACAAACCTCCAGGAAGGACGATTTGAAATAGCTCCTGAAAGGTTGCTTTGAGAACCCACTTTTGAAGGGTTCTTTAGCGATAAGGCTAAGCGGGTCGAAAGAAAGAGATACGGATCTTCTTACAAGCCCCATTCTAAAAATAACCCAATGGAGCTCCAGTAAAGAAAGGTGGTTATTCGGATCCGGTTGGATCTGGATACCCAACATAAGGAGTCATGCCCGAACTTCAAAAGCAACCCTAAATCTCAAAACATGCGCCATATCCAAATCGGTCGTGATCTCCGCCTCCTTTCCGATATGCAGCTTGGACTCAATCACGGGAAGTTGAATCGTTGAAGCTGTTGAAGGAAGAATTTCAAAAGAGTCTTAGAAATTCGCTTCACGCAATGGATCATCCCTTTCCAAGGCGCGAAATGCTCCATGTCAAGGATTCCCCCTGAAGATTTCGTCACCATTTGAAACCTCTCCGACGAAGGGTCCTTCTTCTCTGATGAGAGTGTCGAGTTTCATCCGACCAGCAAAGTCGAAACAAACCTCTACGGCAAAGTGGTTTGTTTCCCAGTCAGAGGATGTGGTTGAGAAGCCGAACCAACAATGCTTGATGCTGATGGTGGCGGCAGAGGATGTGAAATAACCCTCACCACTAGTCGGAAACAAGTTCTAGCAGCCATAAGGGGACAAACCCACTCCGTCGGCAGCATTTCTCTTCCCTTTAAAACCGCAATGGATGTTCGGTGATCATACCCTAGTAGACAACATAATGAGAGCAGTTTCCTCAACACCCCAAACTCTCGCAACACTAGGCTTAGAGCCTCCACCGACCTCGACAGAAACGATACACCATAGATGTGGACCACATGCAAAAAAGTGGTTGATGACTCACCATCCGTAAAGTGTGCCCTTCCCCAACAAATGGTTGTTTCCACGTCTAAGCCCAGCAACTGATCAAGTGCCCTCTTCGACAACCCTCTTGCACAACATGTCCCATCATCAAGGACAACGTCGCTTGAGAAGCCATCTCCACAGATTATCACCATCTCTTTCTTCACTGACCCCGAATTCCAATCGCCCACGCTCCAGTAGCCGATGAGAAACTATGTCTTCTTCTCCACGAAAACAGCTGAAATCAGAACTTCTGCATAGGTGCATGAAGACCTCAGTGCTGCAGAGGACTGCATCATTTGCTTCTTCTCCAGAACTCAAAGCCGCACCGATTTGAAAGATGTTCAAGAGCATGTCGGTGTCCCATTAATCCACATCGAAGCAACGAGGCCTCTCTGAGCACGAAGAATCCTTGTGTCCATAGTAGCCACATCTGTAGCACCTCCAACCTCGCTTTCTATGGGAGACAGTCGACCACCCCCCTCCCTTTCCACTACTTATTTGGTAGCCGTTCGAAACCTCTTGAATCTCCGTGTTGGTAGCCCTCACAACCTCACGCTCCTGGATTCTTGATGCAAATCGGGATTTGCGCGGCGATGGAAATTAATTTGATTGTGGATTTTTCGGTGGAGAAGAAATTAGAGGGGTTGAGAGGAGAAAACTCGTCGGAGAACGAGGGATTTTTGGAGAAAAGAATCGTGGAGATCGCGTGAGCAAAGGAGTGAGACGAGAGAAGGAGATAAGAATCTCAATTTTAATTATAATCTGACCTGTCTCTTACAAAAGACTATCATCCCCTTTATATAGGAGGGGAGGAATTACAA
The DNA here is from genome assembly GCA_037367405.1 of Ottelia alismoides. Classification (NCBI taxonomy): domain Eukaryota; kingdom Viridiplantae; phylum Streptophyta; class Magnoliopsida; order Alismatales; family Hydrocharitaceae; genus Ottelia; species Ottelia alismoides. The sequence goes on from JAZKJV010000965.1 coordinate 84,846, forward strand.
AGATAAAAAAAATATTCAAATTGACTCTAATTGATTTGAATCAAAATTCAAATCTACCTTATCCTAATTCGACTCTAATTTGAAATTCAAAATTCAAATTAAAACCGACTAGCTAATTTAAGATCACACGCGGCCTCTTTTATTTAATAAAAATTGCAACAACTCGATTAATAATTAGACTCTAATTAATGACGAAAAATAAATAAAGCCCTATTTATCCGATTCACGTTACATCAGTTCTCCTCCGCTTGAAAAATTTGTCTCCCGACGATTGCTTAATCTGCAGGCTTGAAGGTTGATAAATTTAATTTCGCGTTCTCGATCATCCCTTGGAAGAACTGGTGTGGAGCAAATGGCGGAATCCATGCATGGCCAGTGCGAAGGTTGGAGCCGGTAGCTTCATGACGGAATAACATGTGTGGCGCGAATGCGGGCGCCCGCTCGGATTTTGTTCCCTTGACATGGTGCTTAAAAAATTGATGAGGCATCCCCATATTGAGCGTCTCAGCTTTTGGAGATCCCATAGCAAAGCAATGGCACAAATTTAATAGAGGGAGAGATGTAGGTAATGCTCTAGACCGTGGGGTCTTTAAATAGGTGAAGCCTTCAATCCTAATCCAACTTGGAAAAGGTAGCTCCCTAATTTTTTTCCTCCCAGCATTTCCTTTTAAATATTTCTGCTCCAGGGGGGGTGGAACGCAATTTTCGTACCCCTTCAATCAAGTTATCTCCTCTTAAATACTCACCATCTTTAACATGCAAAATATTTTAAAATGAGGTGTATTTCGCAATTTCTTCAGATCCATATCAGATCCCTAATATCACGAGATTGGCTCTTGGTGAGGGGAGGAAGCTAGGAATCCGAGAGACTCGGTCTTTATTTCCCTGGCGTGAACGGCGCAGGACCCTAAATCTAGGGTCCCGTTGGCTTCGGCGGCTCAAGAGCGGGCAGCGACGACACCGATGGTGTCAGTTAAGAAGAGCGGGAGCACGGGTTGTGAGGGAAGGGTCGGGGCACCAGCGGTATCAGGAAGGGGGTTGTGGCGGCACCGAACGATGGGGAGGGGGTAGGACAAGGTGTTAGGGGTGGTGCTGGGCTGGGTAGAGAGGGGGATGGGTGGTGCGACGGCCGAGTGGGTGGCAGCAGGTGAAAAAGGGGTGGATGGGGGCAAAGGAAACAGGGCAGGGTGGGTGTAGGTGAAGGGAATGGCAAGCAGCAGCGGGTGGGCAGGAGGTTTTGCTGGAGGGTCGGGGAGCTCGGGCGGCGGCACAAGGGGGGAGTAGGGAAGGTCGAGGAAGGCTTCAGAGGAAGGGGGAGGGCAGGCTGGAGATGCAGGCAGAGCGAGAGTGGCGGCGGGAGGGGAGTTTGGGACTGGAGGGTATGTTGCATGGGGTGCGGGGGTAACAGGAGGGTCTGGGACTGGGGCTGGGGCTAGGGCTAGGGATGCGAATGCAACGAGAGGGGGGCCCGGAGGTGCGAGGTTGGAGGAGGGGGTCCGTAAGGATGTGGCGGGTGGGTTGTAGGTCGATTTCTGATGAATTTGCAAGTCTAAAAATACATGTACAGCAAGCAGATTTTTGTCGACAATGAGTTTTTCTTCGTCGAAAATATGGACATCGACTTCGGTGGTGGGAGACTTCGATTTGGCGGCATTCTCTTCTAGTTGGCATGTCAATGCCTCGATATTTCGTGGCTCTCGCATCTGTGACGCCAAAGCTTACATATCGACACAAACATGGAGCATATTAGATAATGCTTGTCTAACCTCAGCACGCCATGCACGATCGTTGGAGCGAGATCCTTTGGATTTTTGTTCGTGTGAACGACGGGACAGATCGCCAAATTGTGAGGACGATCTAGATGCCATGCTCTGATACCAATTGATGCAAATCGGGATTTGCGCGGCGATGAAAATTAATTTGATTGTGGATTTTTCGGTGGAGAAGAAATGAGAGGGGTTGAGAGGAGAAAACTCGTCGAAGAACGAGGGATTTTTGGAGAAGAGAATCGTGGAGATCGCGTGAGGAAGGAGTGAGATGAGAGAGGGAGATAAAAATCTCAATTTTAATTATAATATGACCTGTCTCTTACAAAAGACTACCATCCCCTTTATATATGAGGGGAGGAATTACAAAGATAGAAATAAAATTCAAATTGACTCTAATTGATTTGAATCAAAATTCAAATCTAGCTTATCCTAATTTGACTCTAATTTGAAATTCAAAATTCAAATTAAAACCGACTAACTAATTTGAGATCACACGCGATTTCTTTTATTTAATAAAAATTGCAACGACTCGATTAATAATTAGACTCTAATTAAAGATGAAAAATAAATAAATAAAGACATATTTATCCATTCACGCTGCATCAATTCTGGTAGCCCTCCTCACCTCCAACACACCTTCGCAGATTCTCGCTTCCGATGCTCTCCCTCCATCCCCCCCAACAAGCTCTGATTTTAACCTCGACATACATGAAAGTTGGGGACGGACACCTAAGCGTGTTTCCTTCATGAAGCATATGTTGGGGATGGAGACAAGTTTCGGTTCTTGGTTGGATGACCAATATGAGGGAAGGACCGTCACGAAGGAGTGCTTGTAAAGCGATTATTGTGACTTTAAAATTAGCACACTATTGGGGCCAATGTGTCTAAGACTTAGAGGAATGGTGACTGGTATCCAACATTCCATACTTTTTCTTCTTTTTTTTTTTATTCAAAAGAGGAAACACGCTTAGTAATTAAATAAAGGCATTACATGAGCCGAGACTCAAGTATTGTCCTAGTCTAGTGAGTTACATTTTCTACGAAAAAAAACCTCTACACGGAAAACAAAGCCCCAGATCACCATCACAGGCGATAACTTCATGGTGTTGGGATGGAAACAGGGGTTGAAAAGCAACTCCAATAAATTTGTTTGGTTACCGAAGTTTAACCAGTCTAAGCCCATTTCATGCATGTGTATGTGTATTATCAATTTGGATACAATATAGGTTTTTCATGTCCCTAGTGAATCTGGAATCTCTAATCAGCTCCTCTAAAGTTAGATCAGGCCACCTATCCATTGCACACCTAAAGCCTCCAAAATTTCATTGGACACCAGAAAATAGTTCAGCAAAGAACAAGATCCCGAGTTTCTATAAGTGTAACGAATATATGTTATGTCGACCACTTCCGGTTGTAGGTCCCCTACCATTGCACTAAACTCGTTAGGACAGGATTTTGATCTCCACACAGACCAGGGCGACCTCAAAGATGACTATGTTGGTCCGTATAAATATGATACAATCAACATGGACTCCGTCTGTCTCGCTTGGAGGGCGATAGTTTGGGCAAATCTAAATGCACGATCAGAGACCATGGAGTATGTATCACCCTTCCGAGCAATAATAGTTCTCCATGCACTGCCCACTATGTTTATTACTTTGAAATCTGAGAAGTTTTGCTCTGAAAACTGAAGGATTATCTTTGATTGACGAGGACACTTACAGGTATCCCCTTCAATGGAGAATGACCACTATATATGGTCAAACAGGGTTTTTTTTTGTCAAGACGGTGTACATCGCCATCTCTACTATGGCAGTTTTTCGATCAAGGTACTATAAGAATGGACTACTAACAGCAGTGAACCAGGAAGATACCTCTAAATATTAAGGCTTTCTTATAAATCTTGTGATAGGAACATAGGTCTATTATTTCAATGTAAGGATGAATCTTGCCCGAGGTGCATAGCAGGTCGGGAAAACATGGAACACCTTCTCTTCTACTGGGAGGGATTGTGAGATCTGTAGACAAAGCCACGGGGTTAGATTGTTGGTTATTTGCAAATGTAGGGGATATGTGGCCCACCAGATTCAGAGTAGGGGTTCTCATCATGAGATTTTTTGTTTTAAAAAAATACAGAAGCATGCTAAGACCCAAAAAAGATCATAACAGGTGTAAATACTTTTTGTGTTACTTCTAATAAAAATGAAAATGGATGGGTGCACATCATTTTGGATGGTCATCCTTTTCTTCATCGAAAAAGGATAAAATAGTTCAATGTGAGGAAGAACCATTCCCGATATGCATCTCAACCAATCTAGCTCCCTGGGTCCCCTGCCAGATAAAGTCCAGATAATGAATGATCCCTGCACATCATCCTTTTCTTCATGATTCTACGCGTGATCTTTTGTATGGACGACCAACTGCCCGGCCACCACAAGACTATTGAATCACTTAAACCCCGAATTATCCATCAGTGTAGCATTTATATCGAGTTGGTTATGTGCGTGGTTGTTAGGCGGTATTGTAAGTGTCTTCGTTAGAGTTAGTTGGCCAAGTTGTAATAGATATCCGATCTAATTTCTCCTCCTCCTTGGATGTACTCTTTCTGCGTGCATGTTTTGATCGTTCCGAGATGCCGTCCACCAAATTCCTCAGAAGATCCCTATAAGAGGTATTCATGCTTCTTCCCAGAATGATAAACTGGTCCACGAAACATTACGACAAAAATCCGAACTCCAACTTTACAAAAACCCTAGAAACGCAAAAGTCTGAAGGAGAGCAAAAACAATCAAACAATCGCACGCACGCGGTCCGCCACGGATTACCGACTGGGGAAGTACCTGAATGAGACGAGGATCGGAAGGAGAGGAGAGGACGAGAGGCTCGAAAGGGCCTCTGGGGAGGTCGAGGGAGACGGAACGGGAAGAATGAGAAACCGTCGTCGTGGCGTCGCCTCCGCCGCGAGCCGCCGGCTCGGCGAGATCGGTGGGTCCTTTAAGGTTGGCGTCAGGGAGGAGGGGGTGGAGGCGGCGGAGCTGCTGGGCGAGAGAGGAGCGGGGCGGGACGCGGTGGCTCTTCGAGTCCGCGGGAGAAGGAGCGGATGTCGGGGGAGGAGGAGGGTGGGGAGCAGAGGAGGAAAAGTTGCAAATCTCCAGTTTCCATGCTTTCAGAGACATTTCTTGCTTGGGACGGAGGGAGTGAAAATATTCTATAGCATGAAGGGGATTTATACGTATTGGTACCATTTAAAAGCGGTTACCATAAAGATTTGATGCTTCAAGTCGAGATGCGTCTTGGTCAAGTAAAGCTGCTTGACAGCATGGAGCATTTTTTCTTTTCACAAATGTTTTGGTTTTGGACAAAATTCAGTGGCCTAAGGTTGTGCGTGGTTAGTGGGTCATATCATATGGGTTTCTACCTCGACTCGCACAGGTCGACCCTAAATTCATGGATATCCAAGAAATACTCCAGATCAGGTAACCAATACTATTTGATCCATAGTATGTGGAGCTCTGGTACTACCGTAAATGGGTACCCTATGGCTCGACTCATATGCATATCCTAATCTTGTGTTGCCCCTTGTCGCCCCTCTGACCTAATAGGCGGTAGTCATTTAATAATGTCGATGCAAATTGTTGGATACATATACAAATACATATGTTGTCGTATATTTATTCGTTGTTAGATACAAATATGGATGCATATACATATATGAAAACTATATTGTGATGTCTTTAAAAAACAGATATGATGTAGAATGTATACGGATATAGATAATATTAAAAATACTCTACATATTAGCTTAAATATGCATGTATTGGATAGATTGCATATGATATAAATATGTTAAATGTATTTATTTCATAACAATTACGTCAAGTGTGATGAAAGGATATATAAATTATCGTACATATAGTTAAAATAAATCTACTATACTATATTCATATATATGTGTGTGTTTGTGTGTGTGTGTGTGTGAAAGTGTGTATACAAATATGGATATGAATATTTGTATATATCAAAGTACCATTCAAATTTGTATTCATTATAAAATGCATAAATATGTGGATGCCAAATTTTGTATAAAACGAGTATGTGACATATTAGATACATACATATATATATATATTGAAGAATAATTCAAAAAAAATATCTTCGAAATAGTGGGGGATTGTTGGTATCGTTAGATTTATTTCAAATACTTATTATATTTTCTTAACCATAATCTTTTTGTACTCTTGAGAGCATGGAGGCTTTGCATGGTCTTTGTTTTCCATGTAATTGAAGTTTGTTCTTGACTATTTCTTTTATTGTCGTTATTATGACCATTCATTCTTTATTTGGAGAATTTTGGTAAGTTTTTTCATACGTCATGTTAATATTTAATATTGACATGATATTTAATATTTAATATTGACATGATATTGGAATTAATTGAGTTCACCTATTATTAATATATGATATTATTGTAGATTTGGGGTGAGAAACGTGTGCTTTTGATTGTATATTTATATTATATTCTAAGATAGTGGACGTTATATCTTTAACGAGCAAATCTCTGTCTTTATAATTTACGTTATTTTTAATATCCTTGTACAACGGCTAGCGAAATCTTTTTTCCTGCAACGTTACTCAATGGCATTGTAACCCTTGATTCTTTACACGCCTATATAAAGAAGCCCTTTGCATTTGATTTTCACAACAATTTTTTCTATCCCTCTTCTCCCCTTCTCTCTTTTGAGTGAGTCTATTCCGAATGAAGGATCGTTGTTGCTCAACCGATTTTAACGTCGGTGAGTGCACACCCATCGAGATCTCGTCATTGTATCCTAGAGAGTAGTCGTATTGGTACATGTTGCATCGTCTAGGAGGTACGAATCAATTCTTAAAGACAGTGTATTTTGCACGTCTCGGCTAGTTGGTTTGTCTCGTCGCATTAGATTTGGTATTATATTTCTAACCTTCCTTTTATTTTACTTACAATCTTAAGAATAGATATGGAGGGTGCTATTATGCTTGCTTCAAAATCTCTTCTCCCTGATTTATCTAAAATTGAGCAGTTTTCCGGTTCCCACTATAAACGTCGGCAAGAGAAACTTTTAACTTTGCTAGAGCTAAATAATCTAGCTTATGTCCTTAACACGCCAAAAGCAAAAAATGGTTTTCTGCATGAGAAAAGGCTAATAAAATTTCTAGACATACTATCTTGAGCACACTTTCAAATGAACTTTTTGATGTCTACTATTCATCTAAATTAGCATCTGATGTCTGGGAAAGCCTACGGAAGAAATATATTTTAGAAGATGAAGGAATTAAAAAAATTACAGTAGGAATTTTCCTAAACTTTAAAATGACAGAAGACAAGGATATTACATCACAAATTCATCAATACCATGTTTTAGTCGATGACCTAAAATGTGAAAAAAAAATAAAATTGCCTGATTCTTTTCTAGCTGGATGCCTAATAGAAAAATTACCTGAAACGTGGAGAGAATATAAAAATAATTTGAAACATAAAAGAAAGACCAAGACCCTCGATGATGTTATTATCCATATTAAGATTGAAGAAGAAGGTAGGATTAGGGAAAATCAGAAAAGACTAAAGAAATTATAGCTAAAGCTAATGTGGTGGAGAGCAACTCAAACAAAACTTTCAAGCCTAATTAAGAACATTAGAAATAATCAAAAGGGAGGTGGAAAGTCTTTCCAAAGGAAAAGCCACAATCCAACTTTTAAAAGAAAGATTGCAAATTGCTTCGTTTGTGGGAAACCAGGTCATAAAGCTGCTCAATGTAGATACAGAAAATCAGGTGATCAACCAAAAGCAAATATCATGACTGAAGCTGAAATTGTTGTTGCACCGGTGAGTGAAGCAAACTTGGTGGCACATGGAAAGGAATGGGCGGTTGACTTCGGTGTCACTCGTATATATGTGGTGATAGGAATGTATTTAGCTCCTATACATCAGTGAAAGAAGGAGAAGAGAAAGCATATTTTGGGAACTCTCAAACTTCTTCGGTCATTGGAAGAGGAACAATCAAGTTGAAACTGACTTCCAATAAAATCCTTTCACTGCGAGATGTGCTTCATATACATGATATCCGTGTGAATCAAATTTCAGTATCCCTTCTCATCAAGAATGGAGTAAAAGTTGCTTTTGAATCTGACAACTTTGTCATGACTAAATCTGGGACTTTTGTTGGGAAAGGGTATAACAATCAGGGTCTTTTTGTACTGAATGTTATTGATGTGTTGAATAAAAAAGCTTCTACTTCTTATACTTATATGATTGACTCTTTTAGTATTTGGCATGGAAGATTAGGGCACCTCAACTTTTCTTACATGAAAAAAAATGAAACAATTAGGATTGATTGAGAATTTACCCTTATCTTTTGCAAATGGAAAGTGTGAGATTTATGTAGACTCCAAATCCACTAAAAAGCATTGTGCCTCCATACACAAAAGAGAATCTGAATTGTTAGAAATTATTCATACTGATTTGGGTGATTTGAAAGGGAATATCACTAGAGGAGGGAAAAAGTTTTACACTACTTTTATTGATGAATTTTCTTGTTATACTATGGTTTATTTGCTAAGTTCAAAAGATGAGGCTTTTGAAATGTTTATAAGATATAAATCTGAGGTTGAAAATCAACTCAAGAGGAAAATAAAAAGGTTAAGACCTGATAGGGGAGGATAATATGATTTCACATCTTTTAATGATTTTTGAGTGCAAAATGGTGTCATTCATGAATTTACACCCCCTTATTCTCCCTAATCAAATGGTGCAGCAGGTAGAAAGATATTGATTATGTTGATACTTTTGCTCATGTAACTAGAATTTCTTCTATAAGAGTTTTAATTATTTTAGCTTCCATTCATAAACTAGTGATTCATCAAATGGATGTTAAAATTGCTTTTTTAAATGGTAATTTAGAAGAAGAAATTTACATGGATCAACCTGAGGGTTGTATTATTTTAGGGAATGAAAATAAAGTATGTAAGTTGATTAAATCTTTGTATGGATTGAAGCAGGCACCTAAACAATGGCATGAAAATTCGATAAAGTGCTCGTTTCTAATGATTTTCAAATTAATGGTGCAGATAAATGTATTTATTATAGAGTTGATGGTACAAATTATGTCATTATTTGCTTATATGTTGATGACATGCTTATTTTTAGTACTACTCTAGATATTGTTAATCATACAAAGACTTTTTTAGCTTCTCATTTTGATATGAAAGATATGGGAGAAACAAATATAATTTTAGGTATACAATTTGTGATAAAATCTAATTTTATTTCTCTTTCTCAAGAGCATTACATTGAAAAAATTGTGAAAAAATTGCTTCTCTTGACTGCAAGCCAGTAAGTACTCTTTTTAATGCTAACTCACAGCTTATGAAAAATAAAAGTGATAGTGTATTTCAGACAAAATATGCACATATTATTGGCAGTTTTATATACTTAATGAATTGTACTGGACCCGATATTGCATATGTTGTGGGAAGACTAAGCAGGTATACTCAAAATCCCAATAGAGAGCATTGGGACGCTTTTAATAGAGTACTTATATACCTTAAATGGGAAATGAGATATTGCTTAAAGTTTTGTGGAGAACCTTCAGTACTTGAGGGGTATTGTGATGCAAACTGGATCTCGGATTCAGATGAATTGAAATCTACTAGTAGATACATTTTTACCCTTGCAGGAGGAGTTGTTGCTTGGAAATCAATCAAGCAAACTTGTATTGCTCGGTCTACTATGGAATCCGAGTTCATTGCCTTAGAGAAGGCAGGTTGTGAGGCTGAATGGTTGAGAAATCTTTTAACATATCTTCCCATTTGGATGAAGTCAACACCATCTGTATTCATCCATTGTGATAGCCAAGCTACTATAGCAAGAGCTAAAAATAAAACTTATAATGGGAAAAGCAGACATATTCGTCAAAGGCACAATATTGTGAGGCAGCTCATTAGTGATTGCATCATATCCATGGACTATGTGAAGTCAGAGTTAAACTCAGTTGATCCTCTGACTAAACCACTAAGCAAAAAGCTGGTGGAGAGTACATCAAGGGGAATGGGATTATTTCCGAATCAAGAGTCGAAGTAATGGAAACCTAACCTTCATGAATGGAGATCCCAGGAAGAAGGTTCATATGGGATAAACAATTCACTAGACGACTTTCATGATACTATCAATTCTTCCCTATTCATATGGTGTACAACACGATAGTATGAAAAGTGGTGAGGTTGAACATATATGTTCTTATTGGACATCATAGCCTAAATTTGTGGCGTATAAAACAGTATACACTTGATGATGATCCATCTATATGAGTGTGGAGGTGAGGCCGCTTCATATGAGATTTTTGGATAAAATATCTAGAGCACTCACGAAAATCCAGGTAGACGCATGGCCGAAACGTGTCAACCCGCATGAGCAACAAAGATTAGAAAATATAATGTGAGATATGAGTCCATGGTTTCAAAATTAAAGAATTGGTTCATAGGAATTGTAACTCCACCAACCCTTAGGAGCTATATTCATATTCTCTATGTCTTGGTTCATAGTCGATAAGACACCAAGTCTTATGCATTACATTTTTGAGTTCCTTTAAGAGTTGTGTTCAAGTTTCTTATATGTTCTCCATCTTATAGTATTTATCTTATCTTTATTTCTTTTTGATTTAGTGGGGGATGAAGAATAATTCAAAAAATGTATTTGAAATAGTGGGGGATTGTTGGTATCGTTAGATTTATTTCAAATACATATTATATTTTCTTAAACATAATCTTTATGTATTCCTAAGAGCATGGAGGCTTTGCATGGTCTTTATTTTCCATGAAATTGAAGTTTGCACGAATACTTGACTATTTCTTTTATGGTTGTTATTATGACCATTCATTCTTTATTTGGAGAATTTTGGTAAGTTTTTTTCAAACGTCATGTTAATATTTAATATTGACATGATATTGGAATTAATTGAGTTCATCTATTATTAATGTATGATATTATTGTAGATTTGGGGTGAGCAACGCGTGCTTTTGATTGTATATTTATATTATATTCTAAGATAGTGGACGTTATATCTTTAAAGAGCAAATATCTGCCTTTATAATTTATGTTATTTTCAATATCCTTGTACAATGGCTGGCGAAATCTTTTTTTCTGCAATGTTACTCAATGGCCTTGTAACCCCTTTATTCTTTACACATCTACATAAAGAAGCCATTTGCATTTGATTTTCACAACAATTTTTCCTATACCTCTTCTCCCCTTCTCTCTTTTGAGTAAGTCTATTCCGAATGAAGGATCGTTGTTACTAAACCGATCTTAATGTTGGCAAGTACATGTTGCACCGTCGGAATTTCCATGGGAGGTACGAATCTATTCTTAAGGACAATGCATTTTGCACGTCTTGGCTAGTTGGTTCGTCTCGTCACATTAGATTCAATATTATATTTCTAACCCTCCTTTTATTTTACTTACATATATTCATATCCATTTGCATCCCTACCACTCATGCATTATGCCTTCCTTCTCAATCTTCGAGCAACGCCCCTTTCTTCTCCCTCCTTGTAATGCCCCCTCCTCCAGCCATCAATGTGTCTTTCGAGCAACCATCAACGCCTCCTACTCCGAGTTACCATCGATGTGAGAAATGGACGACCGAATTCTTACATCACATGAATAACTTATTTGTAATTGTTTTTTGTATTTGTGTTAAAATATAAATGTATCTCTATCCATATTCAAATAATCAAGGTACATATGATCCATTCAAATAATTTGAATACCCACATGAATCCGAGACACGTTCTAATAATCCGAGTACACATTAGTATCGAGTATCCATTGGAATGAGTGGGGAATCCGTGACCTGGTAATGATCAATCGAGGTAGATCGTGATCCAGTTGATCGAGCACCACCTCATGGACCCCTGGTTAACTGTATTTAAATAATCCACTTAGTTTCATTAATCTACTTATCATGTGCATGGCCATAAATATCTAGTATAGCTTCTTATCAGCATCTAATTTTTCAAAGATAAAATATAATTTACATTAGCAATGTAATTTAATTGCTAAGTGTCACGTGCATTCATGTTTGAATATATATCTCAATACATACAACCATGTAGTATATTTATTGCAAATACTTTATTTTTAGATAAAAACTCAAGTAAGATCCTAATCGAGCTTACAATACTATTCAAACATTTTTATTCACGTTCACGTAATGTGTCGGATGGGGTGTTTTTGTAAATGATTCCATGAATACAACATTTGAAATATGTTTGTCCCGCATAAAAAATGCATGATTTGTCGTGTTGAACAATAGATGACAATGCATTGTACATCATGATCTGAGGGTATATGTAGGTACCTGTGATCCGTTCAAATAATTTGGGAATCTGTTAGAAGTGGATACTCATTGGAATAGGATGAGTTGACCCATAATCCCGTAATGATGGGTCAAGACGGGTCAAGATTGAATAGGTCAGGTATTGAACCAATGAACACCCCTAAAATTCAATAACGCAGTGTTATTTTTATTGAAACCAACATGCCTTCCTGCTCAACATGTTCAACAAACAAACCTAGTATTAATCAGATATTTCTTCCATTTCAATACATTCCAGACTAATTGAAAGTATATGGTTAAAAATGGCTATTAATCAAGCACGAAAGACTATTGGTTCAACCGGTTCAACCATTTTCGCACTGACACTATAGATCTAGTTATATTCTGGCCCACTTATGATGGAACTCATCCCTTTTCTCATGCAATATAGGTGTACAACTCCACGTGTGTATTTTCCTTTCTGAGCATCATCCCTTTTTTCTTTGTTATAAGGGGGAACTCTTCAATTTGATACATAGCTCCGACGTTCATTCTGATCTAGATATGGACAATCATATGACGACATCCCTAAACATATTTTAACTTGTAGCTTCCAATGATCAACGATCAGGATGTTTGAAATTTTTTCTTCCCTTGAAATGAGTTAATATTCCGTTTTGGGGAATTTTTTTACACATGTATCCTTCTAAGTTTAGCCAGTAACACTTGTGCCCTGTCACCCTACACTTGTTGCTATGGCGGGAGTAAGTAAAGACGTGGCCAAATATCTGAATGACTTCCAATTTGGAATGGGTGTTTCTGGTGGAGTTGAGACTATTGTACATAGTATCAAAAGAATGTTGAACGCTCATCATAGTGATGGTTCTCTTTCCATGCTCACGGTGGATTTTTCCAATGCCTTCAATATGATTGATAGATATGCCTTATAACGCCAGGTGAGAACAACATGTCCATCTATCTCTTTGTGGTGGAGTTCTTATATGGACAGACAACAAGGTTATACATTCGAGACATGCATATATGGTCATCCGATGGAGTGCAACAAGGTGATCCTCTAGGACCGCTTCATTTTTCCCTCTTACTGCACCCACTTGTCCATTATATAAGGGATAATCGCAAGCTACTTCTTCATGCAAGGTATCTTGATGATTGTGGTTATTGGGGACACATATGAGGTGGTCAAGGTTTTGGGTATCATCCAGCAGTGTGGGCCTGACTTGGGTCTAGTTTTAAATATTCATATAATTGAACTATTTTGACCTACATGTGATGGTAGGAAGCTTCGCAAAGGGTTGTTCCCGATGGGTATTAGAAGATGTTCACTAGGCGTGAAGTTGTTTGGGGGGGTAGTTAGTAGGGATAAAAAAGTTTATTGAAGGTTTGTTTTTGGAGAGGCATGCTAAAGTTGTGAAGTTGGTGCATCTTCTTCTTCAATTGGATGATCATCTGAGAGAGCTTCTTTTACTCCGTTTGTGTATGGGTATAACAAAACTTTTATTTGACTTGAGGACTTGTCAACCTATAGCAATATTAATCGATAGAGGCATACGAGAGTATATTGAAGACATTGTTGTCTGTCGAGGCCCCTTTTTTGGATACCTCCAATGGAGGGTGACTTCATTACCCATTCAACATGGCAGTTTGGGTCTACTTTCAGCAGTTAAGGCTTTTGCATATGTCTTTATGGCTTCCAGGGTGCAGTATTAGGAGCTTCAGGATCATATCTTACGAGACAGTGAGATTTATTATATGGACTATAATGAATCCGCGATTCATCATCTCAATATATTGATCTTAGCAAAATTCTTGAATAAATTCTCAAATAAATGTCCATAAAATCAATAAATTAACAAAATGACTCTTTGACATGTCGCTAAATACGATGTTTAATTTGGTCACGTTGTAATACGTGTACTTAACGATTCGGTCAGAACCGAGAGAAGATCTCCGTGAAGAGTGTCTCGGCTTTAATTTATATCCCGGGCAAGTCCGGGGTCGAACTCAAGGAGGCAAAGGAACAACGTGAGGTTAATTTACAAATTTAAGATCTAGATATCCAAATACGTTTTTTTTTAGATTTTTTTAATGCAAATAGGATGCCAAAATGCACAATGTAGGTAAACTAATATACTAAGAAAGCATACAACTTAGCCAAATTAAATTTAATGCCAAATCAGTTCAATTCAGCCAAATTATATTTTTTCCAGTAAACTAAATCCAATGATGAATGCAAAACATATTTTTTTAGAATTTTCAGGGTTAAAATGCAATAACTAAAAATGCACACTTTTTATGGGTTTTTTCGCAATTTTTCACACAAACAGAAAGCAAAAATAATGAAAAAATTACTGGAACTAAAACATGATGCAATGAGACTACAGTAAATTTTTTTGGAATTTTTTGACAAGTTATGAATTTTTTATGATTTTTTTTACTAAAAACAGTATGGCAATGAGTAATTAATTTCTAATAAATCCACAATGTCAAATTAACCAGAATGCGAATTATCCCAAAAAGAATTTTTCATGTAGAATCCACGAGATTTGAAATTTCGCAAAAATGTTTTATGCAGATTTAATTAAAAATCAAATACTAAAAGCACTCTATAATTTATTTTGGGCACATGACAACTCCATTTTAGATGAAATTTGGACAGTAAGTTAAGCACTTATCAAGCATCACATATAATTTTTGTAAATTTTTAGAGAAACCGTATGTGAGATATAAATTTAAGAGCACGGAATGGGTAAACTACACAGAATTTCAGTTAACCATTTTTAATTAATTACCCATATCTCACAATAATACAAATAAATGGTCAAAATGTAGACAATTAGTTGCTCATCACAGAGGCATTCTTCATTGAACAAAAAGATGCATAAATGATGTCCAAATTAAAACACAAACACAAGGGTCTTTGTGCAAATTCTGAAAGCAAAATCAACAAACATTTATATACAGGGACCTATTTGTAATTACAAAAACATGGACGGAAAATATTGCAATTTTTACAATAAAAAAAGGAAAAAAAGACCTTTCTTCTACCTTTGTCTTCGCAAGAGATGAACCCAAAGTGGGGATGGGGGCAGCGGTGCCGATGGGGCTGAAGGCGGCGCGGCGCGCGACGAGGCGGCGCGCGGCGGTGTCGGTGGCCGCGTGGATGTGGTGGACTGCTGGTGCGGCGGCTGTAAGCGGCGGTGAGAGGGGCTGCGGTCGGGCGTGAAGAGAGGGGCCGGCACTGGGCTGCTGCGCTGGGCGCAGCCGCGGCAGCGGTGGGAGGCGCGGCGGCCCGCGCTGGAGGGTGCGGCGGAGGCGCGCCAGTGGCTGAGGTTGGGGGGGACGGCGGGCGGCGCCGCTGACCGTGGATGGAGGGGGCGGCGCCGACCTGCTGTCCACTTTTTTTTGATTTTTTTGTTGATTTTTTCTTGCTGCTGTAATAAAGGGGTTTTTAATTTTTTTTAAATTTTTTTAATTTTCTTTAAACAGTAAATAGATATGTATGCAAAAGTGGAAGATGATGATTTTTTTTGTTGTTTTAGTTTTTCTTTTTTTTTGTAATTTTGTTTAAACAGGGAATATGATGAAAAATAATAAGATGGATTGGTGGTGATGATGAACTAAACAAATGAAAAAAATGGTGTGATGGTGGTGATGGAATAAACAAATGGAGGGTGTATGGGTGGTAATGTGATGTGCTAAAAAAATTGCAAATAAACAAATGATGACGAGAAGATGAAGATAAAATTACCTACGATGAACGCGGGCGTCTATGGAGTGCTCTCGTGAGCACGGTCTTCGTTCAAATCGCCGGCGTGCGATGAGCTCGAGCAGCGCGCGATTGCGGCTGCGATGTTGGCCAAAAAGCCAACGGATCTCACTGGAGAGAGGGCCGTTGTCGCTCGACCGCAGTTGCGTCGCTGTCACCGATTCAACTCTCGGAACTTGGCTCTCCTCACATAAAGATTGATCAAGGGCAAATTGAGGAGTATGGGATGTATATATAGATGATGAAATGAGAAGTTATTATGGTGGTGGAGTTGAATGGGAAGTTGGATTATTAATGGAGTTGAATGGGAGGTTTAAAAAAATGGTGGGGTTGAATGGAAGTTGGTGGTATAATGAGTTGAATGGTGGTTATTGTAGAGAATGTAAAATAAATAAATAAAATAAAGTTGTCTACTTTAAATACAATAAAATAAAAAGAGAAGAGAAATAGTGGAGAATTTACAATGGAAGACAAACAACATGTACACATTTTTTTACTTTTCTAATATGTAATTTTTTTTATCTTTTTAATAAGAGATATTTACAACGGAAAAATATAATAAAATACTACAATTAAAATACAACACAAGTATGATTTTTTTGTATTTTTAATAATTAAGAAAGATACAAATAAAATTAAAGAAAGAATGAATATATACATAATATACAATGTACATCTAGGTCCCAAAACCCAACTTTTGCAAATGAGCTCCGATTTTAATGAAACTTCCGTTGGATAGATAATTTTCTAACTTGAACTTTAAAAGTGAGTTTGGTGAATTTAGAGTTCATACGGAGTGGGAATTTAGCTTGGAAGTTGGACTTTACGGCTTTTTCTCTTTGGGATCTAGGAGCATTTATTTGAGGTGAAATTTGTTTTGTATTTTTGTATTTTTATATACATTTTTATAAACAAGTTAGAGAAACAATTAGGCAAAAAGGAGTTGAAATGAAATTATTAAAAATCCATGAAGTTTTGGGCTATTTACAAGTATAAAACTCCTTTATTTTTGCGGCTTTTATGTTAATTCATTTTGTATAATCTTATATACAATAATTAGTGTATTTTATTTACAAGAGTCATTTTGTTAATTTATTGATTTTATGGACATTTATTTGGAATTTTACTCGGGGATTTTGCTAAGATCAAGATATTGCGATGATGAATCGTGGATTCATCACCCTCCTATACTTAAACTTTGCTAGTCCTCGAGCAAATAAAGAATGAATAAGTTGGATTAACCCCTGACTATGCATGTGAATACAAGACTTGATCCGTTCAAGAACACTCGGTTTTAGATATCCTAAAATTCTAAGGTGAACCAAGCTCTACTCAAAAGGTACCCAATTCCCTTAATCATCAGACTCTCTTTGTATACATATATATAAGGGATATGACTTTAAGTGTTGACCGCAGTTACAAGAGTAGAGTCACAACGTCACCCAAGGTTCCAGTCCAAGAGACTCTCCTATGGATCCGATCCTCAACAGTAGGGAATAAATCATTTCTTGCATCCAATCCACCGTCTCTTTAGTTGTCAGACTTGAAAGTGTAGATGGAAGGCCAGTTGATGGAGGGCATAGGATTGTGTCATTTCTTCTCTCCCTCTCATTGGAACAAGAATCCTCTCGAGTGCCTTATTACGCAACGCATTTTTTTTTGTGTTGATCAGTGCGTCCGTCAAGAGAAGTTGGAGCCGTCTGCACTTGTTTTCCTGGGAGTACACCGGGGTGTGCCTTTTTTGAGTACCTATCGTACCTTCTACACCCAGACTTGTAGCATTTACGATGCAGAGCCCTTTTTTGGTGCAAGCCCGACTCCTGGTCCTAATAGCGGTGGTCCAAGTGGACACTTTGAAATGGTTGGGAGCGCTCTCCTTTGGTGGAAGCTCTTTTGATAATTGACTTTGTGGAATGAGAGTTTTTCTTTGACATTTCATTGCTTGGTAGTATTTTTGGCTAGCTCCACTACTTTTACCAAGAGTTGGCGCACACTGATCAACATTTTTTTTTATTTTATCACACCCTGGCACATAGGTAAATATCAAGAGATAGTACAAGAACCATGTTCTCATACTGGCTAAATGTGCTGACACTCAGGTTTCATGAAGCCTTCATTGATTTTATCCCATCCTCGAGCATCATCAAATCAAGTCCAAACTTAAATCCCTCATCCCAGTTCCTCAAGTGAAATTTCAGCTCATCTCATCATAACTGCAGTCGTGTTCGTGAGGTGCTGATCATATTCTTAAGGTAGAGACTAAGCATGCAATATAGCACACAAATCTTTCAAACTAGGGAAATGTGAATAATTAAGTCAAGGACCCTAATGACTAAGACTGGTTAACTCAAAATCTCAAGACCTCATAAACCAAGTGTTCTTGAACATCACTAGTCTTGTGTGAAAGTGAATTGTGTCAGGGATTAAACCAACTTATTAGTTAGTTCTTTTTTAGTTTTTGTTTTTTTTAGTTTTTATGAATGTTTTTTGTTGTTTTTTGTTGTTTTTTTTTAAGTTTTAGAAAAAGTTTTTTTTTGTTTTTTTTAAAGAAAAGTTTTTTTTCAAAAAGGTTTTTTTTTGTTTTTTTTTGACAAACAAAGGCAAAGAAGTTTTTTTTTGTTAGAAAAGTTTTGCTTTTTTTTTCAAGAGGGTTTTTTTTGAAAAAGATAGGTGAATAAGAAAAGACTTTTTTGAAAAAGTTTTTTTAGCAAAAGAGGATTTTTTGAAAAGTTTTTTTAAGCAAATAAAGAAAAAGAGTTTTTTTAGGAAAAAGTTTTTTTTTACTTTTGTTTTTTTTACCCACCCCATAATTATTGTATAATATATACAAAAAATACGTGAAAGTACGAGGTATGGGTAAAGTATATATGTAATATATACACGCCCCCCTATACTTAGCTTGTGCTATGTCCTCATGGCACTAGGTGACAAAAAGACATAGCTCGTACTAAGCGTAGGAAAGCTAAAAATAATAAAAAATATAGAAATCGATCCGCCCCCCTATACTTAGGCTCTGGACAGCCTAAGTGTAGAAGAAGAGCAAAAATGGGGCGGACGAGGTCAAGAGGAGAAATGATGAGTAAATACACATGGCGGGCATCGGTCCCCCCTATACTTAGGCTTTGGTCAGCCTAAGTATATGACAAGAGTAAGTGTGAGAACCGATGTGATCTCGAGAATATACAAAGAAGGGAGAATATGTACAAGAGTGGGGTTGAATCTTCTAAGATGTTGAATCTTGATGCTGCATCTTCATGAAGAGTAATAAGATGTATCTGCTCTGTGCTCACTCTGTATGAAGTTGATGACCTCGACTTGGACTAACTGCTCTTTGGAATCAACAAAATGCTTCAACAGTTGTCCATTCACCACATGAGATTGTGCACCATCTGTGAGATCAGCTATCTCTACACTTCCATTATCGTGCACTTTCTTAACCACAAAGGGATCCGTCCATTTAGATTTGAGCTTCCCATGGAATATCTTCAACCTGGCATTGAACAACCATACCTTTTGTCCAGGGACAAAGTCTTTGCACCTAATGTGTTGATCATGCCGTCTCTTTACTTTGTCCTTATAAATCAAACTATTGCCATATGCCCTGTTTCGGATTTCCACGAGCTCGTTCAAGTTCAAGTCTCGGCAAAGCTTCCCTAGGTGTCAACTCCAATTAATCTTCTTAATTGCTGTTTAGCCCAAAAATCGGTGATCTTAAGTTCCACACAAGGCGGGAACTCAGTCGCTGAATCGACCACGCGAAATTCGGATTAAAACAACAATTAACCCACGACAAATATATCAAGCAATGAAAGTAAATGTGCGGAGTTAAAATTTATTATAACTCTACAACAAGATGTGTATAGGTGCAAGTATTGTAGAGGTCGAACACAGGGAGCAGACAGGTAGAACGGGGCAAAAGTTGCTCAAAAAGTGTGTGTATGTGATCAAGAGTCTATGATGCTATTTTTTGTGGGTTTTAATTTTTATATTTTTTTATTTAATTTTTAATTTTATAATTTTGTATTTTAATTTTTATTTTACTGATTTTATATTTTCTTTTTAGATTTTATATTTTTTTATTTTCTTTTTCAATATTGGAAAATAGAGACAATGTAATAAAAGGGAAAAAGAGGTATCTATAAAAATAGATAAAAATGCTCAAAAATAAGCAAATAAAGTCTTTTTGGTCTTTTTATACTTTTTTACTGTTTTTGTGATTTTTGGGGAATTTTTAGAATGTTTTTGGTATTTTTAATTAGCAAAATAAAGCAAACAGTGAATAAAATGCAAGGTTGAAACTAAAATGGAGAAATAAAATGGAAATCAGTGGCAAAAATTCTCCAACTCAATTTTCAGTGAAAGATAATGAAATAAGGAAAATTTAGACACCAAGATTATATTTTTAGGAATTTTGTAGAATTTTTAATATTTTTATAGAGGTTTTTAGAGTTTTGTGATTTTTTGGAGTTTTCTTTTGTATTTTTTACTGATTTTTGGTCTGGAGCCAAAACACACTACCAGAAACAAAAATATATTTTTTTGGATTTTTCTGGAGAGTTTTTATATTTTTTAGTGATTTTCTAATGCAAACAGTGCTGAAAATGACTATTTTTTATTTTTAATAAATATTAAAATGCAATAATTATGGAAAATAAAAATATGACATAAATCTACAATGCAACAGGAAGTTTAATGCAATTTTTGTGGATTTTTTAGTGATTTATAGATGCATGCAAAAATTAGAGATAACAAGAGGAAAAGGCACACGTGCAGGGGCTTTAATGTAATATTAGGAAAGTCTGGGGGGTAAAATGCAAAAAGGCAAACACTTTTATACAGCAGCTGAAAGTTTAGTGACTACAAACAACTATGCAAAACCGCCAGGGGCGCCCCTGCAAAATCGCCCAGGCTCACGCGCGACGCACGCGCCTGGCGGGGGTGTCCTAGTAATTTCCTAAAGTAGCGAGGCACCTTTTGCAAATATTACATAAGTGTTTAAAAGCAAATGAAAGTTTCAGCAGTTATTAGTAAATACAAAAATCGCCCAGGGCAAGAAACGCAAAATACCCAGAGCTGCTCGCGATCCGACGGCGGCTGGCTTGTTACTTAAGACACGTGTCAGAACCACAGCCCGCGATGCCCCTTCGGCGTTGACGGCCTGGATTAGATTGGAAGTCACGATCTGATGGCTGTGGCTTGCGGGATCCGACGACACCTGGGGCCGCAGGAAGAACGCGACCCAGATCGATGGTTCTGGAGGAGCCTGGATGAACAAGGGAAAGATCCGACCCCCTGCGCGATGCTTCTTGACGATTCGATCGATACCTCCTGGAAACGTCCTCTAAAAGACGACGGACCCAAAATGGCGGGTTAACCACCAGCGATCCGCCGTGGCGCCTTGAGAAGGAGGACCTCCAGGTTGCTATGATTGCGGCAAAAAAACGAACCCAGCGAGGTTCCCCAGCACCTGTTCCTGCAAGTAGAGCACGTGGCCGACAGAAGAGGGGTCCAGGGCTAGCAAATAAAGGAATGGAAGGCGGGCGTATGGGGTGATGACGATGGCTCGCCGGCGTGAACTCCTGCAATGGGTGTTTAACGATGAAAGCGCGAGTTGAGTAATCGTCACAAGGATCAAAGAAATGTCAGAAATGCATCCTAATACTAACAGCTAACGAAACAAGCAAAGAAACAAGCAAAGTACGACCTCAAGGGATGGAGAGCCCAAGGAAGATGGACCTCACGGCGGACGCCGGAGATGGGGGTGGAGACGCCCAAATCAACGCGCAAATCGCCGCCTTGCTGGCTGGAGGTGGTGCTGTCACCGCCACCAGTCCGGAGCTCAAGCAAAGGGGCCAGGAATGGGTCAAAATGGGGTTCAAAAGGTGGAGGAAAGGTGGAGGCTTGGTTTTGAACTGTGGCGAAGGGTGACTTTCGAGGGCCGATCACGGGCGTATCTTAGGTCGAATCTCCGAAACGATGCTTGGGCGTGGATGGCAGTTGTACCAGGTACAACTTTCATGAAGGGTCAAATCTCCCTCGAGCAACGCATCATGGCGAAAAAAATCGAGGAAATGTGGGTCACGGGTAGTTCTGACAAGGGGGCAGGCTAGGGCCAGGGAGTTGACCGGCTGATCAACATCTCAGGCCACCTGGTTGGTCCACGTGGACCAACCAGGAAAAAGCCCGAAAGAATGTTTTGAAAATTCGTTTAAAAATAATAAATGAATTATTTAGATTTAGGTTATTTAATAGAAAGTATTTATTATTTTATAAATTATTTTATTGTGATTTTTAATTATTTTTATGAAATATATTTTTACAAGTTTGCACTTATGCCCTTTATAGTATATATATCTATATATTTTAGTATTTTATTTTTATTTTGTGTATTTTAATTTAATTATTTTTATTTCTTGTTTTATAAAATTATAAAATACTTTTATATACATAAATATATTTTTATTTTATTTTTCTGATATGTTTTGTATATTTAATAAAATACAAATATGTTTTGTATAGGTATATGTACAGGTAATGTATCTATGTATTTTATTTTTAAGTATTTTATTTTTTTATTTAGGTTTTTATTCTTATTTTAATGTACATTATTGTTATAAGTAATATTTACAACATTATAAAAATATAAGATTATAAAAATAATAAATAAATAATAAATTGAATATTTTATTCGGTACACTGTACAATAGGGGTCTAAAACTCAACTTTCAAACCGTAGCTCCGCCAAATGCGAAACCACTGCCATAAAATAGCTTATTTTCTTCTATATACAATTAAAGGTGAGTATGCTGCATTTGGAGTTTTCATTTGTGAGATACGGGTCTGGGAAGTTGGGATTCTGGAATTTTATTCAGACCATAACTTTTTATCTGTACATTATTTTTCTGTGAAATCAATTTTGTATTTTTCTTTATTAAACTATCTACAACTTTCATGTACAAAGTTTCTTTATTTGATGAATAAAAAGTGGAACCAAAAATAGGTCCCAAAATGAATAAAGAATGAATAAAATAAAAGGCATTTTATTGGTATTTTTGGCCCTTATCTCTCCCTACTTTATTCCTTGTCGACCTATTCATCAAGATGCCTAGGTCTCGGGGTTTCGGGTCATAAAATATTTTCAATATTTTATTCTTTTTCTTTTATTTTCTTTATTCTATAATTTTGGCTTTAAAAACCGCAATTTATACAATATATACACACATGTACATGAATGCTAAAATGCATGAATTACGCCTATTTACAGGCATTTACTAGGGTTTTTACAGCCAAAATGATAGAATAAAGATGATGAAACGTGGATTCATCAATTGCCCATTCAGATTTATGAATCAATTCTGCGGGCAAATGGCATGGCTTGCCATAGATCATTCTAAATGGTGAAGTACCCAATGGTGTCTTGTAGGCTGTCCTATAGGCCCACAGAACTTGGTCCAAGAGATGAGACCAGTTTTTCCTATCGGGACGAACCAATTTCTGCAAAATACTCTTCACCTCTCTGTTCCAAACCTCTGCCATGCCGTTGGACTGTAGGTGGTAAGGACTGGTAACTCTATGCTCAAATCCATAGTCCTTAGCTAAATATCTCATATCTCGATTCACAAAGTGGCTACCCCCATCAGATATCAAAACTTTTGGCACCCCGAACCTAGCAATAATATGATCTCTCACAAACTTACAAACATTTTTGCTGTCTGTGGTTCGGGTTGGGATAGCCTCCACCCACCTAGATAGATAGTCAACCGCCAACAATATGTACTCATGTCCTTGGCTGTTGGGAAAGGGACCCATAAAATCTATGCCCCATGCATCAAAAACATCACAAATAATCATCGGTTGCATAGGCATCTCATCTCTCTGTCCAACTGTCCCTCCCATCCTTTGACAGATCGGGCACGACCGTACAAAATCAATGGCATCTCTAAACAAGGTCGGCCAATACAATCCACATTGAAGTACTTTGTGAGCGGTTCTCTTTCCCGAATGGTGTCCTCCAGCCTCAAGTGAATGACAATATGTGAGGACACTATGGTATTCCTCCTGAGGAATACACCTTCTCCAAACACAATCCGGTCCTTCGAAGAAAAGGAAAGGATCGTCCCAGTGGTATCTCCTCGAATCCGACTTCAGTCGATCAATGCTGCTCCTAGTCCAACCATGGGGAACCTGCTTGGAGACCAGATAGTTCACCATGTTGGCATACCACGTGAGTGAGTCAATAACACAAATTGACTCATCTGGGAAGGTCTCTCTAATTCGCTCATGATCAGGAGAATCCTTAAGTTCAATCCGAGAAAGATGATCAGCCACAACATTCTTCACTCCAGGTTTATCTTTAATCTCCAAATCAAATTCCTGGAGGAGTAAAATCCACCTAAGAAGACGCGTCTTCGCGTCCTTCTTTTCCATTAAATATCGAATTGTTGTGTGATCTGTGTAAATTGTCACCTTAGAGCCCAAAATATATGATCTGAACTTCTCGAGGGACCATACTACTGCGAGCATTTCCTTTTCAGTCACTGTATAATTTTTCTGTATAGGATCTAAAACTTTGCTCGCATAGTGAATCGCAAACGGAATCCCCTCTCTTTGTTGTCCTAGTACAGCTCCTATAGCGAAATCTGAAGCGTCAGTCATGATCTCAAAGGGGAGAGACCAGTCAGGAGCTTGTAGGATAGGCGAGGCACAAATCTTCCTCTTCAAGAGCTCAAAGGCCTCCAGACACCTGTGATCTACAACGAACTCTATGTCTTTCCCTAAGAGCTCAGTCAGTGGGCGGGCGATCTTTGAAAAATCCTGAATGAATCTCCTATAGAATCCAACATGCCCTAAAAATGACCGCACTGACTTTACGTTGGTAGGTGGATCGAGTTTCTTGATCACCTCCACCTTAGCAGGGTCAACCTCCATTCCCCTTTTGGAGATGACATGCCCCAACACGATATCCTCTGTCACCATAAAGTGACTCTTCTCCCAGGAGAGTACCATATTCACCTCTCTACACCTCGTGAGGACTCGGTCCAAGTGCGCTAAACATTATCAAAAGAATCACCATGGACCGAGAAGTCATCCATGAACACTTCCAGGAAATCTCCCACCATCTCGGCAAATATGGCTATCATGCACCGCTGAAATGTGCCTGGGGCATTGCAGAGCCCGAATGGCATGCGCTTGAAAGCATAAGTGTCGAATGGACATGTGAATGTGGTCTTTTCCTGGTCCTCAGGGGCTATGGCCACCTGGTTGTAGCCTGAGTACCCGTCAAGAAAACAGAAGAACTCTTTCCCTGCAAGTCTCTCCAAGATCTGATCAATAAAAGGCAAGGGAAAGTGATCTTTCTTGGTCGCGGCATTCAGGCGCCTGTAGTCAACACAGACATGCCACGACGTAGGTACTCGTGTCGCGATCTCTACCCCCTCCTCGTTGGTGACCATCTGAATTCCCGACTTCTTCGGGACAACATGAAGTGGGGCCACCCACTTGGAGTCAGAAATAGGGTATATAGACCCTGCTTTGCACCATTTCTCAATTTCTTTCTTCACCACTTCCCATAGATAGGGGTTAAGTCTCCTCTGGAATTCATGGGAAGGTCTCACATTATCCTCAGTAAAAATGTGGTGCGAGCAGAGAGCGGGGTTGATGCCCACGAGATCCGACACTGTCCAGCCTATTGCTTTGCGGTTCCTCTCTAAGACCTCTAACAACCTAGACTCTTGTTCTAAAGTCAAGTCTGAGCTAATGATGACAGGATATCTCTCTTTGGGTCCCGAAGAAAGGCATACTTAAGTGCAGGAGGCAGTGATTTCAGTTCTGGCAACGTGGTATCATCAAGCAGATCTGGCTGAACTGAATCTGAATCTGGTTCCGTGCTGCATGAAGGTGGGCTAATCTGAGTAGTACTCGCCACCAAATTAGAAGTATCGGGAGTCAGATCGTCAAAAGTATCCAAACAATCGGCAAAAGCCGCGTCCGACTCGTCATCTATATCCCATGATTGTTCCGAAGAGGATGGAACTGACAGATCCGGATGGATCTCTATGTCATCATGAGAATAGGTTGATGCATCTCTAGTAAGATCAGACAACACCTGGCAAATTGCATCATGCACTATATCCTCTCCAGATGAAAGGGTCTCGCTCTGTCCTGAAGGAATCTGTCCCCAAATCCCAACTGTGCTAATCAAACTGCAGTCCGCCTCTGAAGATGAGTACTCTGTGCTACTCTCTGAATCGGGTCGCTGACACTTGGTTTGCTTCATCTCAAGGTTCACTTCTCCGCCTGGAGAACGAAACTTCATCATTCCCGTACCATAATCAAAAGTTGCGCCTGCGGTCCTAAGGAAGGGTCGCCCGAGAATGATCTGAGATTCTCTCCAATGATTGGGGGTCTCCACGTCCAAGACTGTGAAGTCCACCTGATAGTTCTTCCCCTCAATCGAGATAACGACGTTCTTCACTTCTCCCTTAGGTCTCTTCATTGAACGATCTGCGAATTGGAGTAAAGCTCTAGATTTGCGAAGTGGTCCCGACTCCAATTTGTGATATAAGGCTAAGGGAAGTAAGTTGATCGAAGAACCGTTATCTAAGAGTGTGCGTGCAAACGCAATGTCGTCAATACGACTCTCCACATAGTGAGCACCCATGTCTCTCTTTTTCTTTGGCAAAGTCTGATTCTTGAGACAATAGGTTGTGGCTATTGATAAGACATGTGTCTTTATATTTCGGTTATCTTTCTTCCTGCTAACCCTTCTAGGTGTGCATCTCACCTTAAGGTATTTTTGGAAGGCAGGATGGTTAGCCACATATTCATCAAATGGAACCTTAACTGTAATGTTTTCTTTACAAAAACGTGCCATATCGGGGTCATCTTTCTGAATCTTTTTGATGCGCTTTCCTGCCGTAAGAGCACGGGGGAAAGGGATTCAAGCTAGGGAAACAGAGGATGAAGAATCTGAATCATGAACTGAAAGATCATTCTTTGCATTAACGGAAACAGAGTTCTTCATACAAGAATCTTTTTGATGCAACATGGACTCAAAATCTAAACTATCTACTATAGGTTGTGGAATAGAAGCTGGAGTGGTATCCTCCACAACCGGAGATGCAAGGTCCTCCGTAGACTCAGAAGAATATCCATGCTGACGATGCTGCATACGTGCTCTCCTCCTCCTCTCGGCTCCCTGAGTAAAAATCCTTGAATGGTGCTGATGGGGCTCCGAAATATGATGCCTCTCCTCCTCGTCCTCTGAAGACTCCTCAGGTAGAGCTCCAGAGATGCCCTTCCTCGTGTCCCTCGCCCGGTCAGGTACAACCACGGTCCTTCCGCTCCTGAGTGACATGTGGTTAGCCTCGTCACACGAAAGAATCTCATGTTCAGATTTAGGAGATGCTGAATAGTATACCTGACCAAAGTGTTGCTGAGAACTAGAACGGTTCAGGCTATTGGGGTTAGCCTGAACTTGGGTTGGGATCGAGGTAGAGGGTGCAGTCTGCTCGTCTCGCCATCTGGACATGCAGTTGACATCCACCCGTAAGTCCTGAACCTCGTTCCTGTAGGAACGTAGCTCGTCGAGTATCTGCTGCTGAATATCCATGGGACTAGACGATGAAGGAAGTGGATAAGATTGGGAAGAAGAACGGGAAGACTGGCCCTGCTGGCCAGTGTACTGCCTCTGCTGCTGCTGCTGGGGTTGCGGGCCCTGCTGGCCCGTCTGGTAATGGCCCTGTCGGCCATACTGCTGGTATTGCTGCCTCTGCTGCTGGGGTGGATGGAATTCAGGGCTCTGCCGTGAAGGAGGTGGTGCGGAGGTGAATGCGGTGTTGTGAAAGGTCGGGGGACGCTGATAGGACTGTCGGTCTCCCGTACTTCCCTACCTGGCAGGGTCCTGAGTATACCATATCCCATTCACCTCCCAAACTGGTGGAGGCTCCTCCTGAACTGTCTCTGCTACTGGAGGTGGCTGCTGGAAAGAATGGGTGTAGGATTGGTCCTGCTCCCACGGCTGGGGTTGCCCTGACACCAACTGCTCCTGAACATGGTAAACTAGGTATACGGGAGCAGAGGGTGCAGTCACGGCGGGTATCCTTATCTTAGATACCTTCTCAGTCAACTCCTCCATCTATTTTGGAAGTTTAGAGATGCTCCGGTCTAACTCATCAATCCTCCTATCGATCTTCTCGACTACAGTAAGCTTGTCAGCAAGGAGTCCCATGCTAGGGATCACATCCTGAGAGAGATCGACTACAGCTGGTTTCCCCCCTCCAAGTGAGAGCGAACTGGGGGATGGTGTATAGGCCCTGCTGGCCATCTGTGAGCGGCTAGTTTCAGCCATCTGCTCGAATACCCTCCAGACGGTATCCCCTCCTCGTGATGTATAGCTGCCTCCATAGGCAGCGCTCACTAAACCCTGAATCTCAGGGTTGAGACCAGTGAAAAATGATTGGACCAAGATGTTATCATTTAGTCCATGACAGGGACACTTCTGTAGGATGTCCTTGAATCTTTCCCAAGCATCACAAAAAGCTTCATGGGGTAATTGGGAAAAACTCGTAATGCGCGTCCTCATCATGTTAGTTCTACTCAAAGGGTAGAACTTCTTCAAAAACAGGTCCTTGAACTGGGCATATGTGGTGACGGCGATCCCAAGATTCTTTACCCAGTAATCGGCTTTGCCATCCAAGGCAAATGGAAGGGCTTTGAGCCTAATATAATCCTGGCTAACATTTTGATGTTTGAGGTTAGCGCAGATGAGCTCAAAGTCCCTTAAGAATGCATATGGTTCCTCAGAAGCATTCCCATCGAAGTGTGGCAACAGGTTCAGAAAATGCGGCTTCAATTCAAAATCAACCTCGGGTTCGACCGGACTCAAGTAGTTCTGAATTTGATATTGTCCGGGGTTATACGCCGCATCTATTGGTAGTTGGACCCCAACATTTAACTGTCCCAACTGAGCTCTCAGTAATGCTTGTTGCTGCTCAGATGCAGCTAATCGGGCAAGTATCATTTTCATTGGGTCTTCATGGTTCTCTTCTTCCTCTTCTTTCTTCTTTGGCATTTTACTCAAATCTTCTTTATGTCCTGAATCAGCAATGTTTTCTTGATTAGAAGAGGATTTATGAGTCATGATATTCTCACAAAGGCGATGGTCTTCCTCGGTGAGGTGGGAAGAGAGAAATGGAATGGTTTGAGAGTAACCATCCCGAGAGTGAGTGATCCTGGGCTCAAGAGGGTCATGAGTCCAAGTTGGTCCAAGTTGCGCTTGGACCTTTGAAGACGTACTTTTTGAAGGGTTCAATGAGAAATTCGCAAAGTCCGAATAAATATACCCCCAATCAGTCATCTTCGATGTCAAAAGAACCGATTAGATCACGATAATCAATGAGGCGCTAGTTCTACGGTGCACGTAAATGTGCGTAGTGAACTCACACAATACAAACGCAATTCAAACCCTCAATTTCACTAACTCAATACGTGATGGCCGTAAGAGTTCGGCCGAATTATCTGGTCAATTTTAGTTGGTGAGAATACAATCTTGGAAAGATTAACGAGCTGTTAGGTGCCCGTATTTTCCTACAGACTGGCCCGGTTCTTACGACTAGTTTGACCTACTTTCAGCCAGTATAGGAGTAAGTACGGACCGTATAAATACGGCTACCCGTTCCTTGAGGACTAAGGCGTCCTCTAAACCTCCCACTCTGCTAAGGAAGTCCGGACCGTTTACCGGCTACTCGTATTCCTCTCTGAAGAGTAGCTAATCACCTAAAAAGAAAGAACCAGTAGTAAGTAAGAAATCCAGACTTGGCTCTATCCTAGGGTCGTCTCTCTCTCTCACTTGCAATAAAAACAAACAATGAGGGCTTTATGCACCCGAGAACAAAGGTTCTTTTTATTCCAATTAATTAAATCGACCTGCTCAATTCAGTCCCAATTTTAGAGTTAGGTTATCACTTGAAATTAATGTGAACACACAAGCACGTCTACCGTTCAGTCCCAATTTCCTTTTAACCTTAAGTTGTAAAACAAGAGGAGAATCGGAAATCAGAATGCAAACGAGAAACTATGATGCATGCTCAGAAGAAGGTATACTTACAGTGAATCCCGGCACTCTTCATGCGTTATGCAGAACATAATTTATAAATATTACACTAAATGCATGCAGATCGAGAAAACCGCACCTAAACAGTATACTATTAGCGAGGAAGAATTGATTGAATTTGAGCTAAGTAGTACGTGTCTATGTGCGTCTCATTATGAATCTTATAAGATATGTGAATCTTCTAGGATAAGTGTGGCCTAAAATTACGATGGGCACAAACAAATTTGATTCTAAACTACCGTGTGCCTAATCCTTAAGTTCGCCACTCAAGTCGAGCCCCACCCTCGTCGGAGAGTGAAACAGGCTCGACACATCACAAATAATGTCTAAGTCTTTTTACACACGCGAGCTCTCAAACAAGAGCCGCTATAAATGATCAACCACCTAAATAATTACAACAATTATTACAAAAAGTTTTCTCAAAAATAAATAGTTCTCCTCACACTTCAGCAGTCAACTCGTGTCGCGTCCGTCGACCTCCGATGCACTCCAAGTCCACCGGGCCCTCGCAAGGAAAATGAAATTTATATTAGAGAGATAAACAACAAGATATATACAAAAATATAAAGAGAAATAATTGCAAAAAATGGAATAAATACAAGTGGCTCGGGGGTCAGACTACCCGAGTAAATGGAAATTTAAATCTAAATTTTTAAACCAATCCCTAAGCCATTTGCCTCCCCGGCAACGGCGCCATCTGACGTGTCGCTAAATACGATGTTTAATTTGGTCACGTTGTAATACGTGTACTTAGAGATTCGGTCAGAACCGAGAGAAGATCTCCGTGAAGAGTGTCTCGGCTTTAATTTATATCTCGGGCAAGTCCGGGGTCGAACTCAGGGAGGCAAAGGAACAACTTGAGGTTAATTTACAAATTTAAGATCTAGATATCCAAATGCGGTTTTTTTTAGATTTTTTTAATGTAAATAGGATGCCAAAATGCACAATGTAGGTGAACTAATATACTAAGAAAGCATACAACTTAGCCAAATTAAATTTAATGCCAAATCAGTTCAATTCAGTCAAATTATATTTTTTCAGTAAACTAAATCCAATGATGAATGCAAAACATATTTTTTTAGAATTTTCAGGGTTAAAATGCAATAACTAAAAATGCACACTTTTTATGGGTTTTTTCGCAATTTTTCACACATACAGAAAGCAAAAATAATGAAAAAATTACTGGAACTAAAACATGATGCAAGGAGACTATAGTAATTTTTTTGGAATTTTTTGACAAGTTATGAATTTTTTTATGAATTTTTTACTAAAAATAGTATGGCAACGAGTAATTAATTTCTAATAAATCCACAATGTCAAATTAACCAGAATGTGAATTATCCCAAAAAGAATTTTTCATGTAGAATCCACGAGATTTGAAATTTCGCAAAAATGTTTTATGTAGATTTAATTAAAAATCAAATACTAAAAGCACTCTATAATTTATTTTGGGCACATGACAACTCCATTTTAGATGAAATTTGGACAGTAAGTTAAGCACTTATCAACGCATCACATATAATTTTTGTAAATTTTTAGAGCAACCGTATGTGAGATATAAATTTAAGAGCACGGAATGGGTAAACTACACAGAATTTCAGTTAACCATTTTTAATTAATTACCCATATCTCACAATAATACAAATAAATGGTCAAAATGTAGACAATTAGTTGCTCATCACAGAGGCATTCTTCATTGAACAAAAAGATGTATAAATGATGTCCAAATTAAAACACAAACACAAGGGTCTTTGTGCAAATTCTGAAAGCAAAATCAACAAACATTTATATACAGGGACCTATTTGTAATTACAAAAATAAGGACGGAAAATATTACAATTTTTACAATAAAAAAGGAAAAAAAAGACCTTTCTTCTACCTTTGTCTTCGCAAGAGATGAACCCAAAGTGGGGATGGGGGCAGCGATGCCGATGGGGCTGAAGGCGGCGCGGCGCGCGACGAGGCAGCGCGCGACGGTGCCGGTGGCCGCGTGGACGTGGTGGACTGCCGGTGCGGCGGCTGCAAGCGGCGGTGAGAGGGGCTGCGACCGGGCGTGAAGAGAGGGGTCGACACTGGGCTGCTGCGCTGGGCGCAGCCGCGGCGGCGGTGGGAGGCGCGGCGGAGGCGCGCCGGTGGCTGAGGTTGGGGGGACGGCGGACGACGCCGCTGACCGTGGATGGAGGGGGCGGCGCCGACCTGCTGTCCGCTTTTTTTTATTTTTTTGTTGATTTTTTCTTACTGCTGTAATAAAGGGGTTTTTAATTTTTTTTAATTTTTTTAATTTTCTTTAAACAGTAAATAGATATGTATGCAAAAGTGGAAGATGGTGTTTTTTTTTGTTGTTTTAGATTTTCTTTTTTTTGTAATTTTGTTTAAACAGGGAATATGATGAAAAATAATAAGATGGATTGGTGGTGATGATGAACTAAACAAATAAAAAAATGGTGTGATGGTGGTGATGGAATAAACAAATGGAGGGTGTATGGGTGGTAATATGATGTGCTAAAAAAATTGCAAATAAACAAATGATGGCGAGAAGATGAAGATAAAATTACCTACGATGAACGCGGGCGCCTATGGAGTGCTCTCGTGCGCACGGTCTTCGCTCAAATCGCCGGCGTACGATGAGCTCGAGCAGCGTGCGATTGCGGCTGTGATGTTGGCCAAAAGCCAACGGATCTCACCGGAGAGAGGGCCGTCGTCGCTCGACCGCGGTTGCGTCGGTTGTCACCTATTCTACTCTGGGAACTTGGCTCTCCTCACATAAAGATGGATCAAGGGTAAATTGAGGAGGATGGGATGTATATATAGATGATGAAATGAGAAGTTATATGGTGGTGGAGTTGAAGGGGAAGTTGGATTATTAATGGAGTTGAATGGGAGGTTAAAAAATGGTGGGGTTGAATGGAAGTTGGTGGTATAATGAGTTGAATGGTGGTTATTGTAGAGAATGTAAAATAAATAAATAAAATAAAGTTGTCTACTTTAAATACAAAAAAATAAAAAGAGAAGAGAAATAGTGGAGAATTTACAATGGAAGACAAACAACATGTACACACTTTTTTACTTTTCTAATATGTATTTTTTTATCTTTTTAATAAGAGATATTTACAACGGAAAAATACAATAAAATACTACAATTAAAATACAACACAAGTATGATTTTTTGTATTTTTAATAATTAAGAAAGATACAAATAAAATTTAAAGAAAGAATGAATATATACATAATATACAATGTACATCTAGGTCCCAAACCCAACTTTTGCAAATGAGGTCCGATTTTAATGAAACCACTTCTGTTGGATAAATAATTTTCTAACTTGAACTTTAAAAGTGAGTTTGGTGAATTTGGAGTTCATATGGAGTGGGAATTTAGCTTGGAAGTTGGACTTTACGGCTTTTTCTCTTTGGGATCTAGGAGCATTTATTTGAGGTGAAATTTGTTTTGTATTTTTGTATTTTTATATACATTTTTATAAACAAGCTAGAGAAAGAATTAGGCAAAAAGGAGTTGAAATGAAATAATTAAAAATCCATGAAGTTTTGGGCTATTTACAAGTATAAAACTCCTTTATTTTTGCGGCTTTTTATGTTAATTCATTTTGTACAATCTTATATACAATAATTAGTGTATTTTATTTACAAGAGTCATTTTGTTAATTTATTGATTTTATGGATATTTATTTGGAATTTTACTCGGGGATTTTGCTAAGATCAAGATATTGCGATGATGAATCGCGGGATTCATCACTCTTGTAAATAAAATACACTAATTATTGTATATTATATTGTACAAAATAAATTAACAATAAAAAGCTGCAAAATAAAGGATTTTTCCACCTGTAAATAGCTCAAAACTTGATGTATTTTAATAATTTCATTTCAACTCCTTTTTTGGCTAATTCTTTCTCTAACTTGTTTATAAAATGTATATAAATATAAAAATACAAAATAAATTTCATCTCAAATAAATACTCCTAGATCCCAAAGATAAAAAGTTATAAAGTTCAACTTCCCGACCAAATTCCCGCTCCGTATGAACTCCAAATTCACCAAACTCATTTTTAAAGTTTAAGTTAGAAATTATCTATCCAATGAAAGTAATTTCATTAAAATCGGAGCTTGTTTGCAAAATTTGAGTTTTGGGACCTAAGTGTACATTGTATATATTGTACATATTTTTGTTTTCCCATTTTTTATTTTAATTTTTCTTAATTACTAAAAATCCGAAAAAATATTTTTGTGTTTTATTTTACATATAGTATTTTATTTTTTAGTTTGTAAATATCTTTTATTATAAATACAAAAAAGGTTAAAACTAGAAAAGTAGAAAAATCCACGTACATAGTATTTTTATGGACCTACTTTGTAAATCTTTCATTCTAATTTTCTCCTTTATTTTATTCTCTTATTTAAAATATGCTACTATTTATTTTTTTTATTTAATTTTCACTCTCTACAATAATCATCCATTTAACTCCAATGCTCCATCATTTTTTCTAACTTCTAATTCAACTCTACCATTTTATTAACCTCCCCTCCACCACTTTCATAACTTCTCATTTTTTCTCTTTATATACATCACATTCTCCTCATTTTTGCCTTTGATCCATCTTTATGTGAGGAGAGACTAGTTTCTAGAGTTGAATCGCTGACAGCAACGCCACCACGGTCGAGTGATGACAGCCCTCTCTCCAGTGAGATCCATTAGCTTCTTGGCCAACATTGCAGCCGCATCCGTGCGTAGCCCGAGCTCATCGCTCACCGGTGATTCGAGCGAAGACCTTGCTCCTCGTGAGTACTTCCCAGGCGATTCCCTTCCATCGTAGGTAAGTATCTCTCATTTCTCTTCTTATTTTATTTCATCCAAATTTTTATTTCCGTATTGTTTCACCACCATATAATATCTCCATCATAATACTACATCATCTCTCCTTCATCCTCGTTTTTTTTTATTTTCTACTTCAGAAAACCTAAAAAATTAAAAAATTAAATTAAAAAATTAAAATCACAACAGTAAACAATTTAAAAAATCAACCAGCAGTAGCCGACCCTCCCCTTCCGCCACTGCCACCGCCGGCGGCTTCCACCCCCCCCTTCCAACTCCAGATGCCCGCGACGGTGCCTCCTCCACCACCGCACGCGGGCACCGCCGTCCTCAAGCAGCCACCACCGCCTACAGTTGCGCGCACGACCGTGCACGGCCTCCACCAGCCCGCGCTCCTTGCCTCCGCCCGTCGCCAGCCACAGGCCACCACCCCACCGCCCGCTCCGCCACGATGCCGTTGAGCCCCCCAGTTCCTCGTGGCTCATTCATCGTGTGTGGCGACGTAGCCCCGTCCAAGCCACCATGTGCCCTAACCTCATGTCGAAGTCTGGAGAAGAAGGTCATTTTTATAATTTTTATAAAAATTGCATGTTTTATCCATTGAGTTTCTGTAATTACAAACAAGTCCCTATACATATTTTGTTCTGTTCAAGTTTATTTCTGTATTGCACGGATAACCTTGTTTTTGCATATTAATTTGGACATCAATTTTGCATCACTTTATTTATTGAAAATATCATATTACTGAGAAACTAATTCTCTATCATCTGAATATTTATTTGTATTTTCTGAGCTTTGGGTAATTAATTAAAATTATTCAAGTAAAATTATGCATATTTTACCCACTTTGAGCTCTTTAATTCATATCTAACTCACAGTTGCTCCAAAAATTCCTTAAAAAATAAAAATGATGCCTTGACATGTGATTGAATTATTATCCAAATTTTATCTTAATTGGAGTTATCTTGTGCATTAAATAAAATTGTAGAGTGATTTCATAAATTATTTTTAATTAAATCTACATATTTGTTTGTGCAAAATTTCAACTCTCCTGGATTGCATGTTAAAATACCTATGTGAGATAATTCTCTCTCTCGCTAATTTGGCATTGTGGATTTATTAGAAATTAATTACTTACTATCACTCTATTTTTATTTAAAAAATCCATAAAAAATCATATTTTATCAGAAAATTCCAAAAAAACTGTAGACTCATTTCATCATGTTTCGATTCAGTAAAATTTTCATAATTTTTTCATTCTGTTTATGTGAAAAAATTGCGAAAAAACCCATAAAAAGTATATATTTTTAATTGATGCTTTTTAATCCTTAAAATTCCAACAAAGAAGTGTCTTGCATTCATCACTATATTAGGTTTCTCGGATAATTATAATTTAGCTAAATTGGACTTATTTCCTATTAAAATTAATTTGGTCTAGTTGTGTGTTTCCTTATTGACTTAATTCACCTACATATTGCATTCACATTTATCTTTGCTTAAAAAATATAAAAAAATCCACTTAGGAAACCTAGACCTAAGTTTTCTGAATTGACCCGAAGTTGTTCCTTTG
Organism: Ottelia alismoides; assembly: GCA_037367405.1. Lineage (NCBI taxonomy): Eukaryota > Viridiplantae > Streptophyta > Magnoliopsida > Alismatales > Hydrocharitaceae > Ottelia > Ottelia alismoides. Next base: position 121,267 of record JAZKJV010000965.1, read on the forward strand.
CCTCCTTGTATTCGGCCCCGGACTTGCCCATTATATAAATTAAAGTCGAGACACTCTTCACGGAGATCTTTTCTAGCTTTTGACCGATTCGCTAAGTACCCGTATTACAACGAGTGCAAATTACACCACGTGCTCAATGGATCGATCAGACTCCATCTTTAATTATTCTCTTCATCGATTTCATGGCACGATCCCCTCATTCGACCTCAGTTTTTTTTATAGAAAGGACACCGTCTCTCTAAATATCCAAAATGTTTTAGTGAGTGTTTTTTTTAGCGAAATAATTGAGGACATGGATGTGAAATTTGACATGATCGTTAGACAATGGGTATTTTTTGGTGTCTTAAAGCTAAACATGCTCGAGATTTTCTCTATGTTATTTCTATTAACTGACTGGGTCTACACATGTCACCGGTAGAGTGTCGTGGTATTCTCGAATATCGTATCATCTTGATTCCTTTATTTATAGCGAATGAGATATGCCTAATTTGTCATAAGGCATGTTCAGACACTTTTGGAGATCATGCAATTCATTGCAAGGAGCTTTATGGTTTTGAGTACATACACGATCTTGTTAGAGACGTTTTACTTGATGTACTCAAATGTACATGTGTTGTTGCTAAGAAAGAGGCGCATGTGAACATTTTAATTGATTCCGCACAAGGGAAGATCCACACTTAGACATGCTGATATTTTGATTTTTGTTGGGTCAGAGGAAAGCATGCATGTGTAGATTTGATAGGAGTTTCTCTGCTAGTAGGGTCGAAGAGTGGGACCTTTATAACGGGACATGCTACCCTTAAAGCTGCTTCAGCAAAAGTGGTGAAGGACGCGAAAGCATGCATTGAGAATCAACATGCCTTCATCATTTTGGTTTAGACACTTTTGGATTCTTAGCACCAAAAGTTGTTGAGCTTTTGAAGAGGGTCCAAAAAGTCATGAGCAATAATGTTATGTTTCCTAGGTTTATGGATGTAGTGTTTAGAAGGATCGATTTTACAATTCAAAAAGGACATAGTGCAACTTGTTGGTGTATCTACTATTTTGATGTTAGGATGTAACAATACTAGATATAATGTTCCTTTTTCAATCACAACTGTACCAATAACAAAACTATAGAATGACATTTATATCTCTTTGACTAAATTTTGCCTCTTGTTCGCTTAAAATTGATGTGTACCATGTGATTTTACGAGGATCTCGTATTGGGGTTAGCTTGGTTTTAAAAATTCAAAAGCATCAAATCGGTGTCTATTGCATTTGCATTTTTAATTTGAACATATTAATTCAAAAAATGAAAGAAAGTTGGTCGCTTTCATATAGAATATCATCCAATATTTTTAGATTTGAAAAATACTGCACCCTTAAAATCCAAAAATATTGTGCATTTTATAATAAACTCATTTTAAATCCAATTCCAGTAATATATGTTTTGGAAGCTTTAAATAATTCTCAAGCCTGGAAAGAGTTTAGAAAATTTAGGGCATGAATTTACATAGAAGTCTCTTTTGCAAATTAGCCACATCTTCTTTTTAAATTCAATTCCAGTACTTATTCTATTTATTTTATGTCATATTTATTCACATATTTTAAAATATCCAAAAATATCACTAATTATTAAAAATCCAAGAATATTTATTTCTGTAGTTTTATTATAATTTTATTGACACTAGAGATAATTAAATGAATCACTTTTACAATAATTAATTTTTGTTTCTTTTAATTAATTAGAAATTTAACTTAAATTTTTAAAATTTTAAAAAAGGTAAAAAACAGAACATCTAATATCCATTTTGCATTTGCGTTGCATTCATTGCATCTGGCATTCATTTCACAATTCAAATTGCATTAACTCTACCTTTAATTCCATTGTATTTGACACTCTCATAAATTGTATATTAGTTGAAAATAAATACTCTTAATTGAGTCAAGCTCCATTGTAGTTCACGTAGGGAAGTCAATGAAGAGTTCAACTAATTATGAAAAAAGAATATAGGAGGAAGAGAATTCGAACCAAGGAGTAGAGCAAAGGATTCAAAGAGATACATGAAAACAGAAGGAAAAGGAGAAGGGTCTAGGGAGTTCACCTCAAAGGGATCAAGGTCGCGTGAGGCAGATAAGGGCTCGACGGAGCACTCCTCATGATTGTGTCCTTAATCAATATGGCAGTGAATGTTAACAAGCTAAGCAACTTCATGTGAAGATGTGTTGCGACGAAGGGGGGGTTTCTCTTTGGATCTCACAGGAGGAAAGAATAAAAAATGCCATTGTTATCCATGTGTTTATTCATTGTCAGTGGATCCAGACTTAAAGTTGCTCTCTCTCTCTATATATATATATATACAGGTCTGATCCTGTGAGAGCCAAAAGCTGTGAGAGCATGAGAGGAATGATTCTGGACCACCAGATTCTGTCATCTCTCTCCTCATTGATTGCAGGAGGAGAGAGAAGAGCAAAATCTCGTGGTCCAGATCCATTTTCATGCTCTCACAGATTTTGGCTCTCATAGGATCATCCCTATATATAGTGTCAAAGAGGAGCAAGGTAGTTGCGGGATATATATAGGGTGTCTTTCAAATAGGACGCAGTCCTTCCGGAGTTCAGGAAGGCCGCCCTTTTTTGTATAAAAACGAGCACTTTAGTAGAATACGTATACAGTTTGTATTATAGGTGCACGATATAAATACAAAGTCGCATACAAAACCGTGTATTATAATACAAACATTAAAACTGCACATTATAATACAAAACTATATGTATTCTACCAAAGTCATCCTATTTTATACAAAAAAGGGGCTGGCCTTCCCGAGCTATGGAAGGACTGCGTCCTATTTGAAAGAAATCATATATATATATATATAGAGAGAGAGAGAGAGAGAGAGACTGTGACGCATGTATATATGTCTATAAGTGTCCCTCCAATTGCTGACAATCATTAGATACCAATTTTATCTTTGTCACGTGTTTTTACCATAAAATCAAATATTCTCCTTGTGTTTACTAGTGAGCCTTTACATTTCTTTTGGGAAAATCCCCACTTTTCACTATTTTTCAATAATCATCCGCACCACATTTCAACTATAATTAATGGTTTCTAAATGACTTTTTCCTAATATCTTATCCTGATTTCAATTGATTACATTTTGATTATGCATAGATTAGTCTTCCTTGGTTTTTACACGATCCAAACTCCAAGTCACTCATTAATAAGTCACACATCTTCGACCATCGAATTTGGATCCTGAGGCTTATAATTTTCAAGAATATCACATTAGATCTAATATGTTGTCTAGGATAACTATTTCTGATAGCTTGTTGGGCTTGGATCCAACTAAGCTCATGTGACCACCTCCAAGAATGCTTAAGCTCGAGTTGTAAAGCAATGATCCCCCACCCATAACACACTCCCAAGTATTGTGAATACAATATTCCAGACTATGTTAATCTCCCCAAGCAATATTGACAATGTCCTCGTTGTGGTGCAAATCATCACTTAATCTCAATAATAGTTGTGGATATACCTTTCAGGTAGCATTTTTCTCTTATATCTTTGGTAGGAGTGACTCAACCTTTTGGGTTGCCCTAAGAAGCGTCTAGGGGTATTCTTAATTTGCTCTGCGTGAAATACCTGAAAAAGTTAATAAACAAAACCAACCAATTAATTTCTATAGACCACAGAGTTAATAAAATTAAGTGAGACATATGCCAAAGTTTCCTTGTCAAAAACGAAACAGTATATCCAAATTTCATATATTTCTACAAGACCCTCAGCTTTATATTGATTCTAGAAGCACCGAGTTTCATATCAATAAGTAATTCATGCATCGTCTAAAGATTGCATAAAATTTCTAAAAAATAGATAGGATTAAGTAAGCTTTAAAATGAAACAAAACTCATAATTTTGGACATATAGTTCTCAAGAAATTAATCAAAAAACTTACGAACTAAATTGAATTTTTGAAATGAAAAAACAAGACATAAAAAGATGGATTCATCTATTTTTTATAAGATCTAAAGGGGGTTCTTTGAAATCTCCCCAAGAGGCAGAATCTTTACGCAAGATTATGGAGCGAGAGGGGTCCCTGCAAAATTTGCATCGTGTGATTCTCTCACGTGGCTTTTTTTCTCCAGATCCATCAGCAAGTGGGTGTGATGAACGTGGGATTTCACTTCTTTAATAATCGATAATTGTAGTACAGGAGATGAAAAGTGGTCTATCAAAATCACAAATCTTAATTGTGGAACAGTTTTTACTTGGTAAGTCTACCAAGGTCGAACACAGGGAACAAACGATTTTTAGTTGCATGATTCTAAATTGATTTCAACAATCAATTTAATGCAATGTTAATTTCTGTGTCAGAAAATAAAATGAAAATAAAAGAAGTGTCATTGTTAAAATGCAATGCAATGTGAACAAAAATAAACAGAGAAGATAATGCTGAAGCACATGACATGTGATTTTATATTTTCCAATCCCTCAATGATATGATCTATAAATCCTCAAAAGAAATCACTGACTTAAAGAAATAAATCCAAGAAATGTATCGACTTGAATCCAAACTAATGGCTACATGATTAATAATTATTATTCTAATAAGCTCGGAGATCGATAAGATATTCTAGCATGATTTTCCTGTAATTTAATCTTCAAATATAATAAAACTCCATCACATCAAATGTTAGGGAAAATTTAATTCCTCCTCCATGAATAAACCCCTACAGATATTAATTTATCAATCAATAAATTATCATTAAATGTAAGAGACCTAATCTTACCAAGATATCCTGAATCAAGTCCCTGTAGAATAAATCAATAATCTCTTTAATAAAGTATTGCACAAATAAGTTAGAAATGCAGCCTGCATAGATCAAAATATATACTCAAATAATATTTAATAAAGAACAGATGATATGTTCATAAAATATATAAAATGACAGGGCATTCAACAAGCTTCAAAATGACATATTATGCATAAAAATCGAAGTACAAATGAAGGAGTTATGCTAAAATGAAATTCCAGGGACCAAACTACAATAAAATCTAAGCTTTTCTTCTCAATTAAGTCCTCGAAGGACTTATATGTCATTAGGCAATACTGACTGGGTTTTAATGCAATTTTCCCAAGAAGTCACATCTGGAGTGATGGGGGCGCTTTCATAATTAGTTGTGAGTATGGATGCATGGCTGTAATTTTTTCCCCCGCCCTCACGCATACGTGTGATGCGTGGTTCGGAGGAAAACTGGAGGCTCAGGCGTCGAGCTTCCATGTGGCTGAGTTTTGGGGTTTGGGTGTGATTTTTCTGTAGGAGCACGTGCAGATCACGTGCTCGATCAGGTTCGGCGGGTAAGGCAGAGGCTCGGGTTGCCAAGCCTTAGTTGTGGTCTCGGTGCGGTGCCTCGGAGTCCGAAATTGCGGCTCGAAGGTCCTTAATCTCCACGTGGTGGCTATATGGCCATTGGATCAAGGGTCAGCCTCTGATCCAATGGTGACTGGAGGTCAAGGGTGGCGACAGGCTGCTGGCACGTGGGCGTGCGGTGGTCGAGGGTCCAGGCGAGACGGTGGACCAGCGAGGACGAGCGATATGGCAGCCAACGAACCATAGGATCAAGGCTTTGTCGTTGATTCGATGGTGGTTGGATGCCTATGGGAGGCGACGGAGGGTGTTGTTGGGCACAGCGGAGGCGGAGGATAATCGACGGTAAGGGAGTCGAAGCGGAGCTCCCAGAGGTCGAGGGCGAGCGGTCAGCAGAGCAGTAGGAGGGTGTGGTGGAGGACGACAAGCATGTCACCCCAAGGTAGAGCTGGAGGTGACGTCAGAGCAGTTGGAGGTGTAAAGACCTAGGCAGAGGAGGCGGAGTGATGATGGAGTTCGCGGTGTAAGGACCTAAGCAGAGGAGGTGGAGTGATGATGGAGTTCGCCTGACATGGAGGTGGTCAACATCGACTAATATCTTCGCCGACGGTTGTGGTCAGCAATGGCATGGCTCTGCGGCTTCTGGAAGAGTTGCTACACGGTGAGGTGCACAACAGATCGCGCCTAGATGTCGTCGACTCAATGGTTTCTAGGTTGTTGTCACTAGAAGGAGGAAGGGGTTGGACCGGAGCTTGCTTGTGAAGTGGCGGGTGTTGAGGTAGCGGTCGAGGTGGCAGTGGTGCATGTAGGTGTCGATGGCGGAGGTGCAAACAGAGACAGACGCGAGGCAGGGCTGTCAGAGCTAAGGTTCTGTCTGATCTACAATTGAAGGCAGTGCAGATGCGAAAGCAAGCAGGGTGGTGGAGTTGCAATGGATGAGGAGTGAAAGCTCCGACCTTTGTGAGGTCGGAGATTAAGGTGATCAACGGAGGATTGAGATGAGGTAGGCGGAGTGGTGCGATTCTCGCATGGATCGAGGTGAACTGAGGAACATGAGGATAAGGGAGGAAGGCAAGCGCGTAATGGAAAGAGAAGATACCTGAGGGAGGAGCTCGATGAGCTCCGTCGTCGCCTCGTCTCGTCGACGTAGGAGGAGGCTTGAGCAGTAGTGATGAATCCGCATTTCATCATCTTTTTTTCTATCATTTTGGACTAAAAACCTAGTAAATACATATAAATACCCTTAATTCACACATTTTAGCATTCATGCATATTGTGTAAATAGTGTACAAAACAATGTTTAATGCCAAAATTATAGAATAACGAAAAGAAAAGAAAAGAATAAGAATAAAATATTGCAAATATTTATGACCCAGAAACCCCAAGACCTAGGAATCTATATGAATAGGTCGACATGGAATAAAGTAGGAGGAGATAAGGGCCAGCAACCAATAAAATTTCCTTTTATTTTAATTCATTCTTTATTCATTTTAGGATTTATTTTTATTTCCACTTTTTATACTTCAAATAAAGAAACTTAGTACATGAAAGTTGTAGATAATTAAATATAGAAAAATACAAAATTAATTTTCATGAAAAAACAATGTATAGACAAAAAGTTATGATCTAAATAAATTTCCAGAATCCCAACTTTCCAGACCAGTATCTCGCAAATAAAAACTTGAAATGGATCAAAATCACCTTTAATTGTATATACTTTTTAATAAGCTACTTAATGAAGGTGGTTTCATATTTTTCAAAGTTACGGTTTGAAAGTTAGGTTTTGGACCCCTATTGTATACTTATACTTATTTAAATATTCATTTTATTTATTATTGATTATTTTTATAATTTTACATTTTTATAAATTTATAAATATTATTTATAATATATGTATACATTAAAATATGAATAAAACACTAAATAAAACTTAAAAATAAAATACTTAAACAAAACACATAGGTATAATACTTTTTAAATATACCTATATACTTAATACATCTATTTATTTAATTGTATAAAATACATAGGAAAAATAAAATAAAAATATATTAAGTTTATAAAAATAAGTTATAAAATATAAAATAATAAACAAAATTAATAAAATTAAATATACAAAACAAAAATAAAACATTAAAATATATAGATACATATACCTATATAGCCCTTAAAGGGAACTTTTAAATTTTATACAACTAAAAATAAATAAGAATCATAATGAAAATAATTTATAAAATAATAAATATTTTTTATTTAATAACCTAAAAGTAATTAAATCATCTGATATTTTAAAATGAATTTATAAATCTTTTTTCCAAGGATTTTTCTAGTTGGTCATGTGGACCAACCAGGTTCTTTCCTTGGTTGACCTCGGTCAACTCTCTGACCGGGGTCTGGCTTTGTGTTAGAACGGGTTTTGACCCGACTTCTCGGATTTTTCGAGCCTCCTTCTTTCACCATTTCGTGACAAAGTCTTTTTGACTTTTCTTCCTCGTTCTATGATGGTCACGCCCAAACGTAACATGGGCATTGGATCGCTGAGGCTACTGATCTCCTCCGATCTTCTTACCCACTCCGTACAACCCATTCAAATAATCTCCACCTACTCTTTCGAGTTTGAACACTCTTTAACCAACTTCTCTCCTCCTATTACGCTCAAAAGCAAGAAGGAGGTGATAACTCTTCTTCTGGCCTCCGGGTTGATCGAGGAGGAAGATTTGGAGTCGTTCCACAGTCGAGTGTTATTTCAGGTGATCCCCACCTCCGAGGTCCCCTTTTTCTTTCATTTTCTTTGCACTTTTGTACTCACCATAGACGTAGGATCAAAATCCCGCCTTCATCTCCGCGCTTCCCCCGTCGAATCACTTCGTGACCCCCTCGTCGGAGCTAGCTCCGGCGAGACTCCACTTTGTCGTCCTCCACCCTTTCCACCCCGCTGCGGGGTCGAGGGCAGTTTGCCCTCGACCCCTTCACCCTCTTTTTGCAGGTCTCTCGCGCCGTTAGCAACACCTGTAGCTCATTTGGTGTGCGAGCGAGGTTCTTGGAGCTCGGCAGCTCCGCCGCCTCTACACGTGTCCTCCGGGTGATGCCAGACTTTTTGGAGCATCCAGCATGAAGAGGACCAGACCTGGGGGGTGCCGTGGCCATTTTGGAGCCATTTAGTGCGTTGGAGGACGAGGATCGAGGTCGGGGAAGATCGCCTCGCCGACGTTTCTTTCCTGTTCTTCCTCCTGGGTTTTCTGCCGTCAGATCGTAGCCGCCGCCCCAGGTCGCGCAACAGTCGTCCGATCACGTATCACCTCAGTCGTTGATGCACCTTTGAAGATCTAATCAGGGCCATCGAATCCGAACCGGTATCAGCCGTCCTCGTGTCGCCGCGTGTCAAGTGAAAGGACCACCGTTGTTCGGATCCACATCAGGCTTGGGTGTTTTGCAAATCCTATCCCGGCCATTTTTGTAATATATATTTAGTACTCAATCCTTCATCAGTTGTTTATATATTTCTGTACTTATTGCATATCGCCCCTTAACTTTGTATATTTGCATATGGGTCCTCTACCACATCACCTCACGTGACTTGTGCACGTGAGGTGTGGGTATTTTGTGTGGGGGCCCTCGCTCTTTGTATTATTTCAGTTAAGTCCCAGAACTCTTAAATTAAGTATTAACTTTTTGGAAAATTGCAAGAATAGCCCTCAGGTTTTGTTATTTGCTATCAGGTCCCTGCTAGGTCACGTGTCCCGTGCACGTGACTTTGGCAAATTTGCAGATATAACCTTGGTCTTTTGGAGATTGTGATTGGTCCGTGAATATTTTTATCACATTATATTTTTTTGGAAAAATTGCAAGTTGGCCCCTAGATTTTTGGATAATTACAGAAACACCCTTGCTAGTAGTGTAATTTCTTTTTATTTCTAGTATTTATTTCATGCATCCATAAAACTCTAAAAAATCTCAAAAAAATGTCATAAATGCACTCTTTCATGCATATTTTTACTTAGTTTTTTTAAGGCATTTTATTATTTATAAAAATTAAAAAACATGCATTTTCTTCACTGTTTGCATTGGAAAATTTATAAAAATTAAAATCTCTTTGAAAAATTCCCAAAAAAATATATTTTGTGAATTTATATGTATTTTATATTCAGGCCAAAATTCACTAAAAAATACAAAGTTAAACTCCTAAAAATTATAAAACCTCTAAAATCTTCATAAAAATATTAAAAACTTTTAAAAAACCCTAAAAATATACTTTCTATTTCCTAATTTTCTCTATTTTGTAATCTTTAAATTAAAATTAATTTGGGGAATTTTTATTACTATTTATTATTTTTCATCTCCATTTTAATTTTGGATCTTTATTTTATTCCTTGTTGTGAGTATTTTAGACTTTCAAAATACCAAAAAAAATCAAAAATGTAGAAAAATCACAAAAACATTACAAAATTATAAAAAGCATAAAAACTTTCCTGAATATTGCTTATTTTTACATATTTTTATAAAAACATTACCTCTCTTTTCTTTATTGTACATATACTTTATTTTATAATTCAAAAGAAAAAGAAATTTAAAAAATATAAAATATAAAAAGAAAACACAAGATCAGAAATCAAAAATCAAAATATAAAATTATAATATAAAAATTTAAAATAAAAAGTTAGAAAATTAAAAATCCACAAAATAGCACTTATATAGGCAAGTACATCACATTCATTCTTGAGCATTGATTTTGCCCAATCTACCTGCTTGCTTCATGTATTCGACCTCTACATACTTGCTCCTATACACATCTTTTATGTAAAGTTATAATAAATTTTAACTCCACATCTTGCTTTTCATTATTTGATCGTTGTTGTGGGTTAATTATTGACTTAACCCAGATTTCATGTGGTCGATTCGACAATTGAGTTTCCGTCTTGTATGGAACTTAAGACCTCCTGATTTTCACGTTAATTAAATGGCACCGTTTCCAGGGAGAAACAACATATAGATCGGATTTCTTTTTGCTTGACTATGTTTTTTTGTCTATATGTTTGCTCCGTTATTTTCTCTTTTGTTTGATATACATTGTTGAATTGTCTAACCACTCTCCTTGTTTGGATTTTGTGCGAGGTACGCGGATCGAGGGAGGAGCTCCTCTTTAGAGCACCTACGCACCCACGTGAGTTGGTTTTAACATAGCATAAAGGAGGACTTGGAGAACTTGAGAAGACAGTCACATTCTGAGCATTTTTGTGTAGTTATTTATTTGTGTAATTTTAGTGAGAGAGAGACTCTATTATTGTAATAACTTAAACAGGACTCTCAGGACTCTACCATACTTCATGAGGTCCATTGCCCGAGGGATTGTTCCCTTGGGGGCCTCGTCGGCTTTGCGCGGTTTTTCGTCATTTTACCGATTTTGCTATCTTTTTTATTCACACAGATTTAGCCCATAGATTTAGGAGTTTTTATTGATTGTGACATAATTAGCTAAGACCCCACACCTAATATCTTGCATGCACCTACAGATCGTAATTGGACTTAGCTAATAATTCATTTTAAAAAGCTATTTGACTTGGATTAGAGACCATGTGCCGAGAGAGGTCGTATACAACGCGTGTAGGATCCACTGTGGTGGACACCGATCGTCATCCAAGATCAGACTCTGGTCTCTCTTCCTACTTGATAGCTACTTGTGCTTCACGATCAATAGAAATTGCTCATTTGTGGACGGTTTCCTTGTGCATCATATAGGTAGTTTATTTCTTGCCTTTAAATTTATGCGCAGTTCACCCTGCATGTAGAGTGCTGGAGCAAGGTACACATTTCTAACTTTGCATGCATCATTGTGTCTGATCGCGCATCGGCTTTTCCGACTTCCTCCCCTATTTTATTGGACTCAAAATAACCAAGAAAATCAGAAAATTTGTTAGGCGTTGCTTTTATTCAGAAAAATGCTAAAAAGAGATAACCATATAAAATTTGGACTCCTAATGCAAACTTGACCTTAAAACTCACCTCACTCAAAATTTTTATCTTGAGGAGAGTAACCCCCTCATTTGTTGATTTATCTGCAGCGAGAGAGTGACCCGCACACTAGGATAGAGCCATACATGAACTCCTCTCAGACTACTGCTCTAGGGTTAGTCGTTCTCTAGTGAGGATCTCTCCGGTAACCGGTGAAGCGGACCGTGACGTCCTTAGCAGAGTGAATTGATCGGGTAGTCGGTAAACGGTTCGCAATTCATACTAGCTAGGAAAGATCTAGCCTTTGATTGGGACAGTCTCCTAGGAGCATCGGGTTCCTACCAGCTCGCTTAATCGCTCTGATGGATTGATTGATCACCTAAATAAATTGAAAAGATAATCGACCGAGCCTTTACGATCATCATCTCATGCGTTGTGTAGGTGAACCGAGGGTTTGATTTATCATCTTGTTTGCATTCCAGATCTCATCCGCCCTTATCTCCATATCACGATGATGGGAAGGAGATCCCTTAGGCCACATCTAGTGGAACCACTATCGAGCACTCCTCCCTATTCATCTAGGTCGGCTTCGGGGAGTTTAGACCCACTCTCTGAGCCTGAGTTTACTTCCATCATGTTCCCCCTTGACAACCCTTCTTCTTCTGTCAGTCGTGTGGTGTCAGAGCATAGTGCAACACAGATTCCTGTACATTTGACGGCACTTGAGATGGGTACTTTTGACTTTGCAGAGACCCAAGATATGACCAGCAGTGAGGAACGCCTAGATGAGCAGGGACAACCATCGTATGTGTTTGATCAGACTGCCATCAACAATTCATTGTTAGCTTCCCTAGAGACTATGCAAAGACAGATCAGAGATCAGGGAGCCTTCATGGGTGACATCATGAGAGTGCTGGTGCAGATGCGAGAGGACAGAGGAGATAAACCCGAGGGCGGTGGAGAGATACCACAAGCAGGAGGCGGAGCAGGAGGAGAACATTACCTAGAGGGTCCACCACCGAGGACCATGAGACAGATGCACAACCCGAGTGCGACTCTCCCTCACAAATGGATCCAGCTTCCTCCCATTGACGAGAACTTCGAGCTTCGCCCCTAGACCTTCCAGTTGCTGCCCAAGCTTCGTGGGCTAGTCACCAAGGAGCCTCATCTCCATCTGTAGGAGTTCGAGATGATTTGTAGCACTGTCTACGATAGACTGGTGGATGAGGACACGATAAAAATGATTGCCTTCCCGTTCTCATTGGTTGACAGAGCATCGTATTGGCTGAAGCATTTAGGAAGGTACGTCACATCTTGGGAGCAGCTCCGGAATGAGTACTTGAACAAGTACTATCCACTCGGTCGGACCAACGCAACACGAGCTATGATCAGTAACTTCACTATGATCTTGATATGATCAGTAACTTCACTATGATCTTGAATGAGCAACTCCATGAGGCTTGGGATCGATTTAGAGAGCTCATTGACCGGTGTCCACATCACGAGATATCAAAGCCCAACCTTGTTCAGAGTTTCTTTTGTGGGCTGACACCGGAGCTGCAGGTGCTTGTGAATGCCTCTTGTGGTGGGTCCTACTTTTTCAAGGGTGAAGACCAGGTCTGGGACATCTATGAGGAGATGGCAGAAAACTCGACAGTGATGTCCCAAGCCTGGGTCTACACACAGCCGAAGGCCCCCAACAAGCAGTTTCATATCAGAGAATTGCATGAATCGATGTTGGTTCCCACACTCTGTCAGCAGCAGCAGCTCAGGTTGAATCCGCAGCAACCGACATGGGGATCATTAGCGAGAAGTTGGACCGCATCGAGATCCTTGAGAAGAAGAAGAGCCAAGGGCTTGCACAGATGGACCGATTGACAAAGACGATGAGTGACCCGAAGACCTAGATCTTGTGCATTCAGGAGGCACATATGTCTATACAGCAACCTCCCAGGTCACGTGTTGATTCCAACAGTAGCAGCTCCACCAAGCCCTCTACCGCACACCGCCAGTTCACCATATCCAGACAGAGCCGGTCCAGCAGCTACATCACTACTCATTGCAGCCACTTTCTCAGGACACTCAGATAGTGGTCTACCAGCCGGATCAGCCACTGGCAGTTCGTCCTCCACCACCCTTCGAGCATGAGCCATTGATGGAAGTCAATGGAATATGGTACGACCGGTATGCATAGCAGGCCGGGATTCGTCGCAGTCACCTCGGATTTCGTTGGACCACTGGAGGCACCTCATCCCAACAGCAGCCTCCTGCTCAGGGCAATCAGAACGGCCAGCAGCAGCAGCAGCCTCATCACTCTCACCAACAGTACCAGCAGGGTCCTCGTCCCTCTTATCAGGGACAGTAGTGGAGGTAGCATCAGCAGCCTTACCGGCTATACTCCCAGCCTCCCCCTCACTATTCACATCAGCAACAGCCTCATAGTCTGCAAAGGAACACTTCTGGTTCTTCGGCATCTGCCTTTGAGAACCCAGCTCTTGACCACCTTGCCTGATTGCTCTCCGAACAGCAGGCATCCTTCCGGAGAGAAATGGATGAGTTCCGGCAGGAGATGAGGGATGTCATCAAGGGCAAGGCTGCCATACCATCTTAGATCGAACCCAACCCGAACAATTTGAAGAGAAAATCTGAGCAGGTACAGTCTACATAGGATACCACTCCTAGTGACTCTTTGAATGACATGTATTCTTGTATGTTTGATGTTGATTTTGTGACACTTAGGAGCGGTAGTATGCCAGATGGTGACGCCTCATCTGAGCGACAAACACACAAGGAGCTAGGAGAGCCGGACGAGGAGAATAGCAGTGTTGATGCCGCTGATGTTGATGACGGTGGTGCTGATGCAACCAAGGACAAAGATCCAGTTGACAGTACCGAGGCCGTCGTGACTCCTGATGCAGGCGGTGGTACTGATACCACCATTTCACTTGATGCAAAGCCAGAGCACGATGCAGATGCCGCAAAGACAGATATCATGGGTGGTACTGATGCCACCACTTCTACTCCAGTTGTGCTTCCGTCTGTTGTGTTGCCACCTTTTGTGTCTTAGGACTGTAGCAACAAGAAAAACCAAAAATATGAATAAAGGAAAGGTTTCTTCTTCTACTCCGAGTCCATATGTGTTGCATGATGATCTTGGTATGGATTCCATTCCTTCACAGGCACAGGAACCTCTTCCTAGCCCTCCATCTGAGGAGGGACCAACCTTCCCCTTCCCTCAAGCACTCCGCTTGGCGAAGGGGAATAAAAAAGAAAATCCAAAAAAGACACATTAGTTAGAGTTCAGTCAGCATATGATTGATAGATTTCAGATTCAACTGACTCTACAGGAGACACTAGAGCACATCCCCCTCTTCCAGAAGAACTTGAGAGAGAAGACCACCATACGCAGGAAGAGAAGGAACCACATATGAGAGATCCATGTGCTCACCCGTGCCACATGCTTTGCCATTCAGAACCGACTGCCAGCCAAGAGACCTGACGCAGGAGCTCCCTATGTCAGATGCAAGATTCAAGAGCAGCAGTTCGATTGTACTCTATTAGACAGTGGCTTTTCAATCAACCTCCTTCCGGCAGTCTTACTTGACCAATTCGAGTTTGGCCCTCTCCATCAAAGTAGGACAGTCCTTCAGTTTACCGATAGGTCTATTAAGAGGTCGAAGGGGTTGTTTAGAGACGTGGTTGTTACCATTCAGGGCTTGAAATTCCCCGTGGACTTTGTTGTATTGGACATGGAGATCCCTGAGTCGGTAACATATACCCCCATCATACTTGGATTCCCATTCTTGGCCACTGCCAAGGCGGTATCTGGCCATGATAGTGGGAAGGTGTACTTTCGCGTAGAGGGCGAAAGTATACAAATAGAGATGATCGACGAAACCAAAGCACGAGATTCAGCCTGCTCAGAGCAGTTCCGTGATACAGAGTAGATGACAGAGGCTGAGTGAGACGTCCACCAGGAGTGTGACTTTGTGATGACCTATGATGAAGCAATTTGGGCGGAGCTTGTAGCACGAGCCCTCGTCTTGTCAACAGATTCAGCGTACATATAGCTTATGGCAGTTGAGAGTTTGGGGAGCACACCCCCGACAGAGGACACACTAGAGGCCTACAGTTGCGGGTTGAGTGGTGAAGCAGATTTTTATTCGTGTTCTATAATTCAGATCCCTCGGATTCAGACATTGATTGGGATGACTTTGATGAGTATTTGCCATGTCTGATTCCTTCTGAGCCGGCAGCTAGGACGGAGTGCGAGCCAGCACAGTTTATAGATATTCCAGCAGGGTTCCCTTCATCAGATTTTCACGTACAACGAGAGTTCTCTCATGCAGATCTGGTAGCCTTCATTCAGACATATCAAAAGCCAGATTTGCCAGCTCCCAATTGCCCGGAATTGAAGCCCTTACCACAGTCGTTGAAGTATAGATTCTTTGCGGGTGAGCTAGATATGCACCAGTCATTATCTCAACTGATTTGACTGGATAGCAAGAATCTCGTTTGATGGAGGTTCTTGAAAGAAACAATAAGGCAATAGGATGGAGTATATCTGATCTCCACGAGATTAGTCCGCCTCTGTGATCCCACCATATCTACCTCGAAGAGGATGCCAAGCCCTCCCGTGAGTTCCAGCGACGGCTGCACCCGAACCTTCGAGACATGGTATGAAAGAAATATCGAAATGGTGGAGCGCCGATTTTATCTACCCCATCTCTGACTCAAAGTGGGTTAGTCCATTACATGTGGTGCCCAAGAAGACGGGTATCACTATTGTTGTGAGTGAGTCTGGAGAGGAGATAGCTACTCGGGTACCCACTTCTTGGAGTGTCTGTGTGGACTACAGACGATTGAATCAGGCCACCAAGAAGGATCATTTTCCACTGCCAGTTATTGATCAGATTATCGAGAGGCTAGCTGGGAAGAGTCACTACTATTTTCTTGACGGTTACTCCGGCTATAACCAAGTTGCCATTGCGCCCGAAGACCAGGACAAGACGACATTCACCTTTTTATTTGGGACATATGATTTTAGACTGATGCCTTTTGGTTTGTATAATGCAACGGCGACATTCCAAAGGTGCATGTTGTCCATCTTCTCGGACATGGTGGGTGATTGTTTAGAGGTCTTCATGGATGATTTCCCAGTCTACGGTGATGGGTTTGATGCTTGTATTGACTGCCTAGACCGTGTACTTCAGCATTGCATTGAGGTCAATCTTGTCTTATCTTAGGAGAAGAGCCACTTCACGGTGACTCAAGGGACAGTCCTTGGTCATATCATCTCCAACAGGAGCATGGAGGTTGATCCGGTCAAGGTGGATATCATCAGAAAGCTCAATCCACCGTCCAATCTGCAACAATTGCGGTCTTTTATGGGGCATGTCAGTTTCTACCGATAGTTCATTCAGGACTTCAGTCGTATTGCCCGACCGCTTACTGATTTGCTGACAAAAGACACCGAGTTCATTGTAGATGATAAGTGTCTTGTGTCATTCGAGACTCTCGAGAATCTAGTTGTTGAGGCTCCTATCCTTCAGCCACCCAACTGGTCTCTCCCATTTGAGATCATGACGGATGCTACTGATTTTGCCGTAGGGGTTGTGCTTGGACAGAGGAGGGATGAATTGTCGTATGCCATTCACTACGATAGACGGACTTTAGATGCCGCTCAACGGAATTACACTGTGACTGAGAAGGAGATGCTAGCTGTACTCTTTGCTTTGGATAAGTACAGATCATATATTCTAGGATCAAAAGTAACTATCTTTACAAACCACACCACCATCCGATACCTCATGGCAAAGAAGGATGCCAAAGCTCGACTTACCAGATGGATCATTCTGCTCCAGGAGTTTGATATTGAATTTAAGGATAAACCTAGAGTTAAGAATGTGGTGGTGGATCATCTCTCATGATTAGAGAACCTTGAGGAATCTGAGCCCATTGCACCTATTACTGAGACATTTCCAAATGAGGTGATCCTTACTATTGCCTTGATCCCATGGTATGCCGACATTGTGAACTATCTTGTCGCCAAGACGGTTCCACAGGGTTGGCCCAGGCAACGACTTGAGACCTTCCTTGCGAAGGCCAACTCATACCATTGGGAGGATCCCATCCTTTATCATGAAGGAGGGGATAGTATCTGGAGGAGGTGTATCCCTCAAGAAGAGCAACATAGCATCCTCACCTACTGCCATAAGCTTGAGGCAGGAGGACATCATTATAGGAGACGGACAACGCATAAGGTGCTCAAATCCGGCCTTTGGTGGCCTACCCTCTTCAAGAATTCCGATGAATTCGTAAAGAGGTGTACTGACTGTCAGAAGATGTGTACTTGCGGACAGAGAGATATGATGCCCATGCAACCCATTCACTTCTGTGAGGTTTTTGACGCATGGGGCATTGATTTCATGTGCCCATTTCCTAAGAGTAAGGGATTCGAGTACATTCTGCTTGCTGTGGATTATGTGAGTCGTTGGGTTGAGGCCATCCCTGCCTGAATCGTAGATGCTAAGATTGTGTGTCGATTTTTGAGGAAAAATATCATTTCACGGTTCGGGGTACCTAGAGTTCTGATTTCATATGGGGGGCTCACTTTATCAACGATAAGGTAAGGATCCTTGCAGATGAGTTCATCATCGACTATCGTGTTGCCACTTCATATCACCCTCAGACCAATGGTCTTGCAGAAGTATCGAACAGGGAGATCAAGACTATTTTACAGAAGGTAGTCCGCCCAGACCGAAATGATTGGTCACAACTTTTGGACTCGGTTTTGTGGGCCTATCAACCTTCCTTCAAGACACCATTGGGGACATCTCCCATTCATCTTGTCTATGGCAAGCCATGCCACTTGCCAATGGAAATCAAGCACAAGTCACTATGGGCAGTTACAGAGTTATTATTGGATCCCGAGAGTATAGGAGAACAGAGGAAAGCAGAGTTAGCATCCCTGGAGTAACTGAGAAATACAACCTTTTCAAGTAGCCTATAATATAAGGAGAAAGTGAAGATATGGCATGATTCTCATATTAGCCATAAATAGTTTGAGCCAGATTAGCATGTATGGTTGTTTGATTCTAGGATGAAATTATTTCTAGGGAAATTACATAGTAAATTGAAAGGTCCTTATGTGGTCAGAAAGGTACAAGACAATGGCAGTATTGATATATCTGAGTTGTCATCTTTCTCTACCTTTCGAGTTAACGGTCAGCACCTGAAACTATATCTAGATCATGATCTGCCGATCATTGACGTTGCCCCTATTCATTTGGTATGAGATGTGCTCTTTGACTCACATCATCTGCATCTCATATATTGTTATCACTTCCATCTCCCACTGTATATATCCATACGTCCAGATCAATCACTCATTCATTCTTTATGTCTGCCACCTAATGAACAACAAATCTGCCTCTTTAAGAATGAATAATTATCGTAGTATAGGAGGCTAATTCGGTTCCGCAAAAACCACAAACTTTGAATGTTGTGAAATATTTATACTTGGCAAGTCTACCAAGGTCGAACACAAGGACACGGGCTACTATTTTTATTTATTGATTTTTGATCAATTAAGAGCAATGTGAATTAATTCTCAATTTCAGGTCTTTATGAAAATGCATGAAGTACTATGCTAATTATAATGCAATAAAATGGAGCATGCAATTTTTAGTTGGTTTTTATGCAATTATAAAATGATGAATGAACAATTATGCAAGGTTACACATGCAATGATAATGCAGACAACTAGGCCTAAGAAAGATTACATAATTGAGCAACAAAATACTGGTTGAAATTAGAGTCAAATTGAACACCGGAAGAAAAAGCAATCATCTAATCAGGGCACACACATATGGAGCATATCATCTCATCTAACATAAAAATTCACTTCATCTATAATAGTGGCAGATGAGAAAATTAAACATGTCATGATGCAGATGAGGAAACAAGGATCAAAACGACACTAAAATCATGCAATTTGGACCTATGATGCTCAAGTTATGAAGAAAACAATGCAGGGGCATAATTGTAATAAAAATGTAAGAAAATAAAAGGATAAATATTACATTTAGGTCCCTAGAGGGACATAAATGCAAATACCAAAAACTGCCTATGCCCCATTATAATTTTCCATGCGCGGGGCATTTTTGCAATTTCCAGAAGCTGCAAGGGTCTCCCTGTAAAATACCCAGGCACGTACGTGAGGCACGTGCCTGGGGACCAATGTGTAAATATTAAAAGTACCAGGGTCTTTCATGCAATTTTCCCAAGCCCTCACTTGCGGAGCACGTGAGGAGCCTAGGCTCGGGAGGCAGCTGAGGCTTGGGACATGTGGCTTCACTTGGTGGTTCGACTCCAGGTTCGGTGGACCAGATCCTGTTGGTGAGTTTTGAGGCTAGGGTCATCCACGTGTCATCATAATGGTCATCCGATCGAAGCGATCGGACGGTACCTGTATCTTCTCCTCCGCCGTGGGTCACCGGAGGAGGCGGGACTCCGATGCACTTGGTAGAGCTCCACGCCCTCCACTGGCTCGCCTGAAGATCGGAGAAGATGGCTAAGCTTTTGGCGAAGCTTGTGGAGGCAAGGTGGAGCTCCGACGATGTCTGGAATGGTGAGGAGGAGGCAGGTGATCGGCGTGAGGGCTTGAGACCAGTGAGGTAGATTGAACTCCGGCTATTGGCAAGATATTGACCTGCAATCATTAGAAGTGGATAGCCGAAGCGTGCGTGAGTTTCGTGGGGGGGTATATGAACGAGATGGGGGCCGCAGAGGCGACATGAGCGTTGGCCATGGGCTCCTTCTCCGGTGGAGCAGAGGAGGAGGTGGCAGAGGGTGGTTCAGGTTGTGGAAAAGGAGGGAGGATGAGCTAAGGCGTCGGCGTGAATGGGTATGAGTTGGTGAGGCTCAAGCGGTGGTCAGGCGATCGTGGTGGTGAGTGAGGAGGTCGGGTAAATTCGAAGAAAAATGAGGTGGCAGGTGTCTGGCCGGAGCCAGATATTTGGCGGGGGAATTGGCCTGTGGGAGAGCTCCATCGGAGTTCGGGGCCGTCGCCCAGCATGCCCGGCCGTGGCACAGAGCTTAGCGGTGGCGAAGGCAACCGCAGCACGACCAAGGTGGTCGTGGGTCGACACCGGGCAAAAGTCATCGTCGCCTTGAAGATCCGCCCTCCGCTGTCACCGGAGGGGCGGGGGAAAGCTGGGCTAATGCCTAAAATGTTGGATGAGGGTGCTTGGAGCGGAGGGAAGCGGTTTTATAAGAGGTGATGGCTGTTGCAGAGGGGGCGAGGCGTTTTAGAGCAGAGATAGTGGAGGATGGGATTGATGGTGGCGTTAAGTGCGGGTCGTGTGAAGATGGCGGAGGTATGGGGTATGCGGGGCGGCAGTTACGATGAGGAGGGAGAGTCGGGGGTGATGGATAAAATGGAAAGGGGGTGAGGCGTTACGAAGGTGAACGAGAGTGCTGGAGGAAGACGATGAACCACAGCCGTTGGATCTAGTGATCCAATGGCTTGGATGAAGGCGCTAATGGAGGGTTGTGATTAGATATTTAGGAGATGATCAAACGACGGAGATCAAGGCATGAATGAGCGGATATGATGTGATCTGCAGGAGATCCAATGGTGGGAGAGAAAGAAGTGACGTCGCGAGCTCTGAAGCGTAGGATGAGCAGTTGATCGGATGGCTGAGAAGGAGTGGGTGATGTGGAGCGCGGTGGTCCGTAGGATGCATGTGGGATAGGGCGGCTGGAGTGAAAGGGTGACGTGTCACACGGGGGGGCGTAGGATAGGGGGTGAATCTAATGGTTGTAGTTGAGGCGGGTGCAGCGGTTAGGATCAGATCTGGCAGTCAGATCTGACGGCGGGAAGTGGGCGAAAGATGGTCGGCGGAGATGGAGGTGGGATGAAGGGGATCCAATGGCTCAGGAGAGCGCCGGGTAGTAGAAGGAGGTGTGGCCACGTGGCGGCTTCAGAGAGCGCCACGTGGCTGCAACAGAAAATTTGAAATTGTTAAAACAAAGAAAAATACGAAAGAAATAGTTAGAGGCAAAATTAGGAAAATGTCAAAACATAAAAGTTGCTCGTCTCGACGAGATCTACAAGTTTCATGTTGGACAAAAAGCCAAAAGAGGTCATTTGAACAAAAAGTATTTTTGAGGGTATTTTTAAAGGGGATAAAAACACCGACTTTTCGGTTTTGAGTTGTTTTTGTATTTTTTAGTCTTTTTAAAGGTCAGTGAATATAGACAATTATTCTACCTAATTTTAAGGGGTTTTTGAAGAGAGAAATAAATACAAAGAAAATAAAGGAAATTAAATACAATTAATTCAGGTTATTTATACACAATATAGTACAAGATAAAAAATAATGAATTATTGGGGATTTTTATTGGATTGATTTAGACAGGGGTTTAATATGAGGTTCTTAGCATGATGAATACGAGATTCATCATACCCCTATACTTAAATCATGCTCGTCCTCGAGCATCTAAAGAATGAAAGAGTCGGATTAATTCCTGATCGTGAAAGTGAAGATTTCAAGGCTCGATCTTTCGAAGACCCTGAATTTAAGTGACCCTAAAACTATGGGATTAACTAGGCCTTAGACAGAAGGAATCTAACCTCTCTAATTATCAAACTCTCTTTTTGTACATATAATATAAGGATATGACTTTAGGTGTATTTCATGAGAGTCGAGTCAATGCATCACTCAAAGTTCCAGTCCCAAAGACTCTCCTTTAGACCACATCCTCTATACTAGGGAATAAGTATATTCTTGCTTCAGTCAACAGTCTCTTTAGTTTATCAGACTTGAAATGTGGATGGATGGCCAGATGATGGAGGGCATGTCTATTTTTCTCTCCCTCGCATTGGAACAAGGTGCCTCTCGAGTGCCTTATTACTCAACACAAGTATATTTTTATTTTGTTGATCAATGCGTCCGTCAAGAGAATTTGGAGTCATCTGCGCTTGTTTTTCTGGGAGTACACCGGGATGTGTCTTTTTTGAGTATCTAAGATACCTTCGACATCCAGACTTATATCGCTTACGATACAGAGCCCTTTTATGGTGTCAGACCGACTCCTTAATCCTAATTAGCGCTTGGTCCAAGTGGACACTTTGAAAATGTTTGGGAGCGCTCGCCATTGGTGGAAGCTCATTTGTAATTTGGCTTTTGATGAAAGAGCTTTTCTTTGATATTTCATTTTCTTTTCTTTTGTTGGCTAGCTCCACTGCTTTTACCAAAAGTTGGTGCACACTGATCAACAATTTTCATTTCATCACACCCTGGCACATAGGTAGATATCAAAAAGATAGCATACGAATCTTGTTCATATACTGGCTAGGGTTTTGCTGACACTCAAGTTTTCTGAAGCCTTCATTAACTTTATCCCATCCTCGAATATCATTAGATCGGGTCTAAACTCAAATCTCTAGTCCTAGTTCCTCAAGTGATATCTCAACTCATCTCATCAATCTTACAGTTGTGGAAGTGATTGTCATATTCTTTTTGAAGGTATAGATGGAGAGTGCAATATAGCGCTCAAATCTTTCAAACTAGGGAAGTGTGGATATTTAAGTTCAAAAACCCTAATGACCAAGGCATGTTAACTCAGACTTCAAGATCATAGAAATCCAGTGTCCTCAAAATCCTCAAGCCTTAAGTGAATGTGTTTGTGTCAGGAATACACCAACTCCTTAGTTAGTAATTGTTTGTGTGATTTTTGGGTTTTTACAGATTTTTATGGATTTTAAGTTTCATTTTTTTTAATTCTTTGGAGAGACAATGACTGGCCCAGGCTCAAATGAATAAAAGTATCTACTCTCAGCAAGTATGGGTGTAAGTACGAGCCGATAGATGGGCCCGTGTTACTTGAGGACGGAGCCATATACAGTGTCCTCTAAACCACCCACTCTGTTAAGGGAGACTGAAGTTCTCTCACTGAAAGTGTCTACTAAGCCTAGTAGTCAGAGTCTAATTCGAAGAAAGGTTTTTAATTATTCAATTTTTTTGAAAAGGTTATTTACACAGATTAATCCCTCAATTTTTAAGAAACCAATTTACCAGGTTTTTACAAAACTCAGTTCACATGTTTACCAAAACCAAACCCGAAAACAAAATTTTCAAAAAGTTTTAAAAACACGAGCTATGGCTAAAGTAGATATACAGTAATATACGGTATACCCCCCAATACTTAAATTTTGATATGTCCTCATAGCACAAGTGTCGTGAAGCCATGGCTCGATCAAATGCAAGGTGATATATCGGAACTGACGAGGAGGATCCCCCTATAATTAGGTCAAAAATTGACCTTAATACAAGAAGACAACGCGAGGGATAGAAGGGTAGACGCCCCCCCCTCCATACTTAGGCTACAAATAGCCTAAGTAAAGTCCTGAGTTAGGGAAGTCTGTATCTGGAGAAGTATTATCACTATGATACAAGGGTGGAGGGGGGGTGTTATATTTCTACATATTGCTAGGGGGCAGATGGGGGGGAGTTGATGAAATACACACACATACACACAAAGAGAGAGAGAAAGAGGGATGGAGATATTGTGAAATATACAGAGGGAAGGGAGATGGGGGGTGAATGTGTATGTGTATGTGCAAGTGTGTGTGTGTGGGGAAGGGGGGTAGATCATCAAGTGATCTACTTTATCTCTCTTCTTTTTACAGCATGCAAGCCCTCTAATGAGGTCTGTTAAAATAAAAATATGCACATGCAACATTTTTTACGGTATGCAAATGCAGGCTGATTGATAAAAGATCCTACAGTTTCTTCACAAATTCTTTTGCGGCCTTTTCTGCGAAAGCTCATGACTTCACGCATCCATGAAGATCAAGCGTCCTTGATTTTCATGGGCCCTGCCACAAAAGAGAAAAGCTAGAAAAATACGGAGGAAATTAATCAGCGGACATGATGCAAAAATGATGCATGAAATGAGGACCTATAAATCTTGAAAATATCCAACAAAGATAAAATCAATAAATAAATTAAGTTAAGCTGAGTCCGGGCAATGGCGCCATTTGATGAACGACAAATCTGCCTCTTTAAGAATGAATAAATATCGTAGTATAGGAGACAAATTTGATTCAGCAAAAACTACAAACTTTGAATGTTGCAGAATATATTTACTTGGCAAGTTTACCAAGGTCGAACACAGGGACACGAGCTACTGTTTTTATTTATTGATTTTTGATCAATTAAGAGCAATGTGAATTAATTCTCAATTTCAGGTCTTTATGAAAATGCATGAAGTACTATGCTAATTATAATGCAATAAAATGGAGCATGCAATTTTTAGTTGGTTTTTATGCAATTATAAAATGATGAATGAATAATTATGCAAGGTTAAACACATGCAATGATAATGCAGACAATTAGGCCTGAGAAAGATTACATAATTGAGCAACAAAATACATGTTGAAATTAGAGTCAAATTGAACATAAGAAGAAAAAGCAATCATCTAATCAGGGCACACACATATGGAGCATAGCATCTCATCTAACATAAAAATTCACTTTATTTATAATAGTGGCAGATGAGAAAATTAAACATGTCATGATGTAGATGAGGAAACAAGGATCAAAACGACACTAAAATCATGCAATTTGGACCTACGATGCTCAAGTTATGAAGAAAACAATGCAGGGGCATAATTGTAATAAAAATGCAAGAAAATAAAAGGATAAATATTACATTTAGGTCCCTAGAGGGATGTAAATGTAAATACCAAAAACTGCATGGGCCCCATTGTAATTTTTCCATACGCGGGGGCATTTTTGCAATTTCTAGAAGCTGCAAGGGTCTTCCTGTAAAATACCCAGGCACATACGTGAGGCATGTGCCTGGGGACCAATGTGTAAATACCAAAAGTACCAGGGTCTTTCATGCAATTTTCCCAAGCCCTCACTTGCAGAGCACGTGAGGAGCCTAGGCTCGGGAGGCAGCTGAGGCTTGGGACACGTGGATTCACTTGGTGGTTCGACTCCAGGTTTGGTGGACCAGTTCCTGTTGGTGCGGATTGAGGCTCGGGTCATCCACGTGTCATCATATGGCCGTCCGACTGAAGCGATCGGACGGTACCTGTATCTTCTCCTCCGTCGTGGGTCACCGGAGGAGGCGGGACTCCGGCGCACTTGGTAGAGCTCCACGCCCTCCACTGGCTTGCCTGAAGGTCGGAGAAGATGGCTAAGCTCTTAGCGAAGCTCGTGGAGGCCAGGCGGAGCTCCGACGATGTATGGAATGGCGAGGCGGAGGCAGGTGATCGGCGTAAGGGCTCGAGACCGGTGAGGTGGATTGAACTCCGGCTATTGACAAGATATTGACCTGCAGTCATTAGAAGTGGATAGCCGAAGCGTGCTTGAGTTTCGGGGGGGGGGGGGGGTATATGAACGAGATGGGGGCCGCAGAGGCGACAGGAGCGTTGGCCCTGGGCTCCTTCTCCGGCGGAGCAGAGGAGGAGGTGGCAGAGGGTGGTTCAGGTTGTGGAGTAGGAGGGAGGATGAGCTAAGGCGTCGGCGTGAATGGGTATGATTTGGTGTGGCTCAAGCGGTGGTCAGGCGATCGTGGTGGTGAGTGAGGAGGTCGGGTAAATTCGAAGAAAAATGAGGTGGCAGGTGTCTCTGGTCGAAGCCAGATATTTTGCGGGGGAATTGGCCTGTAGGAGAGCTCCATCGGAGCTCGGGGTCGTCGCCCAGCATGCCCGGTCGTGGCACGGAGCTTAGCGGTGGCGAAGCCAACCACAACACGGCCAAGGCGACCGTGAGTCAACATCGGGAAAAAGTCATCATCGCCTTGAAGATCCGCCCCTCCACTGGCACCGGAGGGGCGGGGGTGACGAGCCGCAAAATCGGCCCTTTAATAGAGTGTTTTTATCACTCAGAATCATCATCGTAGTCGGGCCGATTTCGAGTCGTCAAAGAGATCACCTCATTTAAAGATATGCCATAAATCAAAATGAGGTGATCGAAAATTTATTTTACTTGGCAAGAAACCAAGGTCGAACTCAGGGACACGAGCCTCTCTCGTATTAATCGGATTTAAGCATATTTAATCAAGTGTAGAAATAAAGCATATAGGTCAAATCGTGCAGAGACAAAATAAGACATGACAAGACAATGCATTAAAAATAAAATAGACATGCATTTTTTTATCAATTTTTATAATGCAAATAAATGATCATGCAAAGTGAATGATATGCCCCAAAATCATAGTCACTTGAGCCATAGAAAAAAATGCGAGTTAAACTGAGTTGGCATTAAGAAGCACTCCACATTTAATAAGCCAATAAGCATGTCAAATAAATCAATCAGGACACTCAGATATTAGAATACTACACTACTGATCTTAGTGTCAAATTTAAAATTTAAGCATGCCATGATGAAGAGGATGAGAAGAGCTTCAAAACAAAACTGAAATCAACTCGATTGGAGCTATGTAGCTCAAGATATGCATAAAAGAAGACAGGGGAATAAATGCAAGAAAACATGAAATGATAACTACAAAAAGGTCCTGGCAGGGACTAAAGTGCAAATATAAAAAGTACGATGTCTTCCCTGTAAAATACCCATACGCACAGGGGTATTTTTGCAATTATAAAAACCCGCGAGGGCATAATTGCAAATTACTCAAGTGCACGTGGAAATCAGGTGCTCCAGGGACCTTTCTGCAAATTGGAGAAGCCGGCGGGGTGTCTCTGCAAATTGCCCAGAAGGCACGCGCCTTCTAGGCTCGGAAGTTGGCTCGGGCTCGGCAGAGGCTCGGACTAAGCTTCGACTGGCTCGGGCGTAGGCTTGGGTGCTAGGCTCGGTGAAGCTCTGGCTACGCCACGTGGCCGACTGTCGGCCCTTGGATCGTGATTATCCAAGGGCTGCTGATAACCGTGCCTCGGGGCGACGTGGATGCTAGAAGGCCGTTGGATCATCGATCATCCAACGGCCTCTGGAGGAGGATCTGAATGATGACGTGGCTGCATGGTGGCCGTTGGATGAACTCCGGGGCGGAGCATCCAACGGTCACTGCTCCTCCTTCTGCTGCCGAAGGCTGGCGGCGGAGTTCGAGCTCCGGCGAGATGCTCCAGGCTCCGCCGCTCTCATCTGGACACTGTGAACCTCCCTCGAGCTCACGGAAAGATCGTCGAGGAAGCTGTGAGCTCGAGGGATGCGCCTGACATCTCAGCTTGGGTCGCCAGGACTCCCATGTCGAGGACGACCGTCACGAAGATAGGCCCGGCGAGGCTCCGGCCATTGCTCGTTTGATGATCCTGCAAGGTTAGACCACATAGCCGAAGCGAAAGAAGGCGAGGGCGAGCGAAATGGGGTTCCGTGCGGGTGAGGGAAGGCGAGGAACCGGTGCTCCATCTCCGGTGGTCGGAGATGAGTTGGGTCAGTGGTGTTCGAGGTATGGAAGAAACGAAGAGGATGGTCGGAGGCGGGCGCGTGGAAGGGGGAAGTACAGCGGAGCTGATGGAATGGTCAATGGACGGAGATAGCGGCCGGAGAGGCTGAATTAAATAGACGAAATCGAAGGAAAATACAAGGAAGGAAGAGAGAGCTTACCGGTGATCGGGCGGAGGATATGGCCTGGGCTTGAGCTCGGAGAGGAGCTCGGGGTCTTTGCACATGCTGGGCGGCCGTCCCAGCGAGCTCGGGCGGCGATATGGCGCCGCAGCTCCACCGTCGAAGGCGGAGGGTCTCACCAGGGGGCGTCGTCGTCTTCGCTCGATCCGGCCACCTCCCCCTATCACTGGGAGGTGGCGGAGGGCTGGGCGAGCCCCCGTGTAAAGGCGGACGGGGTGTAACGGTGAAGGAGGCGGCGTATTTGAAGGTTGGAGTTGGCGGAACCGATGAGTGGCATCGTGGTTTGTGAGGGGAATGTGGGACGGCTGGGAAGACGACGTGGGTTGTGGAGGTATGCACGGTGTAGAGGGAAGTTGGGGGAAGACCAGGAGGTGGTTGACGAGCGGAGAAGAGGTCAGAGGTGTTGGCGAAAATGGGAAGGGTGGATGGGTTGCGCGAGGTGGAGGACGTGGGGAAGAGGAGATTCTGGAGGTTGACGACGGTCTCCTGACCGTTGGATCTGGAGATCCAACGGTGGAGAGTAATGCGCGAAGGAGCGGCTATGATGAGATCCGAGGCGGTGAGATCGATGGCCGATGGAATGCCACGTGTCGGGTTGAAGGAGCGGCGCGAACGGACGATCACGATGCAGAGATGGCGCGATCGAAGGCTGTAGAATGTGACACGTGTCAATCGGCTGGCAAAGGCGCTGACGTGCGGTGAGGATCGGGGATGGAGATGATCTGACGGTCGAGGGAGATGGGCGTGCGTGGAAAGAAGCTGGCCGTTGGATCAAGAGGGTGATCCAACGGCTGGAAGAAGAGGCGGTATAAGACAGGGGGAGCGGGGCCACGTGGCACACCCAGAGAAGGCCACGTGGCCCAATCAGATTATCCGAATGATATTTTTGATTTTTGGAGGGTATAGAGGCCGAATTTGAGAAAACTCAAAACATGAAAGTTGTAGATCTTGACGAGATCTACAAGTTCATGTTGACCAAAACTGGAAAAGAAATCAAACAAGGACTCGAAATATTTTTTGAGGGTATTTTTAAGTCTAAAAATACCACGAATTTTGTTTTGTCATTTTTTTGTGATTTTTAATTTATTAAGGACTCTGTTAATTATTAGACAATAACAGGGATTTAATGACAAACTTTTAAGCAAGGGGGTTAATTATGGGAAATAAAGATGATGACACTGAGGTTCATCACCCCCCTATACTTAAACTATGCTCGTCCTCGAGCATCAAAAAGAATGACTAAGTTGGATTAACCCCCTTGTGCATGTGAATACAGGATCCAAGCTGATCAAATCGACTCGACTTTAGAGATCCAAAATTCTAGAGTTCAACCCAGCCTTAATCAAGAGGCTTCCAATTCCTCTATTTTTCTAGACTCTCTCTGATGTACATATAAACTAAAGGATATGAGTTTAGTGTTGACTGCAATTTCGAGAGTAGAGTCAAGTCTTCACCCAAAATCTTGGTCCGGGAAAATCTCCTAAGGACCAAATCCTCAGCACTAGGGAATAAATCAAATCTTGCATTCAGTTCACATTCTCTTTAGTTTGTCAGACTTAGAAAATGTATATGGCAGGCCAGAAATGGAGGGTATGGGATTGTGTCAATTCTTCTCTCCCTCTCATTGGAACAAGGATTCTCTCTAGTGCCTTTTACGCAACACATTTTTTTGTGTTGATCAGTGCGTCCGTCAAGAGAAGTTGGAGCCGTCTGCACTTGTTTTCCTGGGAGTACACCGGGGTGTGTCTCTTTTGAGTACCTATCATACCTTCGACACCCAGACTTGTAGCATTTACGATGCAGAGCCCTTTTTTGGTGCAAGCCCGACTCCTGGTCCTAATAGCGGTGGTCCAAGTGGACACTTTGAAAAGTTTGGGAGCGCTCGCCTTTGGTGGAAGCTCTTTGATATTTGTCTTTGGTGGAATGAGAGCTTTTCTTTGAATATCATTGACTTGTAAAATTTGTGGCTAGCTCCACTGCTTTTACCAAGAGTTGGCGCACACTGATCAACATTTTTTTATTTATTTTTCACACCCAGGCACTTAGGTTAATGTCAAGAGATTAGTATAAGAATCAAGTTCTCATACTGGCTAATATTGCTGACACTCAGGTTTCATGAAGCCTCCAAAGATTTTATCCCATCCTCGAGCATCATTAGATCAAATCCAAACTCGACTTCCTCATCCCAATCCCCCGGGTGACAAATCAACTCATCTCATCAAAAACCGCAGTCATGCATGTGATGTGCTGATCATATTCTTTATGTCTGAGACTAAGCATGGAATATAGCATGCAAATCTAGAAACTTAGGGGAATGTGGATGATTAAGTCTAAGACCCTGATGGCTAAGGCTGGTTAACCTAAAATCTCAAAGACTTCTAAAAGCTAAGTCTTCTTGACCAATTCAGATCCTGGGTGAAAGTGAAAGTGTAGAGGACTAATCCAACTTCTTCATTCAAAAACAAGACACTTTTTTTTTAACTTCAAGAGATATTAGAACTTCCTAAGCTCAATTGAGCATCCGCAATTCAACCAGTATGGATGTAAGTACAGGCCGACGCCCGTTGCTTGAGGACGGGGCCTTGCGCGATGTCCTCTAAACCATCCAATCTGCTAAGGGCGAACCCTCACTGAACGCGGCTGACTTAATTGGGTTTAGTAGTTACCAATGACTCTTAAAGGATTTTTAGGAGTTTTCTGATTTTTATGGATTTTAATAAAGTTAAAACACATGTTAGACTCAACTTTCCTTGAAAAGATAGGGCAATTTTTTCAAAATCATGTCACACAAAAATAAAAAGTTTTTAAAACATTTTCGAAAATATTTTTATAAAAATAGCGTAACATAATATCGAAAAGCCGCGAAATCTTTTGAGTTCTCTTAGTCCAACGATTTTTACCTTAGCCAAAAAGTTTTAAATTTTCAAATTTTTCAGATTATAGCTAAAGTAAATATACGGTATATACGGTATACCCCCCTATACTTAAACTTTGCTATGTCCTCATAGCACTAGATGTTACAAGTACATAGAAGAATATACGGGAGCTAAGAGGGGCTCCCCCTATACTTAGGTTAGAAATAACCTAAGTATAAAGGCAAGAAAGGAAGAGTAGAGAAAATCACGGGGACTTGGGTTCCCCCTATACTTAGGCTGAGATTAGCCTAAGTATAAAGATGGGAATTGATGTTGGAAGGGACCCAAGATGAACGAAGAAGAGGGATGGATTTACAAGTGAGCGGTTGAATCTTTGGAGATGAAATGGAGTGACTAAGGTTTTAGGGTTGTGTGTTGCAACAAAGGCTCAATTCAAGCAAGCAAACCCTTAGTTTCACCAACTCACACATGAAACCAACCAAGGTTGGTTAATTATCTTGTCTGTTTTATTGGTGATAAAACATTAGATATTTACGCGAAGAAAATGTGAATCAAGGCATATGCGCGGGTGTTGCTCTCCCAAAACCGAATTTTACTCCATTTTAGGTTGACTTGCAATTAACAGTCCCAATTTTATTTTAAATTATCACTGAATTAAGGTTAGCACACCAATCAGAAAATCATCGTCTACCGTTCATTCCATTTTCCATTAATCCTAGGTGATCAATCCGGGAAATGAAAGCCGTGAAAAACAAGTATTCGATGAATAAAAACGCGATCTAGGCTAAGCGAGAAATCATGCAGTGATTTGACGATAAAAGCCGCGAAGAAACTGAGGCCGTTTTGAAAACTCAAGTCCAACATGTATGCAAGTCGAAAAAGCCGCACCTAATCATGCATCTATTAGCGGTGATTGATCTTCATTAATTTTAGCTAAGTGATGCGAGATTAAGTGCGTCTATAAAAATTAGTGTGTCCTACCTACGATCAAGCACGTAAAAATATTGAAAAATTAAAAAGAGCTCGGAGAGCCGCGTGCCTATCCTAGGTCGACACTCAAGTGGGGACGATCCCCACACAACCACGATCGTTCGATTACAAACGCGAGTCTTCGATCGAAGACCGCTGTAAAAGACGAATTATTAAAAATAAAATGCAACAAAAAATGCGACACATTTTTTTTCTTTTCTTCCTCCTTTGCTCCAAGCATGCTCCTGCGGCTCTTCGCAGCGAGGAACGCCCTGCTCCTCGCCTCCTTGATCCATCAAGGGCCCTGCCACAGAAACAATTGTTAGAGATCAAATAAGAAAGAAAAAAATTTTATATACAAAATATGTGGTTAATTGACCTATAAAAAGGAACACTAAATTAAACACACAAAAATCCAAAAAATAAAAGAAATGAGCCGTGTCCCCGGCAACGGCGCCATTTGACGAGCCGCAAAATCGGCCCTTTAATAGAGTGTTTTTATCACTCAGAATCATCATCGTAGTCGGGCCGATTTCGGGTCGTCAAAGAGATCACCTCATTTAAAGATATGCCATAAATCAAAATGAGGTGATCGAAAATTTATTTTACTTGGCAAGAAACCAAGGTCGAACTCAGGGACACGAGCCTCTCTCGTATTAATCGGATTTAAGCAATATTTAATCAAGTGTAGAAATAAAGCATATAGGTCAAATCGTGCAGAGACAAAATAAGACATGACAAGACAATGCATTAAAAATAAAATAGACATGCATTTTTTTTATCAATTTTTATAATGCAAATAAATGATCATGCAAAGTGAATGATATGCCCCAAAATCATAGTCACTTGAGCCATAGAAAAAAATGCGAGTTAAACTGAGTTGGCATTAAGAAGCACTCCACATTTAATAAGCCAATAAGCATGTCAAATAAATCAATCAGGACACTTAGATATTAGAATACTACACTACTGATCTTAGTGTCAAATTTAAAATTTAAGCATGCCATGATGAAGAGGATGAGAAGAGCTTCAAAACAAAACTGAAATCAACTCGATTGGAGCTATGTAGCTCAAGATATGCATAAAAGTAGATAGGGGCATAAATGCAAGAAAACATGAAATGATAACTACAAAAAGGTCCTGGCAGGGACTAAAGTGCAAATATAAAAAGTACGATGTCTTCCCTATAAAATACCCATACGCACAGGGGTATTTTTGTAATTATAAAAACCCGCGAGGGCATAATTGCAAATTACCCAAGTGCACGTGGAAATCAGGTGCTCCAGGGACCTTTCTGCAAATTGGAGAAGCCGGCGGGGTGTCTCTGCAAATTGCCCAGAAGGCACGCGCCAGGCACGCGCCTTCTAGGCTCGGAAGTTGGCTCGGGCTCGGCAGAGGCTCGGACTAAGCTTCGGCTGGCTCGGGCGTAGGCTTGGGTGCTAGGCTCGGTGAAGCTCTGGCTACGCCACGTGGCCGACTGTCGGCCCTTGGATCGTGATTATCCAAGGGCTGCTGATAACCGTGCCTCGGGGCGACGTGGATGCTAGAAGGTCGTTGGATCATCGATCATCCAACGGCCTCTGGAGGAGGATCTGAATGATGACGTGGCTGCATGGTGGCCGTTGGATGAACTCCGGGGCGGAGCATCCAACGGTCACTGCTCCTCCTTCTGCTGCCGAAGGCTGGCGGCGGAGTTCGAGCTCCGGCGAGATGCTCCAGGCTCCGCCGCTCTCATCTGGACACTGTGAACCTCCCTCGAGCTCACGGAAAGATCGTCGAGGAAGCTGTGAGCTCGAGGGATGCGCCTGACATCTCAGCTTGGGTCGCCAGGACTCCCATGTCGAGGACGACCGTCACGAAGATAGGCCCGGCGAGGCTCCGGCCATTGCTCGTTTGATGATCCTGCAAGGTTAGACCACATAGCCGAAGCGAAAGAAGGCGAGGGCGAGCGAAATGGGGTTCCGTGCGGGTGAGGGAAGGCAAGGAACCGGTGCTCCATCTCCGGTGGTCGGAGATGAGTTGGGTCGGTGGTGTTCGAGGTATGGAAGAAACGAAGAGGATGGTCGGAGGCGGGCGCGTGGAAGGGGGAAGTACAGCGGAGCTGATGGAATGGTCAATGGACGGAGATAGCGGCCGGAGAGGCTGAATTAAATAGACGAAATCGAAGGAAAATACAAGGAAGGAAGAGAGAGCTTACCGGTGATCGGGTGGAGGATATGGCCTGGGCTTGAGCTCGGAGAGGAGCTCGGGGTCTTCGCACGTGCTGGGCGGCCGTCCCAGCGAGCTCGGGCGGCGATATGGCGCCGCAGCTCCACCGTCGAAGGCGGAGGGTCTCACCAGGGGGCGTCGTCGTCTTCGCTCGATCCGGCCACCTCCCCCTGTCACTGGGAGGTGGCGGAGGGCTGGGCGAGCCCCCGTGTAAAGGCGGACGGGGTGTAACGGTGAAGGAGGCGGCGTATTTGAAGGTTGGAGTTGGTGGAACCGATGAGTGGCGTCGTGGTTTGTGAGGGGAATGTGGGACGACTGGGAAGACGACGTGGGTTGTGGAGGTATGCGCGGTGTAGAGGGAAGTTGGGGGAAGACCAGGAGGTGGTTGACGAGCGGAGAAGAGGTCAGAGGTGTTGGCGAAAATGGGAAGGGTGGACGGGTTGCGCGAGGTGGAGGACATGGGGAAGAGGAGATTCTGGAGGTTGACGACGGTCTCCTGACCGTTGGATCTGGAGATCCAACGGTGGAGAGTAATGCGCGAAGGAGCGGCTATGATGAGATCCGAGGCGGTGAGATCGATGGCCGATGGAATGCCACGTGTCGGGTTGAAGGAGCGGCGCGAACGGACGATCACTATGCAGAGATGGCGCGATCGAAGGCTGTAGAATGTGACACGTGTCAATCGGCTGGCAAAGGCGCTGACGTGCGGTGAGGATCGGGGATGGAGATGATCTGACGGTCGAGGGAGATGGGCGTGCGTGGAAAGAAGCTGGTCGTTGGATCAAGAGGGTGATCCAACGGCTGGAAGAAGAGGCGGTATAAGACAGGGGGAGCGGGGCCACGTGGCACACCCAGAGAAGGCCACGTGGCCCAATCAGATTATCCGAATGATATTTTTGATTTTTGGAGGGTATAGAGGCCGATTTTGAGAAAACGCAAAACATGAAAGTTGTAGATCTTGACGAGATCTACAAGTTTCATGTTGACCAAAACTGGAAAAGAAATCAAACAAGGACTCGAAATATTTTTTGAGGGTATTTTTAAGTCTAAAAATACCACAAATTTTGTTTTGTCATTTTTTTGTGATTTTTAATTTATTAAGGACTCTGTTAATTATTAGACAATAACAGGGATTTATTGACAAACTTTTAAGCAAGGGGGTTAATTATGGGAAATAAAGATGATGACACTGAGGTTCATCAGGGGGAAAGCTGGGATAATGCCTAAAATGGGGGACGAGGGTGCTTAGAGCGGATGGAAGCGGTTTTATAGGAGGTGATGGCCGAGCGTTGCAGAGGGGGCGAGGTGTTTTTGAGCGGAGATAGTAGAGGCTGGGATTGATGGTGGCGTTAAGTGAGGGTCGCGCGAAGATGGCGGAGGTATGGGGTATGCGGAGCGGCAGTTACGACGAGGAGGGAGTGTCGGGGGTGATGGCTAAAATGGAAAGGGGGTGAGGCGTTACGAAGGTGATCGACAGTGCTAGAGGAAGACGATGAACCACAGTCGTTGGATCTAGTGATCCAACGGCTTGGATGAAGGCGTTGATGGAGGGTTGCGATTAGATCTTTAGGAGATCATGAAATGGTGGAGATCAAGGCGCGAATGAGCTGATATGATGTGATCTGGAGGAGATCCAATGGTGGGAGAGAAAGAAGTGACGTGGTGAGCGCTGAAGCGTAGGATCAGATCTGGCAGTCAGATCTGACGGCGGGATGTGGGCGAAAGATGGACGGCAGAGATGGAGGTAGGATGAAGGGGATCCAACTGCTCCTGAGAGCGCCGGGTGGCAGAAGGAGATGTGGCCGCGTGGTGGCTCCAGAGAGCTCCACGTGGCTGCACCAGAAAATTCGAATTGTTAAAACAAAGAAAAATACGAAAGAAATAGTTAGAGGCAAAATTAGGAAAAGTCAAAACATGAAAGTTGCTAGTCTCGACAAGATCTACAAGTTTCATGTTGGACAAAAAGCCAAAAAAGGTCATTTGAATAAAAAGTATTTTTGGGGGTATTTTTAAAGGGGATAAAAACACTGACTTTCGGTTTTGAGTTGTTTTTGTATTTTTTAGTCTTTTTAAAGGTCAGTGAATTATAGACAATTATTCTACCTAATCTTTAGGGGTTTTTGAAGAGAGAAATAAATACAAAGAAAATAAAGGAAATTCAATACAATTAATTAAGGTTAATTATACACAATATAATACAGGATGAAAATAAAGAATTAATGGGGATTTTTATTGGATTGATTTAGACAGGGGTTTATTATGAGGTTCTTAGCATGATGAATACGAGATTCATCACCACCCCGTTGTCATCTTATGATTTTGCTATACTTAGGATACACCCTGTCTTAGGTATAGGGGGTGCACACACACTGAGTTGTTCTATTCTATGATCCCCTCTTCTGCCTCTTCTTGTCTATACTTAGGGTATTCTACCCTAAGTATAGGGGGGGCAGACTGAGCTGTAATCTGTTTATTCCTCTTTTCTTCTTTTCTTCTTTTCCTTTTCTATTTTCTTTTTCTACCAAAAAGGTGTCGCCCCTTGTTGGCAGTCTTCTATACTTAGGACGAACTTTGTCCTAAATATAGGGGGTGTGCACCTCGAGTTTCTTTCATTTTTCGATCCTCTCCACCGTCTCCTCTTCTTGTCTATACTTAGGGATATCTTACCCTAAGTATAGGGGAAGACAGTCTGAGTACGATATGTTCATTATCACCCTTGACCCTCCCTGCTTTGTGTACAGTCTGCTATACTTAGGATTATTTGATCCTAGATATATGGGGACGGTCAACTTCTCATTAATTCATCCATTTCTTTGTTCGTTTATTCTTTAGACTGATTTATACTCAGTATGAGTTATGTCTTCATTTTTTTTCTCTTTGATCTATGAGGACATAGCTCAAGCTAAGTATAGGGGGTCGTATACTACATATATACTTTAGCTATAACTTGTACTTTCGTATTTTTATTTGGCTAAAAATTCATTAAAAACCTTAATAAAAAGATGTTGATTATTCCTCAAATTCTTTTTGTATTTACTGATTAATAAATCAAGTGAAAATATTTTTTGCAAAATGTTTGAAAAATAGTTTGAAAATCTTTGTGAGAAATCTTTGAAAGCTATTTGGAAAATGTTTTGTTACATGTTTTCAACCTTTGTAAAATATTTTGTTTGAAAATTTTATTTTCTTTTGTGTGAAATAAAATATTTGAAAAACGATTTACAAATGATTTGAAAATGGTTGCACAAATATTTTGAAAAAATCTATCTATACTGTTTGAAAAACCTTTGCACAATGATTTTCAAATGTGTGTACAGGTTTGTAAAAATTGTTTGTAAAAAATATCTTAGACTATAGTTTTCAAAATTGTTTGAAAAACATTTTCAAATAAGTTTGAGGAATATATACATCACGTAAAATTTCATTATATATATACCTATAAAATTGACCATTTACCCTTGTAAATTCTTAAAATATACTTCTTGTAAATATACGATGCGTCCATGTGTAAATATTTGTACCTAATTTTTATCCGAAATCTTTGTTTTCAAAAATCCCAAAAACATTTGCAAAATTAAAATACCAAAAACATTTGAATTTTTTTTTGAAAATACCAAAAAATACATACACATCATCTTATCAAAAAATCCATAAAAATATCAAAATCTTTGAAAATTGCATCACAAAAATATTTTCCGCATTTTCTGCATAGCATTTGCATAGCATTAGCATTTTTCGGATAGAGTTTGATAGTTGAACAAGTCTAAGTAAAATCCTGAGATTGGAGCTTGGTTGGACCTAAAAACTATCTAATTAACAGGAACCTCATAGGAACTGGAATTGAGGTACTTCATATCTAGTTGACTTAATTCTTTGAGGATCACGAGACTTGGTTCAATGGATTCTTGACTACCTAAGTAGAGTATTTCGAAGCACACACACGACTCTTGTTGATAGTGACCTAACTTGGACACCTGCACCTTTCACTTGGCTCAACTCAGTTGGAGTGGTGAGGGGGTTGGATTTGCCGGTATGAGATGCACACAAGTGGAAACATTTGTCCTCCTCTAGGGAGGGAAGTGCACCCCAACCCATCCAGTGATGAGGAATTCTAAAGACAGGAGAGTGTGGGTTACAATAAAGCTTCAAAAGAGGGATAGTCTACTGGCTCAAGAGGAAAAACTCCCTAACTGAGAATAGTATTTCAAAAAAAAAACTCCTGAAAAGTGGGCATGCCTGTATAAAAATAAAATGCATGCCGGAGTATGTATATATATTGTATAGTCATCAAGCAAGCTTGAGCATCGAAGTCAAATTGTGTGATCCTGCAGTTGGATGACTTGATTACACAGGTCTTGCATCATAGGATAGGTAGCTACACTGGCTACCGTCCATTCTTTTCTTCACCCCTCCTCTTGAGTTGGTTGCCACTTGAACTTAGAAGGGAAATCCCCACTCCTCGAGGAAGGAGTTATTGGATTGGGGAATCATTGGGTTGTCATGTCGGAGAAGTCAGTCTCTTTGTCATTCTAGTTGGTGAGACCCACCATCACTTACATTGTACGAGTCATATTCATAGTCGTAAGGGTTTGCGTATGAGTTGAAATGGTTCTGACCTGGCTATTGAGGAGACTTGAGAAGAGTTTTGGGATTCTCGAAAGCTGTTGGATTTCAAATCCGATTCCCCTTAAGGTTCCGCCCGCACTAAAATTCCAAGGGTCCAACTTAAGCTCCAAACTTTGATTTTGTGAAGACAAGTTTGACAATTAAGCTTAATCCATCTTTCTTCCTTTTCTTTTCGTTGTTTTTCTTTTTCTGCACTTATTGCATAAATGTTTGCTATGGACTATCAAAGGCAAGTATAGGGGGGTGATGAATCCACATTTCATCATCTTTATTCTATCATTTTGGCCTCAAAACCCTAGTAAATACATATAAATACCCTTAATTCAGGCATTTTAGCATTCATGCATATTTGTGTAAATAGTGTACAAAACACTGTTTTAGTGCCAAAATTATAGAATAAAGAAAAGAAAAGAAAAAGAATAAAATATTGCAAATATTTTATGACCCGAAACCCGAGACCTAGACATCTAGATGAATAGGTCGACAAGGAATAAAGTGGGGGGAGATAAGGGCCAGAAACCAATAAAAATTCCTTTTATTTTAATTCATTCTTTATTCATTTGGGACCTATTTTTAGTTCCATTTTTTATACTTCAAATAAAGAAATATTGTACATGAAAGTTGTAGATAATTAAATATAGAAAAATATAAAATTGATTTCACACAAAAACAATGTACAGACAAAGAGTTATGATCTGAATAAATTTCCAGAATCCCAACTTCCCAGACCTGTATCTCGCAAATAAAAACTCGAAATTGTATATAATTTTTAATAAGCTATTTAATGAAGTGGTTTCATATTTTTCGGAGTTATGGTTTGAAAGTTAGGTTTTGGACCCCTATTGTATACTTATACTGATTAAAATATTCATTTTATTTATTATTCATTATTTTTATAATTTTATATTTTTATAATTTTGTAAATATTATTTATAATATATGAATACATTAAAACATGAATAAAACATTAAATAAAACTTAAAAATAAAATACTTAAACAAAACACATAGGTATAATACCTATAAATAAACCTATATACTTAATACATCTATTTATTTAGTTGTATAAAATACATCAGAAAAATAAAATAAAAATATATTTAAGTTTATAAAAATAATTTATAAATATATAAAAAAAATAAACAAAATTAATAAAATTAAATATACAAAATAAAAATAAAACATTAAAATATATAGATACATATACTTATATAGCCCTTAAAAGGGAACTTGTAATTTTATACCTCTAGAAAATAAATAAAAATCATAATAAAATAATTTATAAAATAACAAACATTTTTATTCAATAACCTAAAAATAATAAAATCATTTGTTATTTTAAAATGAATTTATAATTCTTTTTTTCCAAGGATTTTTCTGGTTGGTCCACGTGGACCAAGCAGTTTCTTTCCTTGGTTGACCTCGGTCAACTCTCTGACCGAGGTCTGGCTTTGTGTCAGAACGGGTTTTGACCTGACTTCTCGGATTTTTCGAGCCTCCATCTTTCACTATTTTGTGACAAGGTCTTTTTGACTTTTCTTCCTCATTGTGTGATGATTCACGCCCAAACGTAACATCGGGCATTGGATCGCAGAGGCTCCTGATCTCCTCCGATCTACTCACCCACTCCGTCAACCCATTCAAATACCATCTCCACCTTCTCTTTCGAGTTTGAACACTCTTTGACCAACTTACTCTCCTCCTATTGCACTCAAAAGTAAGAAGGAGGTGACAGCTCCTTCTTCCGGCCTTCAGGTTGATCGAGGAGGAAGATTTGGAGTCGTTCCACCCACCTCCGGCGAGCTTCGCCGTCGATGTTTATCTCAGGTGATCCCCACCTTCGAGGTCCCCTTTTACTTTGTTTTCTTTGCACTTTTGTACTCTCCAAAGACGTAGGATCAAAATCCCACCTTCATCTCCGCGTTCCCCCCGTCGAATCACTTCGCGATCCCCTCGCCGCAGCTAGCTCCGACGAGACTCCACTTCGCTGTCCTCCACCCTTTCCACCCCGCTGCGGGGTCGAGGCAGTTTGCCGTCGACTCTTTCACCCTCTTTTTGCAGGTCTCGCGTCGTTAGCAACACATGGAGCTCGTTTTGGTGCGCGGGCGAGGTTCTAGGAGCTCGCCAGCTCCATCGCCTCCGCACGCATCCTCCAAGTGACGTTGGAGCTTTTTGGAGCATCCAGCACGAAGAGGACTAGACATGGGGGCGTCGTGGCCATTTTGGAGCCCTTCAGTGCGCTGGAGGACGAGGATCGAGGCCGGGGAACTTTGCCTCGCCCGTGTTTCTTCCATGTTCTTCCTTCTGGGTTCTCCACCATCAGATCGTAGCCGCCGCCCCAGATCACGCAACAGCCGTCTGATCGTGCATCACCTCAGCCGTTGATGCACCTTTGAAGATCTAATTAGGTCCGTCTAATCCGAACCGGTATCAGCCGTCCTCGTGCCGCCACGTGTCAAGTGAAAGAACCGCCGCCGTCGGATCCACATCAGGCTTGGGTATTTTGCAAATCCTATCCTAGCCATTTTTGTAATATATATTTAGTACTCAATCCTTCTTCAGTTGTTTAAATATTTCTGTACTTTTTGCATATCGCCCTCGTAACTTTGTATATTTGCATATGGGTCCTCTGCCACATCACCTCACGTGACTTGCGTACGTGAGGTGTGGTATTTTGCGTAGGGCCCTTGCTCTTTGTATTATTTCGGTTAAGTCCCAGAACTCTTAAATTAAGTATTAACTTTTTGGAAAAAAATTGCAAGAATAGCCCTCAGGTTTTTGTTATTTGTTATTAGGTCCCTACCAGGTCACGTGTCCTATGCACGTGACTTTGGCAAATTTGCAGATATAACCTTGGTCTTTTGGATATTTGTGATTGGTCCGTGAATATTTTTATCACGTTATAATTTTCTTGAAAATTTGCAAGTTGGTCCCTGGATTTTTGGATAATTACAGAAACACCCTTGTCAATAGTGTAATTTCTTTTTGTTTCTAGTATTAATTTAATGCATCCATAAAACTCCGAAAAAACTCAAAAAATGTCATAACAGCATGTTTTCACACCATATTTTTACTTTGCATTTTTGCGGTATTTTATTATTTATAAAAAATTCAAAAACATGCATTTTATTCATTGTTTGCATTAGAAAATACATAAAAATTGTAAAACTCTTTGAAAAATTCCAAAAAAAATGTATTTTCTGTATTTTCGTGTATTTTATATTCATGCCAAAATCAATAAAAATACAAAAGAAAACTCCAAAAAATTATAAAATCTATAAAATCTGCATAAAAATATTAAAAACTCCAAAAAATCCTAAAAATATAATTTCTATTTCCTAATTTTCTCTTTTTTATTATCTTTAAATTAAAATTAATTTGGGGAATTTTTTTACTGTTTATTATTTTTCATCTCCATTTTAATTTCAGATCTTTATTTTGTTCCCTATTCTGAGTATTTTAGACTTTGAAAATACCAAAAAAAATAGCAAAAATATAAAAAAATCACAAAAATATTAGAAAATTATAAAAAGCACAAAAACAATTTATTTCCTGAAATTTGTTTATTTTTACATATTTTTATAAATACTTTACCTCTCTTTTCTTTATTGTACATATACTTTATTTTATAATTTAAAAGAAAAAGAAATTAAAAAAATATAAAATATAAAAAGAAAATACAAAATCAGAAATCAGAAATCAAAATATAAAATTATAAAATAAAAAATTAAAAAAAACATTAAAAGTTGAATACCCACAAAAAAATAGCATTTATATAATCAAGTACATCACATTCATTCTTGAGCATTGGTTTTGCCCGATCTACCTGCTTGCTTCCTGTGTTCGACCTTTACATACTTGCTCCTATACACATCTTTTATGTAGAGTTATAATAAATTGTAACTCCACATCTTGCTTTTCATTATTTGATCGTTGTTGTGGGTTAATTGTTGACTTAACCCGGATTTCGTGTGGTCGATTCGCCGACTGAGTTCTCGCCTTGTGTGGAACTTAAGACCTCCTGATTTTCACGTTAATCAAGTAGCAAGGAGGCGGATGCATCAAGAGGGGGACGTCTCTTGTATCATGTTAGGAGATTGGGTCTTCATTACACGCCCTAGGGACCTTCATCTATCACCGGAAGGAGGAAGGGACTGGAGTGGAGCTCGCTTGTGAAGTGGCAGGGGGCAAGGATGGAGGCAACGATGAGACTTTTATGGATGACAGAGGAGAAATGGTTTGGGGGGGTAATGATGAGGAGGCGGGCGTTGCGGGAGGAGGGGAGCAGTGGCGGTTACGGGAGAGTGATAATCAGGAAAATCGAGGGTCGTACGGTTTCACAAGGTGAAACCGCAGTCGGTGTATTGACCGCTCAAAAATCCCTAATTAATCAACAATTAACCCACAATCAAATCAAATAATGGCAAGCAATAGTGGAGTTAAAATTTAATATTAACTCTAAATAAAAAGGTGTATAGGTGTAAGTATGTACAGGTCGAACACATGGAGCACACAGGATAGATTAAGCAATGATGCACAAAAATGTGATGTGATTAAGTTTCTACGATATGCAATGTTTTTGTGGGTTTTTATTTTTTTTATTTTTTTGTTTTTTTTTGTATTTTTATTTTTAATTTTTCTGATTTTCTATTTTCTCTTTATATTATATATTTTTTGTTTTTATAAATAGAATATATAAATAATATAAGAAAAGAGGTGATAAGCTATTTATAAAAATAA
Organism: Ottelia alismoides; assembly: GCA_037367405.1. Taxonomy (NCBI): domain Eukaryota; kingdom Viridiplantae; phylum Streptophyta; class Magnoliopsida; order Alismatales; family Hydrocharitaceae; genus Ottelia; species Ottelia alismoides. The sequence continues at coordinate 164,593 of JAZKJV010000965.1, forward strand.
GGAAAAATGCTCAAAATTTAGGAAATAAAATGTTTTGACCTTTTTATATTTTTCTACTATTTTTGTGATTTTTGGGGATTTTTCTAAATACTTTTGGTATTTTTAAAAGGCAAAATACAAGAAAACAGTGAATAAAGGTGCTGGCTGAAATTAAAATGGAAATAAAAAATAGCAAACAGTATCAAAATTTTCCTAAATTGATTTTAAATTAAAGATAATAAAATAGGAAACCTACAGGACCTGATTTTATATTTTTAGGATTTTTCTGTGATTTTTAGATTTTTTTGAAGTTTTTAGGTATTTTCTAATTTTTAAGGTTTCTGTTTTGAAATTTTTAATGATTTTTGGATTGACTCTAGAAGACACTAAAATAGACCTTAAGTAAATTTTTTTGGAATTTTTCAAGGTGTTTTGATATTTTTTTGGTATTTTCTAATGCGAACAGTAGCTAAAATGCATGTTTTTGATTTTAATAAATATTAAAATGCTATAAAAATGCAATGCAAAAATATGGCATGGATCAGCAAGTAAACATGAGCCTATGGTATTTTTTTGGGAATTTTTCGAGTTAAAAAGGTGCACTAAATAAATAGAGAAAACCTACAAAAATACAATGCCTGACAGGGGTATAAATGCAAATAAAGAAACATCTAGGGGCGAAGTTGCAATTTTCTCACAAAATATACTACTGAATATAAAACTTAGTGGACCAATTACAAATATCAAGACCCTCAAGGGTATTCCTGCAAATAATCCACCCACGCGCATGACTAGCACGCACCTGGGAAGGGTATAAATGTAATTTCCAAAAATCTGGGGGCCTTGATGCAAAATAACGAAAAGTTTTACACTTAATATTTAAATCCCTGGACCGAAACTAAATACCCTAACCCGCAGGGGGTCCTATGCAAAATGCCATTTACCTCACGTGTACTGGTCACGTGAGGTGACGTGGCCAGGACCTATTTGCAATAATATAAAGTTCAGGGGCCTAAATATAATTATTACAAAACTTTTTAAACTACCACTTAAAGTTTCTGGACTAATCAGTTAATACAAAAATGGCACGGGGGTTAGATGCAAAATACCCCTCGCTGCGCGATCCAACGGTGGAGGGCTTCCCACTTGACATGTGGCGAGCCCTCGCTGCACGATGACCCTTCGCTTGGACGGCCTGGATTAGATCCTCCTCGGATGATCGAACGGTTGAAGCGAGAGGAGATCGAACGGTGGCTGTGCAACCTGGAGCGGCGGCTCGATCTGACGGTTGGGAGACGTGGAGGAAGAACGGGGAAGAACATCGGCGAGGCGAACTTCCCCGAGCCTGATCTCCGTGCTCCGGTGGCTTTTGAGCTTCAAAATGGGGCTGCGGCCTCCTGAGAGCGTCCTCTATCCGCTGGGGGCCCAAAAAGCCTCGGCGATGGCCGAGGTTCGCTGGAGGTACGGGCGGAGCTGGTGGGGCTCAAGCGTCTCCGGCGAAGGCATTATATGAAGTTTGACTCGATGGTGAAGAGGTTCAAAGATCGACGAGGCAGGTGCGCCACAGCGATCCATTCCTCGAGGCAATCGTTGGGCGAGGATGAGAGATGATCGAGGAGAAGTTTTGCAGAAGGAATCATCCCAAGAAGGTGCAAGACACACCCTCGAAAAAGGTGAGGAAACGGGTCAAAACCTAGTCTGACAAAGGCTACAGGAGGTGGAGGACGACCAGTTGACCGGGGTCAACTGGGGCCAGCACCTGGTTGGTCCACGTGGACGAACCAGGAAAAACCCCTGGAAAAAGATTTAAAAATTCATTTAAAAATCGGAAATGATTTTATTATTTTTAGATTATTAAATAAAAAATGTTTGTAATTTTATAAATTATTTATTATGAATTTTAATTATTTTTATGAGGTATAATTTTATAAGTCCCCTTTTTAGGCCTTTGTAGGATCATATACCTATATATTTAATTAATTTATTTTTATTTTGTGATTCTAATTTATTTATTTTTATTCATGATTTTATAAATTTGTAGAATATTTTTATATACTTAAAAATATTTTTAATTTATTTTTCTAATGTGTTTTGTATATTCAATAAAATACAAGTATAAATTATGCAGGTATAAGTATAGGTAGTATACTTATGTATTATATTACAAGTATTTTATTTGTGTTTATATTCTGATTTTAATATACATATATACTATAAATAATATTTACAAAATTATAAAAATAAAAAATTATAAAAATAATGAGTAAATAATAAATTGAATATTTTAATCTGTACAAGTATACAATAGGGGTCCAAAACTCAACTTTCAAACCGTAACTCCGCCAACTGCGAAACCACCGCCATTAAATAGCTTATTTTTAACTATATACAATTAAAGGTGAGTTTGATACATTTGGAGTTTTCATTTGTGAGATACGGGTCTGGGAAGTTGGGATTCTGGATTTTTATTCAGACCATAACTTTTTATCTGTACATTATTTTTATCTGTACATTATTTTTGAGTGAAATCAATTTTGTATTTTCTTTATTTTATAATCTACAACTTTCATGTACAAAGTTTCTTTATTTGAGGTATAAAAAGTGGAACCAAAAATAGGTCCCAAAATTAATAAAGAATGAACAAAAAACATTGTATTGTGGCCCTTATCTCCCCCTACTTTCTTCCTTGTCAACCTATTCATCAAGATGTCTAGGTCTCGGGGTTTCGGGTCATAAAATATTTACAATATTTTATTCTTTTTCTTTTCTTTTATTTATTCTATAATTTTGGCTTTAATTACAGCAATTTATACACTATTTACATACACATGCATGAATGCTAATATGCTCTAATTAAGGGTATTTACATGCATTTGCTAGGGTTTTTGAGGCCAAAATGATAGAGTAAAGATGATGAAATGTGGATTCATCATCCCCCTATACTTTACCTTTGCTAGTCCCTAGCAAACACTTATGCAATAAGTGCAGAAAAGAAAAACTAAGAAAAGAAAAAGAAGAAAGTGGATTAACTTTAACTATCAAACTTGTCTTCACAAAATCAAAGTTTGGAGCTTAAGTCGGACTTTTAGAATTTTAGTGCGGGCGGAACCTTATTGAGAACCAAATTTGAAATCCAACAGTCCCTGAGAATCCCAAACTCTATTCAAGTCTCCTCAATGGCCATGTCAAAAATATCTCAACTCATACGCAATACCCTTACGACTATGAATCTGACTCGTACAGTGTAAGTGATAGTGGCTCTCCCCAACTAGAATGACAAAGAGACTGACTTCTCCAGTACGACAACCCAATAATTCCCCAATCCAACAACTCCATCCTCGAGGAGCGGGGTATTCCCTTCTAAGTTCAAGTGGCAACCAGCTCAAGAGGAGGGGGTGAAGAGAAGAATGGACGATAGCCAGTGTAGCTACCTATCCTATGATGCAAGACCAGTGTAGTCAAGTCATCCAGCTGCAGGCTCACATATTTGACTTTGGAACTCAAGCTTGCTTATTGATTTTACAACATATGTACATACTTTGCAAGCATTTTATTTTTGTACAGGCCTGACCATTTTTTTTTGAAATACTATTCACAACAGCATTTACATAAGGAGTTTTTCCTCTTGAGCAAGTAGACTATCCCTCTTTTGAAGCTTTATTGCAACCCACACTCTCCTGTCGTTAGACTTCCTCATCACTGGACGGGTTGGGGTGCACTTCCCTCCCTAAAGGAGGACAAATGTTTCCACTTGTGTGTGTCTCATACCGGCAAATCCAATCCCCTCACCACTCCAACTGAGTTGAGCCATGTGAAAGGTGCAGGTGTCCAAGTTAGGTCATTATCAACAAGAGTCGTGCGTGTGCTCCGAAATACTCTACTTAGGCAGTCAAGAATCCATTGAACCAAGTCTCGTGATCCTCAAAGAATTAAGTCAACTAGACCCGAAGTACCTCAAACCCAGTTCCTATAAGGTTTCTATTATTAGGTAGATTTTAAGGTCCAATCAAGCTCCAACCTCTGGATTTTATTTAGACTTGTTCAACTATCAAACTCAATCCAAAAAATGTGAATGCTATGCAAATGCAGAAAATATTTTTGTGATGCAACTTTCAAAGATTTTGAGCTTTTTATGGATTTCTGAAAAGATGATGATGATGCATATGCATTTTTTTGTATTTTTTAAAAAGATTTTTTAGATGTTTTTGGTATTTTAGTTTTGCAAATGTTTTTGGGATTTTTGAAAGCAAAAGATTTTGGCTAAGAAACTAGGTACAAATATTTACACGGGGCTGCTTCTTATATATACAAGAAGTGGATTTTAAGAATTTACAGGGTAAGTGATCAATTTTATAAATACATATATAGTGGATTTTGGTGTGATGTATATATTCCTCAAACTTATTTGACACAGGTTTTTCAATCAATTTTGAAAACTATAGTCCAAAATAGTTTTTACAAACAATTTTACAAACGTGTACACACATTTGAAAATCATTTTGCAAAGGTTTTCAAACAGTATAGATAGATTTTTCAAATATTTTTGCAACCATTTTTCAAACCATTTGCAAATCATTTTTCAAACATTTTCATTTCACACAAAGAAAAGAAACTTTACAAACCAAAATGTTTTTACAAAGGTTGAAAACATGTAACGAAACGTTTTCAAAAGATTTTTCACAAAGATTTTCAAACTATTTTTCAAACATTTTGCAAAAAACATTTTCACCTGATTTATTAATTAGTAATTACAAAAAGACTTTTGAGGAATAAAGCACCTTTTTATTAAGGTTTTTAATGAATTTTGAAGAATTATTAGCCACATTATTAGGAAAATACGAAAGTACGAGTTATGGCTAAAGTATATACGTAGTATATACGACCCCCCTATACTTAGCTTGAGCTATGTCCTCATAGATCGAGAGAAAAGAGAAGACATAACTTGTACTAAGTATAGAGAAGTCTATAGAATAAATAAATGACGAAAGGAATGAACGAATGAGAAGTTGACCGTCCCCCTATACTTAGGATCAAATAATCCTAAGTATAGCAGAATGTACACAATGCAGGGAGGGTCAAGGGTGGGAATGAATAGATCGTATTCAGATTGTCTCCCCCTATACTTAGGGTAAGATATCCCTAAGTATAGACAAGAAGAGGAGACAATGGAGAGGATCAAAAAGAATAGCATAACTCGGGGTGCACCCCCCCCCCCCCTATACTTAGGACAAAGTACGTCCTAAGTATAGAAAACTATCAACAAAGGGCAACACCTTTTGGATACAAAAAGAAGATAGAAAAGGAAAATAAGAAAAGAAGAAAAGAAATCAACAGATGAAAGAGTGATATGGACAGATGGATCTATACAGCGGAAGATGGAATTGATCACCATGTATGAGATGCAAATGATATGAGTCAAAGAACACATCTCATACCAGAAGAATGGGGGCAACGTCAACGGTCGACGGATCATGATCTAGATATAGCTTCAGGCGCTGACCGTTAACATGGAAGGTAGAGGAAGATGACGGCTCGGATATGTCAATACTGCCATTGTCATGTACCTTCCTGACCATATAAGGACCTTTCCACTTGCTCTATAATTTCCCTGGGAATAATTTCAGCCTGGAATTGAACAACCATACGCGCTGATCTGGCTCAAACTGTTTATGGCTGATATGGGAATCGTGCCATGTTTTCACTTTTTCCTTGTACTGTAGGCTGCTAGAAAAGGTTGTGTCTCTCAGTTCCTCCAGGGCTGCCAACTCTACTCTCCTCTGTTCTCCTATACTCTCGGGATCCAATAATAACTCAGTGGCTGCCCAAAGTGACTTGTGCTTTATTTCCACAAGAAGATGGCACGACTTGCCATAAACGAGTCGAAAGGGAGATGTCCCTAATGGATTTTTGAAGGAAGTCCGATAGGCCCACAAGACCGAGTCCAAAAGCTGTGACCAATCTTTTCGGTCTGGGCGGACAACCTTATGTAGGATAGTTTTTATCTCCCGGTTCGATACTTCGACAAGACCATTAGTCTGAGGGTGATACGGTGTGGCAACTCGATGGTCAATGCCGAACTCGTATGCAAGGGCCCTAACCTTGTCATTGATGAAGTGAGACCCCCCGTCTGAAATCAAGACTCTAGGTACCCCGAACCGTGAAATGATATTTTTCCTCAAAAATTTACACACAGTCTTAGCATCTGCGGCTCGGGCGGGGATGGCCTCAACCCATCGGCTGACATAATCTACAACGAGCAAAATGTGCTCAAACCCTTGACTCTTAGGAAATGGGCCCATGAAATCAATCCCCCATGCATCAAAAACCTCACAAAAGTGAATGGGTTGCATGGGCATCATGTCTCTCTGTCCGCAGGTTCCCATCTTCTGACAGTCAGTACATCTCTTCACGAACTCATCTGAGTCCTTAAAGAGAGTAGGCCACAAAAGGCCGGATTGAAGCACCTTTTGTGCTATCCGTCTCCCAGAATGATGTCCTCCTGCCTCAAACTTGTGGCAGTATGTGAGGACGTTGTGCTGCTCTTCTTGAGGAATGCATCTCCTCCAGATACTATCCCATCCTTCATGATAAAGGACAGGATCCTCCCAATGGTAAAACGTGGCCTTCGCTAGGAAGGTCTCAAGCTTCTGCCTGGGCCAACCTTGTGGAACCGTCTTGGCAATAAGATAGTTCACAATGTTGGCGTACCATGGAAGCGAGGTGATAGCCAAGATCACCTCATCTGGAAACGTCTCTGTGATAGGTGCGCTGGGCTCAGATTCCTCAAGGTTCTCTAAGCGGGAGAGATGATCCGCCACAACATTCTTAACTCCAGGCTTGTCCTTAATCTCGATATCAAATTCCTGGAGGAGAAGGATCCATCTGGTAAGGCGTGCTTTGGCATCCTTCTTGGCCATTAAGTACCGGATGGCGGTGTGATCTGTAAAAATGGTCACTCTAGATCTGAGAATATACGATCTATACTTATCCAAAGCAAAGACTACGGCCAACATCTCTTTCTCTATCATAGTATAATTCCGCTGAGCGGCATCCAAAGTCCGGCTGGCGTAGTGAATGGCAAACGGCAATCCATCCCTCCTCTGTCCAAGTACAGCCCCAACGACAAAATCAGAAGCATCTTTCATGATCTCGAATGGGAGAGACCAATCGGGTGGCTGAAGAACAGGAGCCATGACAACCACACTCTTGAGAGTCTCAAAAGACACAAGACACTTATCATCTACAATGAACTCAGTGTCTTTCGTCAGCAGATCAGTAAGCGGTCGGGCAATACGACTGAAGTCCTAAATGAACCGTCGGTAGAAATCGACATGCCCTAGAAAAGACCATAATTGACGCAGATTGGATGGTGGATTGAGTTTTCTAATGATATCCACCTTGGCCAGATCGACCTCTATGCCCCTGTTGGAGATTATATGACCAAGGACCGTCCTTGAGTCACCATGAAGTGACTCTTCTCCCAAAACAAGACAAGATTGACCTCAATGCAGCGCTGAAGCATACGGTCTAGGCAGTCAAGACAAGCATCGAACCCATCGCTATAGATCGAGAAGTCATCCATGAAGACCTCTAAACAGTCACCCACCATGTCCGAGAAAATGGACAACATGCACCTCTGGAATGTCGCAGGAGCGTTACATAGACCAAAGGGCATCCTTCTGAAAGCATAAGTCCCAAACGGACAGGTGAATGTCGCTTTCTCCTGGTCTTCGGGCGCAATGGCCACTTGATTATATCCAGAGTACCTGTTGAGGAAACAGTAGTGACTCTTCCCAGCTAGCCTTTCGATAATCTGGTCAATGAATGGCAGTGGGAAATGATCCTTCTTGGTGGCCTGATTCAATCGTCTGTAGTCCACATAGACCCTCCAAGAAGTGGGTACGCGGGTAGCGATCTCCTCTCCAGACTGACTCACAACTGTAGTGATACCCGTATTCTTGGGCACCACATGTAATGGACTAACCCACTTAGAGTCGGCGATGGGGTAGATAAAATCGGCGCTACACCACTTTGATATTTCTTTCATGACCACATCTCGAAGATTCGGGTTCAGCCGTCGCTGGAACTCACGCGATGGCCTAGCGTCCTCCTCAAGATAGATGTGGTGAGAGCACAGAGCTGGACTAATCCCCTGGACATCAGCTATACTCCATCCTATCGCCTTGCGATTTCTTTGAAGAACCTCCATTAGACGAGATTCTTGCTCTCCAGTCAAACCTGCTGAGATAATGACTGGGTGCATATCTGGCTCACCCGCAAGGAATCTATACTTCAGCAACTGCAGCAAGGGCTTTAATTCTGGACAACTGGGAGGTGGTAGATATGGCTTCTGATATGTCTATGTGAAGGCGACCAGGTCTGCATGTTAGAACTCTCGCTGCGAATGAACATCTGACGAAGGGAACCCTGCTGAATCTTCTACGAACTGTACTGGCTCGCACTCCGTCCTAGCTGTCGGCTCAGAAGGAATCAGACACGGAAAATATTCATCAAAATCATCCCAATCAATGTCTGAATCCGAGGGATCTGAATTAGAAGAACAAGATTGAAAATCATCACCATTCGTCCCACAACTGTCAGCCTCAACTGTATCCTCGTCCAGGGGTGTGCTCTCCAGGCTCTCAACTGCCATAAGTCGTAAGTATGGTGAATCTGTAGGCAAGGCGAGGGTCTGTGCTACGGGATCTGTCCAATTGGATACATCATCTGTCATCACAAATCACACTCCCGGTGGATGTCTAGCTCTTCCTCTGTCATCTGCGCGGCTTCGCTGGACTGCTCAGAGCATGCATATTCTCTCGCTCTGGTTTCCTCGATCATCTCTATTTGTATGATTTCACCCTCTACGCGAAAACACATCTTCCCGCTATCATGATCGGTCACCGCCTTGGCTGTGGCCAAGAATGGGCATCCAAGTATGATGGGGGCATTGGTTACCGACTCAGGGATCTCCATGTCCAATACAACAAAGTCCACGTGGAATTTCATGCCATGAATGGTAACGACCATGTCTTTCAACAACCCCTTCAGCCTCTTAGTCGACCTATCAGCAAACTGAAGGACTGTCCTGCTCCTAAGAAGAGGACCAAACTCGAATCGGTCGAGTAAGGCTGCCAGAAGAAGGTTAATTGAAGAGCCGTTGTCTAATAGAGTACGATCAAACTACTGCTCCTGAATCTCGCATCTGACATAGGGAGCTCCTGCATCTGGTCTCTTGGCTGGTAGTTTGTTCTGAATGGTGCAGCAAGTGTCCTAGGTGAGCACATGGATTTGATCTCTGTACCTCCTCTTCCTACGGACTGTAGTTTTCTCTAAGGGGATGTGCTCAAATGCTTCCCGTAGAGTCAGCTGAATGTGAAATCTGTCAATCATCTAGTTGCTGAACTCTACCTGCTGGGTCTTTTTTGGATTTTCTCTTTTATTCCCCTTCGCCCGGCGGAGTGCCTCTGGGAAGGGGATAGTAGGGGCCTCCTCAGATGGAGGGCTGGGAGTAGGTTCCTATGCTTGTGAAGGAATAGAATCCATACCATGATCATCATTCAACACATATGGATCTGAAGTGTGAACAGAAACCTTTCCTTTATTCATATTTTTGTTCTTTTTCTTGTTACCACAGTTCTGAGATACAAAAGGTGGCAACACAACAGAAGGGAGCTCAACAAAAGTGGAAGTGGTGGCCTCAATACCACCAACGACACCTGACTTCGCAGCATCAGCACCGCGCTCTGGCTCTGCATCAAAAATGGTGGCTTCAGCACCACCGTCTGCATCTGGTATCACGACGGCCTCAGTACCGTCGTATGGATCTTCATCATTGATGGCATCAACACCACCATCTTCAACATCATCAGCAGCATCAGCACCGCTACTCTGCCCATCTGGCACTCGTGGTTCTGCATGTGGCTGTCGCTCAGATGAGGCGTCACCGGCTGGCATCCTACCGCTCCTAGTATCACAAAATCAGCATCATACAAAGAAGACATGTCACTCAAATAATCACTAGGAGAGGTATCCTCTTTAAACTGTACCTGCTCAGACTTCCTCTTCAGATTGTTCGGATTTGGTTCAATCTGAGCTGGTATGGCGGCTTTGCCCTTGATTAAATCCCTCACCTCCTGCCGGAACTCATCCATGTCTCGCCGGTAGGATGCTCAATGTTCAGAGAGCAAGCGAGCAAGGTCATCTAGAGCTGGGTTCTCAAAGGCGGGAGCCTGAGAACTGGAAGTGTTCCCCTGCTAGAGATGATGATGTTGCTGCTGGTGAGGATAATGCTGGGGAGGATGGGAGTATGACTGTTGAGGCGGTTGACGCTGCCTCCACTGTTGTCCCTGATAGGCGGGATGAGGACTGTGGTGGTACTGCTGGTGGGCATACTGGGGCGGTTGCTGTTGCTGCTGGCTAATCTGATATCCTTGAACCTGAGGCTGCTGTTGGGAAGAGGTGCCACTAGTGGTCTAACGGAATCCGGGGTGATCGCGACGAATCCCGGGCTGCGGGTACCGGTCCTACCATATCCCATTGACTTCCATCAATGGCTCCTGCTCGAAGGATGGTGGAGGTAGAACTGCCAGTGGCTGATCCGGTTGATAGACCACCATCTGAGTGTCCTGAGATGGCGGCTGCGATGGGTAGTACTGTAGTAACGGGACCGGCTCTGCCTGGATGTGGTTGACCTAGCGGTACGAGGTAGAGGGCTAGGTTGAGCTGCTACTGCTAGCATCAGCCCGTGACCTGGGAGGCTGCTGAGAAGATGTTTGTGCCTCCTGGACGCAAAGAATCTTCATCTTCAGGTCACTCATGATCTTGGTAATCTGGTCCATCTGGGCCAGTCCTTGCATCTGCTTTTTCTCGAGGATCTCGAGACGGTCTAACTTTTCACTGATGATGGCCATGTCGGCTGCAGCTGATTCGGCTTGGGCTGCAGCTGCCGATGGAGTATGAGGACCGGCATCGATGCGGGCGATCCTCTGAAATGCTCCCACTCCTTGGTGGGATTTCTGCTGCGTGTAGACGCAGGCTTGGGCCATGACTGTTGAGTTCTCTACCATCCCTTCATAGATGGCTCAAACTTCATCTTCGCCCTTGGAAAAATAGGACCCACCACAGGAGGCATTAACAATCCCCTGCAGCTCCGGTGTCAGCCCACAAAAGAAGCTCTGAACTAAGTTGGGCTTGGATATATCATGATGTGGACACCGGTCAATGAGCTCTCTGAATCAATCCCAAGCTTCATGAAATTGTTCATTAGGGACCATTGTGAAGTTACTGATCATAGCTCTCGCTGCGTTCGTCCGGCCGAGCAGATAATACTTGTTCAAGTATGAGGTACGGAGTTCTTCCCAAGTGTCGACGAACCTCCCCAAATGTTTGAGACAGTACGCGGCTCTATCAACCAAAGAGAAGGGGAATGCTATCATATTGATGGTGTCCTCAGTCACCAGCCTATCATGAATTGTACTGCAGATCATTTCGAATTCTTGCAAATGGAGGTGTGGCTCTTCGGTCGCCATCCCATGAAATTTAGGCAATAGCTGAATAGTGTGCGAGCAAAGCTCGAAATCTCCATGGATGGGAGGGAGTTGGATCCATCAATGAGTGAGGGATGCGGCTGGATTGTGCAATTCTCTCATGATTGTTTGTGGCGGTCGCTCCTGATTTGGTTCTCCTCCCTCGTCTGCTACAACTGGGATGTCACCTCCACCGCCTCCACCCCCAGGTTTGTTTTCTCGCATCTGCGCGGTCTCTCTCATGAGGTCACCCATGAATACTCCCTGGTCTCGGATCTGTCTCTACATGGTCTCCAAGGAAGCTAGCAATTAATTGTTGATGGCATCTTGATCATACAGAAATGAAGGTTGCTCATGCTCATCTGGGTGTTCTCCTCTATCTGCCATGTTTGGATTCTCTGAAAGGCAAAAGAATCCAAGTCAGGTTCCGTCAAATGCTTTGAGCTCTGTGGTGCACTAAATTCTGAAACTCTTGGACTGATGGAAGGAGAAGGATGGTTGAGGGGGAACAAGGTGGAAGTGAACCCAGGCTCGGAGAGTGGGTCTGGACTCCCCGAGGTTGTCCTAGATGAATAGGGAGGAGTGCTGGATAGCGGTGCCGCCAAAGACAGCCTAAGAGATCTCCGTCCCATCATGTTGATTACTCGAGAAGAGCAAGGTTGAGAAATGAAGAAGGAAGGGGGGAAGCAAAATTGCGCACAATTGTGCGGTGTTTTTGATATTGACCTAGATCCAACTAGCAATCAAACACAAAACAAGGGGTTCACCAACTCAACGCGTGAAGCCGTGAAGGTTCGGCTTTTATCTTTGCAGTTTTTAAAATGAATTCAGGAAGTTATCTTTCAACGAGTCCTTAGAGCGCTACGCCTATAGGAGAGAGAATACCGCTGAAAAAAGTATTCCCGTACTTGTCCTCCTCTTGTGTAACCTGTAGCCTACGCTTTTTAAGGTCCTTGTAACCCTTCCTGGTTCCCTACTCAGCCAAAGAAAAGAGGGAGGAAGCCGATAGGCGAAACCGATACTTCAGATCTCGCTCGCAACGGAATCACCCGTGAGCGTGTAAGATCCTACTCAGACGCAAGACGATGAGACAGACACATTCGTGAAGGCGTGGCCTATGCTCGATACTTCGGACAAGGTTGATGCTCAACACAATAGAGAGTGATCAATGGTGACCAAGCCCTACTCGTCTACGTATGATAGTAGCGCCAATACTTCGGAAATCCAGACGATACACAAGGCAGCCACAAGCTGAGTTTTTGGCTCTAATCCTTACGAAGTCGCTCAACTCACTTGGAAGCAGACCTTCCCATGCAACCTGAATACAAGTGAGGGTGTTACTCTCCCCAAGCAATGAATCCAATTACCAATTTTATTTAGGTCAAGTTTTCTTAGCAGTCCCTTTTTTATTTAATTTTTTTGGTGTTATCGCTTATTTTGAGTCAATTCAAACAAGCGTCTAACGATTTTTGTATTTTTCTTGATTCCTAATTGATCCAAAAACAGAGGGAGAAGAGTCGGAAAAGCCGTGCAAGGCGGCACTAAGATGAAAATCTCACATTTGTGCCTATATAATGAATGCAAAGATAGAAAGACTTATAGTGCCTCCAGCTCTCTCTATGCGGGATGCAAAGCAGATATTTTTCAACCTAATCTACATGCCGATATGCACACGGAAATCATCCTAAGCATGCGATTGCTAACGTGAAGAACCGCAAGTCAATCACTAATCCTCAATCCTAGAGTCCGGTCTAGGCTCACCCCTCCTCCTCTCGACAAATCGAGTTCAGAAGCAGCGCTTGGCAGGGTGGGTTCGCAGCGCGACGAATCAAAGATGATGAATCAACTGTTTAATTTAAACTAAGTCCAAATACGCACTATAGGTACATGCAATGATTATTAGGGTGTTTGGACCTAATCTACTCGATCAAGCAATGCCTAAAATCTAAGGGCTCATTCCACAAAAGAAAGGAAAAATAAATCAAAACCGGAAAATGACAGTCGAGAAAACGCGATAAAAACCGCGGTGAGCCCCCAGGTGTACAAACACCTGGAAATTAGGCCCGAGTGTCCTGAGTGTCCAAGTGTACCTGCATTATTACAAATTAATAAATCTCTCTCACACAAAAAATAAATAAAAGCTAGCTAACATACACTCTCTCTCTCTCTCTCACTCCTCCTGCTCTCTCCTGTCGGCTTGGGCTAGAAAAGCCAACTCCGTTTCCCAAGGCTGCACCGAATCACCTTAGCGATCCTCCTCGGTCCGCGGTCCCTCGCAAGAAGACAAGAAAGACAATGGTTAGAAAGCTCATAGATAAATATCAAAAACAAGAGAGATAAATTGAGCAATAATGTAGACAAAGAAATGACAAGCACTCAAAAACAAGAACTATACGTTGTTGCTCCCCAGCAACGGCGCCATTTGATAATCAGGAAAAACGAGGGTCGTACGATTTCACAAGGCGAAACCGCAGTCGGTGTATTGACCGCTCAAAAATCCCTAATTAATCAACAATTAACCCACAATCAAATCAAACAATGACACGCAATAGTGGAGTTAAAATTTATTATTAACTCTACATAAAAAGGTGTATAGGTGTAAGTATGTAGAGGTCGAACACAGGGAGCACACAGGATAGATCAAGCAATGATGCATAAAAATGTGATGTGATTAAGTGTCTACGATATGCAATGTTTTTGTGGGTTTTTAATTTTTTTTAAATTTTTTGTTTTTAATTTTGTATTTTGATGATTAATTTTTCTGATTTTCTATTTTCTTTTTATATTTTATATTTTTTGTTTTTATAAATAGAATATAAAAATAATATAAGAAAAGAGGTGATAAGCTATTTATAAAAATAAGGAAAAATGCTCAAAATTTAGGAAATAAAATGTTTTTGATCTTTTATATTTTTCTACCGTTTTTTGTGATTTTTGGGGATTTTTCTAAAGGCAAAATACAAGAAAACAGTGAATAAAGGTGCTGGCTGAAATTAAAATGGGAATGAAAAGTAGCAAACAATATCAAAATTTTCCCAAATTAATTTTAAATTAAAGACAATAAAATAGGGAACCTACAGGACCTGAGTTAGTTTTAGGTTTTTCTGTGATTTTTTAGATTTTTTTGAAGTTTTTAGGTATTTTAAAATTTTAAGGTTTCTGGTTTGAAATTTTTAATGATTTTTGGATTGACTCTAGAAGACGCTAAAATAGACCTTAGATAATTTTTTTGGAATTTTTCAAGGTGTTTTGATATTTTTTTGGTATTTTCTAATGCGAACAGTAGCTAAAATACATATTTTTGATTTTCAATAAATATTAAAATGCAATAAAAATGCAATGCAAAAATATGGCATGGATCAGCAAGTAAACAGAAGCCTATGGTATTTTTTGGGGAATTTTTCGAGTTAAAAAGGTGCACTAAATAAATAAAGAAAACCTACAAAAATACAATGCCTGGCGAGGGTATAAGTGCAAATAAACAGACATCTAGGGGTAAAGTTTCAATTTTCTCACAAAATATACTACTGAATATAAAACTTAATGGACCAATTACAAATATCAAGACCCGCAAGGGTATTCCTGCAAATAATCCACCCACGCGCGTGACTAGCACGCGCTTGGGAAGGGTATAAATGTAATTTCCAAAAATCTGGGGGCCTTGATGCAAAATAACCAAAAGTTTTACACTTAATATTTAAATCCCTGGATCGAAACTAAATACCCTAACCCACAGGGGGTCCTATGCAAAATGCCCTTCACCTCACGTGTACTGGTCACGTGAGGTGACGTGGCCAGGACCTATTTGTTCAGGGGCCTAAATATAATTATTACAAAACTTGTTAAACTAACACTTAAAGTTTCTGGACTAATCAGTAAATACAAAAATGGCGCGGGGGTTAGATTCAAAATACCCCTCGTTGCGCGATCCAACGGTGGAGGGCTGCCCACTTGACATGTGGCGAGCCCTCGTTGCACGATGACGCTTCGCTTGGATGGCCTGGATTAGATCCTCCTCGGACGATCGAACGGTTGAAGCGAGAGGAGATCGGACAGTGGTTGTGCAATCTGGAGCGACGACTCGATCCGACGGTTGGGAGACGCGGAGGAAGAACGGGGAAGAACGTCCGCGAGGCGAACTTCCCCGAGCCTGATCTCCGTGCTCTGGTGGATTTTGAGCTTCAAAATGGGGTTGCGGCCTCCTGAGAGCGTCCTCTATCTGCTGGGGGGCCCAAAATGCCTCGGCGATGGCCGAGGTTCGCTGGAGGTACGGGCGGAGCTGGTGGGGCTCGAGCGTCTCCGGGGGCCCCCAAGCGTATGTTGAAGTCCAAGTACCTGCAAAAAGAAGTGAGAGGACCCAGGGCAAAATGCTTGGGTCCTGCGGTGGCGAAATGGCGGTGAAACGACGAGTGGAGGAGCTCAGTCGGAGGGGCGCTTCGGCGAGGTTGAAATGGGGGGTGATTTGATCGATGAAAACGAATGATTCTTTGGGGCTTTTAATCCTAAGGGTACGAGGAACAAAATGTAAAAGAAAATAAAGGAAAATAGGGCAGCCTCGACGGTTGAAATTGGAGGGAAGGGAGTACCTCGATCGCCGGTGAAGGGGGAGGTGGTGGAGCCGCCTCGAGCCTTGCTCGACCCGCCTGAGACTCGCTGAAGGGAGCTGTCACCTCCCTTGACCGATTTGGCAACGAAAGGGGAGCGTAGCTATGGAGTGAGGGGTTCAAAAATTCAAAGGAAAATCGGGGGAGGCATTATATGGAGTTTGACCCAAAGGTGAAGAGGTTCAAAGATTGACGAGGCAGGCACGCCACAACGATCCATTCCTCAAGGCAATCGCTGGGCGAGGATGAGAGATGATCGAGGAGAAGTTTTCCAGAAGGAATCATCCAAGAAGGTGCAAGACACACCCTCGAAAAAGGCGAGAAAATGGGTCAAAACCTAGTCTGACAAAGGCTACAGGAGGTGGAGGACGACTAGTTGACCGGGGTCAACTGGGGCCAGCACCTGGTTGGTCTACGTGGACCAACCAAGAAAAACCCCTGGAAAAGATTTAAAAATTCATTTAAAAATAGAAAATGATTTTTATTATTTTTAGTTTATTAAATAAACAATCTTTGTAATTTTATAAATTATTTTATTATGAATTTTAATTATTTTTATGATGTATAATTTTATAAGTTCCCTTTTTAGGCCTTTGTAGGTACATATACCTATATGTTTAATTAATTTATTTTTATTTTGTGATTTTAATTTTTTTATTTTTATTCATGATTTTATAATTTTGTAGAATATTTTTATATACTTAAAAATATTTTTATTTTATTTTTCTGATGTGTTTTGCATATTCAATAAAATACAAGTATAAATTATGCAGGTATAAGTATAGGTAGTATACCTATGTATTATATTACAAGTATTTTATTTTGTATTTTATTTGTGTTTTTATTCTGATTTTAATATACATATATACTATAAATAATATTTACAAAATTATAAAAATAAAAAATTATAAAAATAATGAGTAAATAATAAATTGAATATTTTAATCTGTACAAGTATATAATAGGGGTCTAAAACTCAACTTTCAAACCGTAACTCCGCCAACTGTGAAACCACCACCATTAAATAGCTTATTTTTAACTATATACAATTAAAGGTGAGTTTGATGCATTTGGAGTTTTCATTTGTGAGATACGGGTCTGGGAAGTTGGGATTCTGGATTTTTATTCAGACCATACCTTTTTATCTGTACATTATTTTTGAGTGAAATCAATTTTGTACTTTTCTTTATTTAATAATCTACAACTTTCATGTACAAAGTTTCTTTATTTGAGGTATAAATGTGGAACCAAAAATAGGTCCCAAAAGTAATAAAGAATGAATAGAAAAACATTGTATTGTGGTCCTTATCTCCTACTTTCTTCCTTGTCGACCTATTCATCAAGATGTCTAGGTCTCGGGGTTTCGGGTCATAAAATATTTACAATATTTCATTTTTTTTCTTTTCTTTTATTTATTCTATAATTTTGGCTTTAATTACAGCAATTTATACACTATTTACATGCACATGCATGAATGCTAATATGCTCTAATTAAGGGTATTTACACGCATTTGCTAGGATTTTTGAGGCCAAAATGATTGACTAAAGATGATGAAATGTGGATTCATCAGAGAGGAAGGAGGCGGGCGGCGTCGGCAGTTGCGGGAGGAGGATGGGGCACGTGTGGCATGCGTATGTGCGGAGGAGGATGGCGACACGTGTGTGGCACGTGCAGGTAGAAAAGGGAGGCAGGGGAGCGAGGTCACGTGCTACACATGTGACCAACGAAGAGAGAGAAGGGAGAGAGGAAAGATAGATGAAGAGAGAAAGATAATAAAAAAATAAAAATAAAAATAAAAATAAAAATAAGTAGTTAAATAAAATAAAATTAAGTAAAGATAAAATAAAAAATAACTAAAATAAAAATAAAAAAGAAATAGTAAATTGAGTCAAATCAAAAAGTGATCAATACGAAAGTTGTTCTTCTCGATGAGATCTATAAATTTTTGTAAAGGATCCAAAATCAAAAGAGATCAACTGTACAAAAAATATTCATGGAGGTACTTTATATATAATAAAGGGATTTTTACATCTCAAACCCTATAAACTTTTTAAATTACATGCTCGACCTTTGAAACAACATAATTCCTCTCTCAATCGCGTAAACTTGCTAACTCTAACCCAATGAAACCCGAGGTTGGTCTGTTTGAAGCATGTGGGGTTTCTTGTGGTAATTTACGAGATCAATGGGGTAATTACGTTGTGCAAAAGGTTGTAGAGGAATTTTAACTAGTTTCTAAGGTTCGTGGGGAAAAAACAAATATAATAAAATACTAATTTTTGCATTTTGTATTTTTTATATTTTTAATTTGATTTTAATTAGCGGATTAATATATATATTTATTTAATCTAATTTTTGTGGATTTTTTATAGGTTAGAAAAAGGTAAAATATAGAGCACAAAGATAAGATATGTGATTTTCTGAATTTTATGGGTTTTAATTATTGATGCTAAGTGAGTTAATTATTCAAAGAATATAATAGAAGAAGAATTAGGTTAAAATAATGATTATTTACACATAAAATAATAAGCTCAGTTAGGGTAAAATAAGGTTATTTATTTGCAGCATTTTGACCCTCATTTTAGTACAATTAATGGATATTAATAAATTGATTTTAAGGAGTTTATTTAGTGAATTATTAATGGGATTCTGCTAAAATCATCATATAAAGTAGATAAATCGTAGATTCATCGCACCCATGTACTTAGATCTTTGGTTGTCCCCAAGCAATTTTTAGTGAGCTATAAGGTTGAATCCCTAACCATGAAAGTGCAAATCAAGACTTGTCTCATTAAGAATATTTGGTTTTAGTGGTCCTGAAATTCTAAGCTCAACTTAGCTCTAATAAAAAGGAATCCAACTTTTTTAATTATCAAAATCCATGTTTATACATATAGTATGAGAGATATGACATTTATTATGTATTGCAATCATGAGAGTCGAGTCGGAACTTCATCCAAGGTCTTTATCCAGTAGACTCTCCTCAAGAACCAATTCTCAACATTAGGGAATAAATCAGTTCTTGCATTCAATCTTCTGTCTCAGTAGTTTGTCAATCTTGAAGATGTATATGAAAGGCTAGTTGATGGAGGTCATAGGTTTGTGTATTTTCTTCTCTTCCTCACATTAGAACATGGATCCTCTTGAGCGCCTTATTACCCAACACATGTATTTTTGGTTGTTGATCAGTGTGACCGTCAAGATTTATTGAGTCGTATGTACTTGTTTTCCTAAGAGTACACAAGGGTTTGTCTTCTTTAAGTATCTAACATACTCACACCCGGACTTATATCAGTTACGATGCAGAACCCTTTTTAATGTGCTAGCCCGACTCATGGTCCTAATTAGCTTTGGTCCAAACGGACAATTAGAAATGGTTGGGAGCGCTTGCCCTTGCTTGAAGCTTTTTGAGATTGACTTGTAATTGAGAGTTCTTTTTCATTCATCAATTTTTTGTAGGCTAGCTCCACTGCTTTTACCAAGTTGGCGCACAACGATCCACAATTTATTTAATTTCATCGCACCCGGACACATAGGTTAGTGTCAAGAGATAGCATGTGAACTTGTTCACGTACTGGTTGGGGTTTGTTGACACTAAGGTTTCATGGAGCCTTCGTCGATTTTATCCCATCCTCGAGCATCATCAAATCAATTCTAGATTCAAATCTCCGATCCCAGTCCCTAATTGAAATCTCAATTCATCTCGTCAATCATGTAGTTGTGTATGTGATGTATTGATCATATTCTTAAAAGGTAGAGTTTGAGAGTACAATATAGAGTCCATATCTTTCGAACTAGGGAAGTGTTGATTATTAGTCTCAAACTCTAATGACTAAGGTTGATTAACTTTGAATCAAAGGACAATAAAACTTGAATCTCTTTCATTCCTAAAGTCTTGAGTGATAGTGAAAATGTCAGGGATAAAACCTTAAATTTGTTTTATTTTTGTTGTTTTTTGTTTTTTTATGAGCTTGTTATACCCATTTATTTATTTATTTATTTTGGAAACAGATATTATTTACACAAAGAATTTTAGTATAGTATAGATAATATACACAACTTATATACATACTCGATTTTTTATGAAACAACTAAAGTACGAGCTATGGATAAAGTATGTCGAAGATATACACCCCCATACTTAGCTTGTGTTATGTCCTTATGGAACAAGGTGAAATTTAGACATAGCTCGTACCGAGCATAATTGAGTGACGAAAAAAGAAGTCGACTCGCCCCCCAATACTTAGGAAATTGAGGGCCTAAGCATAGCGGAAGAGACAGAAATGGGGTGGTCGAGGGTGAGAAGGGAAGAATAGCAATGATGCATACATAACTATATCAGTCCCCCTATACTTAGGCTCAGGTAAGCCTAAGTATGATCGAGTAATCACAGGTGGATGACAGAATAGATCAGGGTGATATACAAATGATCGGTTGAATCTTCTAGCTGCATTGAAGAGGATGGCTTCACTTATCACGGTTTCATACTAGCCTAGGGAGTTTTTCGTCTGATTTGATGCCATGTGAAGGAGATTTTTCCAGCTTTTACCAACTGCTCATGTGATTCGATGAAGATTTTAAGCAGTTGTCCACAGACTCGGGAAGAGCTTGTATTGTATGTAGTCTCAAAAATTGTGACACTACCATTAGTGTGTACTTCCCTAACGATGAAAGGTCCCGTCCATTTCAATTTCAGCTTGCCTTGTGAAATATTCAACCTTGCATTGAACAACCACAATTTCTACCCCGGGACGAAGTTCTTAGCTCTAATGTGCTTGTCATGCCATTTCTTTACTCTGTACTTATAGATTGTGTTGTTCTCATGTGCATGGTTTCTAATTTCTGAGAGCTAATTTAAATCCATATCTATGTTCTTCTTTTCTTAGTGACGATTTAATTTCCCATTCTGATTTATGCACTAATTGTGCAGGCAAAGGACATGATTTTCCCAATACCATTCTAAATAGGGAGGTGCCCAATCAGGTCCTATAAGCTGTCCTATAAGCCCATATAACTTGATCCAGAAGTTGAGATCAGTTCTTCCTGTCAGAGCAGACTAGCTTTTGTAAATATCCTTTGATCTCCCTATTTGACACCTCTGCTTGCCATTAGATTATGGATGGTAAGGACTGGTGATACCATGCTCGATGTTGTATTCCTTAGTCAATTTCTTCACCTCCTTGTTGACAAAGTGGCTACCCCCATCATATATCAGAACCTTGTGGTTCTCAAACCTTGAAATAATATGATCTTTTAGAAATTTACAAACGGTTATGTTGTATGCGGCTTGAGTAGGAATAGCATCCACTCACCTTGATAGATAATCTATCGCGAGAAGAATATATTCAAATCCATGGTTGTTAGGGAATGGACCCATAAAGGCAATGCCCCATGCATCGAATACAATACATATGATTATTGGTTGCATGGGCATGGCATCTTTGGGACCGATGGTCCCTCCCATTCGCTGACAAACCGGGCACGACCTGACAAAATTGTAGGCATCCTTAAACAAGGTCGGTCATAAAATCCACATTGTAATATCTTCTCAGGGTTCCTCTTCTCGGAGTGGTATCCTCCTGCCTCTAAAGTATGGGATAGAGTGAGGACACTTCGGTATTCCTTCTGAAGAATACAACTTCTCCATATACAATATGGGCCTTCAAAGAAAAGGAATGGATTCTCTCAGTGGTAGTGTTTGGATTCTGACTTAAGACGATCAATTCGATTCTTAGGCCAACCCTGGGGAACTTCTTAGAGACAAGATAGTTAACCATGTCGACATACCATGGGAGGAAGTCAATAACAGATTGACTAGTCTGGGAAGGATTCACGGATTGATTCTGAATCAGGGATTTTATCTTGTTCAATCCGGGATAGATGGTCAGCCACCACATTCTTCGCTCCAGACTTATCTTTAATCTCCAAATCAAATTCCTGAAGTAGAATTATCCATATGAGAAGATGTTCCTTTGCGTCTTTCTTTGCCATTAAGTATCGGATGGCTGAATGATCTATTTACATTGTCACCTCATATCCTAGAATTAGAGATCTGGATTTTTCTAAGGCAAAGACTGCAACAAGCATTTCTTTTTCTGTCACCATATAATTTTTCTTATCTAGATCCAGAACTTTGCTTGTGTAGTGAGTAGCATGAGGGATTCCATCTCTCCTTTGTCCTAGCTAGGGCTGCAAATTGAATTGAATCATTCGACTTCGATTAGAATTCATTCGGTAAAAATTCGAAAAAAGTTCGATTTGAAATCAAATGAACTGAATCTGAATTTAACTTTTGGATTCGATTCCCAAATGGATCGAATCTGAATTTACTTGGATTCGTTCGATAATAATTCGATTTGATACACACATATGATATGGTATGAAGCATTATATATATATATAAATAAATGTAGTATATATTTTGTAAAATTCTCACACATGATACACAACTTAATATAATAAAAAAAATTCAGCGTCTTATTCTAAGCATCCCAATTTTGGGATGTCCATTACATGCACCGTATCCCCTCTTTACTCCCTTAAATTCTCTCTCTCTCCCCTCGTCACTCATGATAAAAAATCCTAACATTTGATTCTGCTCTCCAACGCCTGCTCCAACCTCTCACTCCTGCTCGCTCTCTCCAACATTGCTGGCTCTAGCCTCCCGCTCATGCTCGCTCTTTCCAACACCGTCGGCTCCAATCTGCCGCTCCTGCTCGCTCCCACCACTGACAACACTACCCTCCCAGTAGCCAACCCCACCACCAGCTCCCGCTCTCCCCCGCTGTCAACAACGACATCGGTTTTAGACTCACCAACATCGCCAGCATCTCGCTATCACCCCCGCAGCTACTGGTATTACCACCCCCCCCCCCCCCCCCCTTTACTTTAAAATCTTAAGATTTAGGTTCTATCTAAATAATTTATGTGATTCTAAAATACATCATCTGCAAACAAACACATATTAAAATTTTGAAAACTATCACGTGGTCATAGATTTCAAATTTCTAACAATCTTTCCCTTAATCACACTCTTAATCCCCCCATCCAACATAATATCCAGATCATATGATAAGGACAACCAAGCATATGGATACAAATAATATCTTAGAGATAATTATGGTATGAATATATTTCATGGATTTTGAGCTTTGCCTAAATGGCTAAATGTGCAAAAGATCATATGTGCAACTAAATTCCATTTCTCGTCAAGATTACAAGGGGACTAGGTTATCAAGAAGGAAATATCATCATAATCTTTAATAATCTCAACTATGCCCCCATAAGAGTGCATTGAAATTAGGTAAGCATGAAGTGTTCATGCTTGATGTATACAAAATATGTGTTCATGCTTGATGTATACAAAATATTACATATTAGAAATTGAAGATCGGAGCCATACCAACTGAGTTTTACTATACTATAGATATGAATACTATAAATATAGGAATTCGTTACAAGCGAGTTCATAGGATTGTTTCATCTATAATAGTTTTAGGTAAAAATCCTATTTTGACTCTGCACCATTGATTCCTTTCCCCTTCCCACCTAGTAGGGACCGTCCTACGGACCAGACTGCCTTTCTGCCCTCCACTAGCAAATGGGCATTTCCCACGCTAAATAGAATATATAGTAGGTCTTGTCTGGTCTGTCGGTTTTTATACACCTCGAATGTTTGATTCAGCTCCATAACTCAGTTCGCATCGACCTTTTATGGTTCTGATGGAATTTAGTGATTCTTTTTTTCTCAGATATCATGTATATATGTCACAATGGGAGGGAAGATATGGAGGATTCTTCAAAAAAGTGTGGAACAAAATCTTCTTGTTATTATTTTTGACATGTATATTTTATAAATCTATATCTTGTATTTCTATATTGGTATGGAATTTAAAATATAGTTTTGAGTATGTGTTTTCATTTTGTTTTTAGAAGTCTAGTTCAAACATACAAT
This sequence comes from Ottelia alismoides, assembly GCA_037367405.1. Taxonomy (NCBI): domain Eukaryota; kingdom Viridiplantae; phylum Streptophyta; class Magnoliopsida; order Alismatales; family Hydrocharitaceae; genus Ottelia; species Ottelia alismoides. Next base: position 188,659 of record JAZKJV010000965.1, read on the forward strand.
CTTCTCAAAATAGTGTCCATGAGAGGGGGTCACTGGGCATGATGATGATATTATTGAAAAAGTGGAAGAAGAGAGAGAAGAAATAGAAAACTCGATTCCTAAAATAATTAATAAGATTGATAGGAAGAAAAGATCAATGGTTTATGAATCATATACCAAAGAGAATGAGAAATTTGGTGGAGTACCAGTTGAAATGTGGATATGCATTGATTGAATTTTCATCATGGTACAAAAAGAAAAGATCAATGGTTTATCAAGATGTCAATAATTATTTTTATTTAGATATTCAATTCACCATAGGTACAAAAAGAGCAAATGAGGATTGCAAGAGACATTCACGAATGACAAGATTAGGTACTTTAATGCAATTTATATTATCTATTAAATTTTACCATTTATGTTAAAATATTTTTATTCATCTCAATTACTTTTTCACAGATTAGTATCACAAAGTTTATTCAATTCTTTGAAACTTAAAATATTATTAATATAAATTTTTGTTATTAATAAAATTATTAAATAAAATACTAATTCGATATAAAATGAATCGAATTTTAATATTCCAAACTCCAAATGAATTGAATTTGAATTTAGATTAGAAATTCGTTTAATATTCGATTCGAATTCGGATTCGAAAATTTTATAATGAATTGAATCTGAATCTAAGTGGATTCGAATGTATTCGATTCGATTAGCACCCCTAGTCCTAGCATAACTCCTATTGCAAAATCAGATGCGTCGGTCATTATTTCAAAGGGAAGAGGCCAGTCGGGAGTTTGTAGGATGGGAGTTTCTATTATCTTCCTTTTGAGTAGCTCGAATGCCTCAAGACATATGATCTACAACGAACTTGGTGTCTTTCCCTAAGAGCTCAGTCAACAGTCGAACAAATTTTGAAAAATCTTTGATAAATCTCCGATAAAATATGACATGCCCTGGAAAATATCGTACTTGCTTTACGTTGGTTGGTGGCTCGAGTTTCTTGATCACATCCACCTTAGCTGGGTCAACCTTCATTCCCTTCTTGGAGATGACGTGCCCTAGTACGATGCCCTCCTTTACCATGAAATGACTTTTCTCGCAGGAGAGTACCAGATTAACCTCCCAACAATTCTCGATGACTCGATCTAGGTGAACGAGACAACCATTGAATGAATCACCATGGACCGAGAAGTCATCCATAAACACTTCCAGGAAATCTCCAACCATTTCGGCAAATACAACAATCATGCACTGCTAAAATGTGTCGGGGGCATTACATAGCCCGAAAGGCATGAGCTTGAAAGCGTAAGTACCGAAGGGACACGTGAATGTTGTCTTTTCCTGATCCTCAGGGGCAATGTCTACTTGATTGTAACTCAAGTACCCGTCTAAAAAGCAAGAGTATTATCGTCCTGCCATTAATAAATGGTAGTGAAATGTGATCCTTTTTCATTGCAGCAATCATGAACTTATAATCCACACAAACATGTCATGACGTGGGTACTCATATCGTGATCTCCTCTCCCTCCTCATTGGTGACGATTTAGAGTCTTGACTTCTTTGGGACTATGTGTAATGCTTCCACCTACTTGGAGTCCGAGATGGGATAAATGAATCATGCTCCACACTATTTCTTTATCTCAGTCTTAACCACTTCACGTAATTTTGGATTCAACCTACACTGGAATTCACAAGAGGGCTTAGCATTGTCCTTAAGGCATATATGGTGTGAAAAATGAGCTGGGTTAGTACCTTGAAGATCCGACAATCTCCAACCTATTACCTTGTGTTTTTTCTATAATACTTCTAGCAGGTGGATTTCATGCTCTTCTATCAGATGTGAGCTGATGATGATCGGAAACTTTCCCTTAGGTCCCACAAGGAAGGCATATTTGAGAGTAGGGGCATTGGTTTGAGCTCGGGAAGATCTGTATCATCTAAGAAGTCTGGCTCTAACAGTGTTGAATCTAGTTGTGCTATTGGGGGATCTTGTGTAGGTTCATAGCCCACCAACTAAACGGATTCTGGGGTCGAATAACCAAATATGTGTCATATTTCAGCGGAAGCCACGTCTGACACGTCTTCCTCACTCGGGGATTATCCTAAAAGAGATGGGACTGAGAGGTCTAAATAGACCTCTAAGTCTCCGGGAGTATAGGATGGATGCATAGAGAGTGTCTTCTTGAATGAGGTGGCAGACCAAGTGTTTGATAATATCTTCTCTAGATGAGAGTGATTCTGTGGTTGGGTTCTGTCTCCATGGTCCAATTGTTGTAACCTTGCTACATTTTGCCTCTGACTCAAAATATACTTACTCTATGTTGGATTCTGTATCAGGTCTCTGGAATCTAGTTTGCCTCATCTCTAGTTCAACATCTCCAAATTGGATTTTTCCCGAGGTATAGTCAAATAGGGCTCCTTCGGTTCTAAGGAAGGGTTGCCCTAAGATCATCTGGGAATCTTTCCAATTCACAGGAACATCCATGTCAAGCACTGTAAAATCTACTGGATAATTCTGTCCCTTGATACAGATTACAACGTTCCTAATATCACCCGCAGATCTCTTAGTTGATGTATCAACAAATTGAAGTACAACTCTTGAATTCCTAAGAGGTCCCAGATTCAGATATCATAAAGTGTGTGGGCATGAGATTGAAAGAGGAACCATTGTCTAATAGAGTGGTGGCGATTACGGGAGAGGAAAGAGGCATGCGACGGTGGGCGTTACTAGCGGAGGGCGAGGTACGTGTCGCGCACATGCGCGTGGAGGAGGATGGAGGCACGTGCATAGCAGGTGCGGGCGGAAAAGGAGGTATGGGAAGAGGGTCACGTGCTGCGCACGTGTCCACTAAAGAGAGAGAGCAGAAGAAGAAGAGAAAGGAAAGAGATATGAAGAGAGAAAGAAAATTGAAATTAAATATAAATATAAAATAAAAATATAAAAAAGGAGTAAAATAAATTAAAATTTAAGTTAAGTTAAAATAATAAAAATAAAACAATTCAAAAGAAAAATAATAAATAAATATTAAATGAAGTCAAATAAAAAAGTAGTCAACACGAAAGTTGTTCATCTCAATGAAATCTACAATTTTTATGAAGAATCCAAAAAAGAAACGAGGTCAATTATACAAAAAGTATTTTTAGAGGTACTCTATATATAATAAAATACTTATATTTTTGCATTATATATATTTTTATATTTTTAATATGAATTAGTTAGTGGATTAATACATAAAAACACAATATATATACATAATTAATCTATTTTTGTGAATTTTTATAGGTTAGAAAAAGGTAAAATATAAACCACAAAGATAAAACATGCACAAAATATACAATGTCAGATTTTTGTATTTTCTCTTGATTTTCTGATTTCTATGGGTTTTAATTCTTAATGCCAAGTGAGTTAATTAATCAAAGAATATAATAGAAGAAGAGTCAAGTTAAAATAATGATTATTTACATATAAAATAATAAGCCCAATCAGAGCAAAAATAAGATTATTTATTTACAATATTTTAATCCTAATTTTAGCACAATTAGTGAATGTTATAAATTGATTTTAAAGGGTTATTTAGTTAATTATTATAAAGATTCTGCTAAAATCATGGATTCATCATGGTGGTATGGCCAATGGGATCACAGTGGTATGGCCAATGGGATCACGGTGGTATTTAGCTATGATCTTGCAGCTTACGGTAACCCACATGGATCACGGTGGTATGGCCAATGGGATCTGATCGAAAGTTTAATAGAAAGGTACGTGGCATTTATGATGTGATCGATGGAAACGATCGTGCAGTTGTGGTCAATGGGTCTACAAAGGTCACGATCGGAAGAAAGGGGCTATCAGATGGTTATTGTAACGTAGTGGACCTCCTCCTCTTCTCTATGTTCCTCTTTGCAGTACAACTCAAGAGACCTTTAATGAGTCTCCATCGAAGGGGTGATGGTGATCGATGTGGCTGGAGAAGCTTTGAGGGAGTATCTCAACAGTGGATCTAATGTCCCATGAGCTTGACGATGATGAAGATGAAGCTACATTGATTCAAGGGCCAGAGCTTTGATCCGATGAACATAAACCCGCGTCTCTCATCCTCATCTTCTATTGAACATCAGGTAGATAATAAAAGCAATCCTCATACAAATGAAATTGGCTTGAAAAGCAATTGAAGCAAAGGTCAAACGATTATTGTAGCCCTTCTTCAATGGAATACCTCCAGTCTAAGGCAAAGTATTGGGTGCTAGAGCTAGATCGCATTTTAGGATGGGGTTCACTAAAGGAAAGGGGGACATGATTCTCCTTAGCGAGATGATGGAGTAGGAGTGATTGCTCTGGCCATGTAGAGGATGAAGGTGAAGGGGTATGAAAGATAGAAGAAGAAGGCAGTGAAAATAGTATTGTGGATGTGATGACGTAGGGAAGTCGGTGATGAGTTCAACCAATCAAGAAAAAAGAATATAAGAGGAAAGAGATTTGAGCCAAGGAGTAGAACAAAGGATTCAAAGAGGAATAAGAGAACAAAAAGAAAGGAGGAGGGTCTTGGGAGTTCTCCTGGAAGGGAATGAGGTCGTGTGATGCAGATGAGGGCTCGACGGAGCACTCCTCATGGTCGTGGCCTTAATCAATGTGGTAGTGAATATTAAGAAGCTAAGCAACTTCGAGTGAAGTTGCGTTGGGACAAAGGTGGAGGTGCTCTTTGGATCTCATGGGAGGAAGGGATAGAAAATGACATCGTTGTCCAATGTATTTATTCATTGTCAATTGATCTAGACTTAAAGTTGCTCTCTCTCTCCCTCTAGTGTCGACTAGGATGTAAGGTAGTTAGAGAAGCTCTTTTGTATGGGTAGCGGTTGCAGGAGCTTCATTGTGGGGTTGCGGGTTGTTCAAATGTTGCATGGAAAGGAGTTGGCATCACAGACTTTGGAAAGCATACATGGGTGTGAGGAGCGTGGCAAAGTGGTTACTGGAGTGATGGGATTGGACAAAGACTCAATGAATGCTGGGACGTTGTGGGTTCATACGTGACAGTCATGCATAAATAAAGGAACATGAGTGGTGGATAAAGTTGACTCAAAGGTCAATTCCAACTCTGATATGATGGCACATGGCAGGCATGGGAATGGGTGCATGACCTCTTGATTGAGTTCAAGAAAAGTGATGTGACTTAAGACAACCAATGGGTGAGCGCCACTTGGTGCATGGACCAAGGGGGTTGACCGACACTTGTTAGTCCCAAAAATATCAATAACAAAGAAAATAAAGAAAACTGAAAATAAAATAGCAAATACGTTTAAATAAATAAATGTACTTTGTAAGAAATATAGATCTTAACAATAAAAACATATTTCATGAATAATTCAAACCCAAAAAAATGCATATATATATATATGCAAAAGATGATTTTTTAGGTACAAAATTCCCAAATTTTAGTGTTTTGTATTTTTTTATTGACAGTACTCGGGGATTGAATAACAGTCCAATGATGGGTGAATGGAGTATGGCAGAACAATAAAACTATCTCTAAAGCATAGAATAAGCAATCCAATCGGAGACAACAACCAAATTGCAGGGTGTGTTAATGTGGAAACCCAGGTGGGTAAAAACCCCCACCCAAAGTTTCAAGAGTTATGATTTCCAGTTAGCCAAGCCAACCAACTATTCCATTATAACCTGAGATATTTAGATGGATATCTCAGCCAATTACAAGTATACAATTCACAACTTTGGATCACACACCAAAGTTACAACTTTGGATCAAACACCAAAGTCACACATGCAATTGAACTAGATACAACACATCTCGAGGCTTCACCTTGAGCTACCTACAAAGAGAACTCCAAGAGTATCTATAAATCTACGTTTGATTGAATAAGATAAGCAATTATCTAAGCTGATTAAATAAATATTCAATCATCAATAATAAGTAATCAATAATCAATATAGACTATATCAACAAGATATGCAAATACTTGATTCAAACATATATATCTTTAACATAAGTGAAAGATATAATAAGAAAAAATATTATCGAATTTTTCTAGGTAGCTTCAAGGGAATCTCGAACTACACACAGAGAGATTGAGGAACTTGCTAGAGATCGAGACTAGCTTTCATTTTAGAAATCTTCTCCCTTGAAGACTAGAGCACTCGAGAGAGAGAGAGAGAGAGAGAGAGAGAGAAGAATACTTGAATTGAGTTGTGTGTCGAAATGAGGAGGTAGGGGCCTCCTTTTACAGGGTTAAACCATGTAATTGCTAAACTCTAAAATAGAACGTTCTGGAATTGGAGTGATCGATAAGTAAAAAGATCATGATCTATCAATGTTCATATGACCGATCATACAAGAGGAAATGATCGATGAGGGAAATTCCTAAGTACTAATTAGGATTACAAAAATCCCTAGGTACTACAAGATGTTTTTTCTACCTGAAGACTATAGAAGTGTCGCATTCTCAAGATGCGACATAGCCATATGTTTTTTTACCTGAACGCAAGATGAGTGGCACACCTTAGGAATGTGACACTAATATTGCATCCTTGATATAGCAGAAGGCTCTTGGAAATCGCATCTTTTACATGCAATATATCAGAAACTTCCTGGACACCAGTAACTTGTTGGAAATCATGGAAGGTGCATCTTTTACATGTGATATACCTAAAACATCATGGAATGAGGAATTCTAGGAAGTTTTGGCTATATCGTATATAAAGTATGCGATATAGCATGAACTTCATAGAATTCCTCATTCCATGTTCCCTTTCATAGAGCCATTCTTAAATAATATATGTCCAATTCCTGGAAATGAATAAAGACTTTTTGATGAACTCTCACCCACAGTGAAATTTAAATCAACAAAATGGACTAAAATTGACTCCAAACATGCCAGTAACATTATCATCAACGTCGAATTTACAAAAGGTCTCTCCAGGAATAACATCACATATTACTTTACAACACTCAAAAATAGAAATACAATAGTAAATTCTATCGCCTTCTTTTATGTTAATATTTCCTCATTGTATCTGGTGGATCAACAGGTAGTAAACAACAACCCTCATCAATCATCGTTATCTGGGACGTTCCTGCACCGTCGCACTCGAAGGTTGGCATCGGTGGCAGTGTTAGTGTGTAGTAAGGGCGTTGAGTACCCCGCACATCCTCATCGGTGCCTACGGTGTTTGCAATTCTTCACTCACTGGCTCGACAATCGATGTGACAAACTGGGTTTCCAAGACATAATCTGGCAGCTATAGATCCAAATTCGAGGATGGAACTCGTTCCATTCTGCAACATCTGGTTCCTCCTCTACCACTAGTACAATAGGTGGATCTCTGCCCCTACCTCTTCCTCTCTCTCGTGCCCTTCCTCGTCTAGCCTCTGCTTGAGCATGGTCACCATGCTTCTCGTATATTGTCATCGCATATGCAAATTGAAATGCCAACTATTGATCGTTTATGCCTTAGCATGGACTTCAATCTCTGGACACTCACAGTATCCGGTATCGTAGATGCGGTCCCACCTAGAATCTGAATCAAAAAAATAATACACGCATTAAATCATGTAAAACTAACATAATATTTAGTGGTCATTCTTACATTTCTTACCAAAGCAGCACCCAACCGACCCACAAATCCCCTCGTAATCATTCCGTACTAATCCATATTGCATGGAGTCATAATAATCACATTGGATTGGTCGAGGACAACAACTCTATCCATTCGATCATCACACTCACATATCTGCAATCAATCTCCGAACCTCCAATCAATATATATTTTCCTACTCAAGTCGATGGCATGGAGGTCCTAGAAGGTATAACACAGCGCTTGAATGTCCTGACGGCCACCAAACTAACGAAGAACATGATCCAAAAAATAATAATCCGTGGTGTGGAAGTAAATCAGTGGCACTCGTTCTCTCTAAATGTCCTGCCCCTCCGGACAATAGACAGGTAGATGTGCAAGCATATCATCATCATATGGCATCCACAAACCTGCATGGAAAAACGACATGTAATTCAATGACAGATATTTGAAGAAAAAATGAATGAATGTGTCGTAGCTTATTTACGTGCTCAGGTGATTTCATGTCGAAAGCATTGCAGTATGGTCTCATGACGTGTGTTGTTTGTCAAGATGAGCGAACGTAACAGCCCAAGGAACTCCTAGCGGTCGGCCATGACACTTCGATCTCTCCCTGATCACTGGAGTAATGTGTGAAAATTCTCCCAGGCCTACAACTGAAGCTATATAATCGAGCCTCCGATCTCCTCGATCGTCATATCCGCTGCTAAACATAGATGCATGTATAAGAAAGTAAGAACCATTGATCCCCAGGTCACATCCCAGAATACTGTAGATCATGCATATGTAGCAATGTAATCAGAGAAATCAGTGACCCCAACTTGTCTATAAATATAACACCTCCCAAAAGCTGTAAAATGTACGCTCGTGCATGCCTTTACAAGACCACCTCATCACCATCCAGTGTCAACTATGCAAAATGAGTAAATAACCAGCTTGTCAAAACCCTATTGCCTACTATCTCGGTTGGTAGGGGTCGGGCACCAAGAAACTACTCGCATGCTTCAGCCCACATCGCTCTAGGGATGGTCTCTCCTATCACCATCGGTCCATCGATCTGTAGGCCCAAGATGAAGGTGACATCCTGTAGCGTAATGGTCATCTCTCCACTGGCCATGTGGAAAGTGTGTGCCACAGGCCGCCATCACTCCATCAAGGTTGTAATCAAATGCCAATCTAGCATGATAAATTCCAACTCAGTAAAGCTTCCAAATCTAGCCTGAGCAACGTAAGGAAGTAGGCACACATCCAAAGGGATGCGAAACACATGTGTTTCACGATGACGACAACATAACCATGATGATGCATGTAATTTGAAAGAGACAATATATACAAGGAAATATAATTACCATTTGGAAATTATTAAATGACTTACATCTCCCCCCTACCCCAATGCTATGCGAATGATGTCGCTCCTGCTAAGTCAAAACTGATGGATCAAGAGGTCTAAGGTCCATATGCAATCAACAATCATCGAAGTAGAAAACATTAAAGAAGGATTTAAAAGAAAGAAAACTTACTCAAATCATGTTATTTATCCAAGCAAGAAAAAATATTATCAACATAAGGTATCTTAAAGAAAGAAAACTTACTCAAATTAGGATATTTTCCTTTGTTATGGCCTTCACCTCCACACGTCCCACACTTATTTTTATTCTTTTTGAGGGTTGTGAATTAGACATGGATGCTTGAGTAGCCCATGTGTTTTTATTAGGACAAACACGCTTTGTATGACCAAGTACACCACACAATGAACATGTATTCTGTCGCATGACATCCTTAACATCCATTTCATTAAGAATTCTAATTGATCGTGGGTGACCCTTCACACGCTTACGTAATTTATCAAGACGCAATTCTGGGCACTCCAATATGGGCCATGTGTCTCAGTCACTGATTGGGAAAAAATCCATTCGTAAACCTTCAAGTGCTTCTCCCATGTGTACCATTCACCAACATAAGTGTCAACCTCTGATCGACGTAGCAAAATGACAACGATAGCGTGAGAACGTGGGATGCGATAAAATTGCTACTTATTATATGCACATGTTTGTTGCCCCCAGTTCACCGTGTACCATTTGCGGCCTCGGATCCTAAACTCCGTACGTTGAACACCACCTAAGACCTCAAACAATATGTCTGGTTGTCTTTGTATGTGGGTTACTGTGTGTCCATTTACAACTGCACTCCACTGGTGCATCTCTGATGTCACAAAATGCGTGAATTTTTTGCCAGCAATGAGGGCAGCAATAGCCTCATCTACCTGCTCATTGAAGTATAAGACATAATTACAAAAGTCTCCTCGAATAGTGCAACAATCGACAAACATCAGACATCCTTAAGAACCACATTGTAACTTTCACTTAGATGTGTAGTTATTTATCTGAATCTATAGCCACCATAAAGTCCATTGCTCCCTTTAACGATCATGAGTTGAAAACCATCTACCTACATCTGGGTTCCACTCATGTATTTTCCTCGTGAAATACATTAACTTTTTACTAGTCATTTGAAGTGAGGCAGCATGTACCGACATTTCATAGAGCCATTCTTAAAAATATTGTTGAAGTTGCTTGTGACATGCCTTGAAAAAAATGCCAATATGCGAAAGGTTATGTTAAATCAACATCGACATCATTACCAACATGGTGGTCATAAATGATACATATTGGCCATGTACGAACATGAATTACTCAGATACATAGCAACGAAAGGAACCACTTCCATGTAGGGCCAGATTCCTCGCCAACAATTCTGAATGCAAGAGGAATGATATGTTTGTATCCATTCATATCGCAAGCAATCAACAATTTCTGTTTGTATTTGTCGTACAAATGAGTTCCACCTATACTCATCAAAGGCCTGCAATATTTGAATGCATCAATGCAAGGGCCAAACGCCCAAAAACATCATTGAAATCTACGACAATGTGGTTTCCACGGGTTGGGGTGTTGGATATGTTCGATATCTATTTCAGTCCCTGAAATGACAACCTTCATTGCATGCAGAAGGTACGACATATCGACATAGGACTTCTTCTAATCGCTGCATATTATTCCAATTGCTTTCCTACGAGCATCCCATGCTTTTTTTCATGACCCAATAATTAAACATCTCGTGACTGTGAGCTCTACAGCTTGGCACCCGAACAATAAGGTCATCCCTCACCATGGATAAAAGTGATTTATACATGAATTTGTTATCCATATGAGAATGGTTCTGATTAACCGTTGGTTTTATGCAAGTGTGTGGGCCGACGATCCTAGAGATCACCCAGATACCATCGAATTTCTTGTAATGACCACGTAGATACCAAACACATCCTTTTGATTGGTTGGTACAAAAAGGAAACCAGATCAACCTGGTGGATTCTTTGACCTTGAAGTCAAAGAGTCCAGGAATGTGATGTTTTTTCACAACATAAATCAAATCATCTTTACAATTGAAGGTTCTACCCTTACGAACTTCATCGCCAACACTGTCACGCCTAGACTTCTTTCGAATATCATCCTCATATGTTGAACGAGTTTTAGATCCTCTCACCCCAAAAAATGGTAAATGATGGACAACTGATTGAGGAATGGGTTCATCTCATCATTTAGACATTATCTTTAACATTACGATCACTCTCCCCTTCCAGTTCATCATCAGTTACCCAAGAGACGACGTCATCCAAGGCATGATTAATCTTTCTCAACAGCATGTCACCCATGCCCCATTCGTGATCTGTAGATGGTTGCGGTATGGGATCATCGGTGCTTGGGAAAACGGAAGGACCAAAAGTGAGGCGATCGTCTGCATCAACAACAATCAACATTTCGCATGTCGATAGACTCTCAATAATAATGTTAGTAGGTACAAATTTCCTAATAGTCTGGGCATACACAAATACTCCATGTACATCATCATCATCGACGATAGACGTCAACGTAGATACTTCGTCTGCCCCACATTGAATGCGATGTGATAGTTTAATTTTACGATTATTCTTGTCCATGTTGAACTTCCGGTGGACTAGATTCAACAAGTCATCGAAGGACATGATCGGTAATAATCCAAAACCACGTACATTGGCCATCGGAAAATCAATAATTAAACCCTTAAAATGGAGTATGCAATAAAGCGACTCCATTCCGACCTAGTACGTGAGGGCACAATATACATGACTTTATAGGAACACAAAATTGAAAAAAAAATCGTGTAGGATATATCCTTTGATATATAAGAACTTAAAAGTAAAGATCAGGGAACTCATGAGCTAAAAGTTCATGGATTGTACCTAAGCCTTCGTGAACCAACAGAGACCTCAAGAGGAGAGGCGACGATGCAGGAAGACAACCGATGAGGCAGCAGCAGAAGAACTCAGGAGGAGAGGTGACAAAGTATGTCGAGCGATGAGTTGGAGAAGGAGGATGAGTGGGCAAAACACACGATTGAAGAGGGTTTAAGAGTCCAGGAGTTTTACCATATATCGCATAAAGCGGATGCAATATAAGCTTATATCGCATATCAATGATGCGATATCAGTATCACATTCCCAAAGTGCACCACTCCCATAGCATTTGGGTAAAAAAATATATGGTTTTGTCACATCTTGAGAATGCGACACTTATATAGTACTCGAGTAAAAAAACATCTTGTAGTACGTAGGGATTTTTGTAATCTTGAGTTACTACTAAAGGATTTCCCACCATGATCGATCAAAGGATCGGTTATAGGTTCAAAATTAAAATAAGTGATCGATTATAGAAAAGACTTATCTATCAATGAAAAGTAACATCCGAGAAAAGACAACATTCATTGATTGATCACAACAAACGACATGAGTGATCAAAGTGTCTTACCGATCATACAGAAATCAATGATTCGGATGGACACAGAATGACCGATCGATGAAGTATTATAAGAGATTAATGAATGATCGTTCACTTAAAGTTACAATGATCGATCAATGGAAGTGTCAAACTTTGACTTTGACTTTTTTGTGAGAACTTTGACTTGCCCAGCAATACTACTAGCTCTTTGTGCACATCATGAGATGTACAAGAAATGAATGTTATTTAGAACACATTCGATGACGACACAATAAGTATGACAAAAACACTTGACAACAAAAGGAATATGAAAAGAAGGCTTCTGTTGAAGTCTTTGAACTTTTTTTCTTGAAGATCTGGCAAAATAATACACTTGCAATTAGAGATGAATGTGTGTGTTAGGTTTAAAATAAAAATAAACAAGATCTAACAATCTCCCCCTTTTTAAAGATAACAAAACAACACAGTTTAAAATTAATCTTGCAGTCTAATTTTAATTTTAATTTTCTCTCCATGAAAGATAAGATCCCTAAATCTTAACTTCTTTAAAAACAAAACATCCATTTTAGTTATCTCACATTTTGTATTCTCCCCCATTATATCATAATTAAAAATAGCACAAATAAGTCCAATAAAATGATAAATACTAAACATAACACTTTATTTATGGCAATGTTGCAGTATATAACATAGGGAAATAACATAGAAGATCATAGTGCACTACTTAAATTCATGAGAGAAACAAGACATGACAACTAAGCATCTGAGTCATAGTCAATGCAAACCATATCATCATCATCATTATCATCATCTTCTTCTTCTTTTAATTCGATCTCATCTCCTTCTTCCTCTTCTTATACTTCATCATCAAGAAATTATTAGATGAAAAGTATCTTCCTAGTGCGAAACAAAGGAGGAGGAGAGAGTCTGGACTAGGGAGAGGGGAAAGGAGGAGGTGCTAGGGATCTAGCACAAGGAGGAGAATCATGAGTAGCCCTAGAGGGTCGACCGGAGGAGGCGGGCATCTTTTGAGCTTTAAGCTTCTCCATTGTATCACTGATACGATAGAGGAGCTCGATCTGCTCATTCTGAAAATGCTGCAAAGATCGTTGGAAAAATGAGCCATGTTTATGTTATGCGACATCATCTATTTTCCACTCTCTTATTGGTGGTTCATAAGCAATGAGATATCATCAACTACATCCAGAGGAGCAAGAACTTGACCAGAGACATGACATTGATTTTGGTATTCCCAGGAATAGTCGAAGGCGGAGGACACAGGACAACAAGCACGATAACCTTGGAAATGAGGTGCATGTGTAGGAAGGAATGGACTTGGTTAGTTGGGTGGGACTTGAGTAGGAGGATTATCATGGGCGGTTCGTAAATACTTCACGGAGTCTTCACCAAAAGGTTTGAACATGCCTAATTTTTCTAAGGTCTTCCACATTATCGATAGAGAAGTAAATCATAATGTGGCACATCAAAATTCCCACAGTTAGATAGGTTGTTGCAAGAGTGGTGAGGATGACGATGAAGTAATGACTTAATTGAGGGGTAGTTCATTCCGAAAATGTAAATGAGAGTTTGAATATCATTGGAGACATACTCAAAGTTTGTATGTCAATGCTTGAAAGTCCAAGAAAAGTTGTGATTAAGGAAACAAGGTAGAGGACGAAGAAAAGGTCCAGAGATATTACAGTCCTCATCGAAAGCTTTTTTAGTGAGGAGATACTCTCAGACTATGTTATGAGGTATCTGTATGTCTCCCACTAGGTAATCGTTCACTATATGTCCCTCTCACGAACACTTTAAAATAATAGAGATTACATGTTTGTCAATGCAAAAAGACCTATCGTGAATGCAAGAGTAAAGGCAATAGTTTCTTGAGTCACCCACCACCTTTAAATTCGCATAAAACAAGGCCACAATAATGGGAGAGATACTCACGATGTACGAGTTCTCAAACCCTGGATAGAAGGAAGGGTCGAAGAACATGTGCAAGTCGTTGCACACAAAGATGTCGCTTTTTGTTAGAAAGTAGTTGGTCAAGATTCTTCGCAGGATTGGGCGACACGGTGTGACTTGGATGAGGGTGTAGGCCACAAGTCAGTCGTGCTCTGTGGTTGAGGGAGCGATCGACGGGAAGAGGACGATCTGATGCTTGAGCGATGCTTGGGAGCCATCTCGCTGAAGCAAGATCAAGAAATATTTGAAAAAGATGAAAACTAGAGAAAATGGTTTCCTGGCTAACCAGGATGGTCAATCACTAACGAAGGTATGATCGATCAGACGATGATGAATTGCATGAGGGTGTTTGATAAATCAATCGATGATCCAAAATTTCATAAAAACTTGAACTTTCTTGGAGGTCGCTTGTTTCTGTTGTGAGGAGAAACAAATGTGAGCCATCTCTTTAAATAGAAAGAAGGGGAGGTGCCAGAAAGAGATAAATCCAAATTTGATTTTTTTTCTGAATTTGAATTTGAACCAAAAAAGATGATCCAGTATGTGCCATGTATCAATAAACACAACTGTTTGTTGAGAGAATTAAGGTGATGTGAGATTTGAGAGATAAGATCAAAAGAAAAAAAATCTCGTATATCGATTTATCGATCATACAAAACCTGTATGATCGATCAATGAGAGATCAATTAGGTCAAATCCAAATAATCGATCATTTGAGTTGTTTTGATAAAAAATATAATTAAATTAGACTTTTTACAGTATAAAGATCCAAATCTCTTCTCAATTGCTCAAATCAAACTGTAACTAAGGGTTTAGTGATAATATCTACTGACTTCTTATTTGTTGAGACGTAATTTAAACAGATATCTCCTTTCCAGACATGTTAGCGTAGAAAGTGATACCGAACATCTACTTGTTTAGTCCTAAAATGATTGACATGATTTTTAGGAAGATTAACAGAGCTGGTATTATCACAAAAGATTTTACTTTTAGAGATAGATAAACCGAAGTCAGTAAGAGTGTTTCTCAACCACATTATTTGAGAACAAGATAAAGCTATTGCAATATATTCATCTTCAATTGTTGAAAGTGCAACACAGTTCTGCTTTTAGAAAACCACGATACTAAAGTCTGTTGCATCACTATATGAGAAGAAATCCATGCTGCTTGTCTCGGGATAAAATAAACCAAAAATGTCAGTAATAACGAAAGTTTCTTTTAAAAGCTTTTAAATGACTTTATTTTGGACACGATTAAAAACATACAGCTAAACATGTGTTGAAAAGTATATCAGTTCTCCTTGTTGTTAGATATAGTAGACACCCAATCATACCTCAATACTCTTTTGACGGGCTTGCCTTCTTCATCTAGATCCAAAGAACAACATGGAGCTAGAGGAGTAGGTTTATCGGGACACGAAGTACACCAAACTTCTTTAACAGATCCTTTGTAAACTTTTGCTTCGAGAAGAAAGTCTCGTTATTAAGTTGGGATATTTGAAGACATAAGAAAAATATTAGTTCTCCAACAAAAATCATATCAAAAAGCATCTTGCATGAGATCAGAGAACTCTTTGCATGGATATGCATTAGTAGAACCAAAAAACAATATCTTCAATATAAACTTGAACAAGAAGTAAATCACACCCAACAGACTTAACAAACAAGGTGCTATATACTTTACCTACTTTAAAACTTCATGTGATAAGGTAGTCTCTTAGTCTATTGTTCTGTGCTCTCGGAGCTTGCTTAAGTCTATACAGAGCTTTTATAAGTCTGAACACAAAGCCAGGGTGTTTCTAGTTTTCAAAATCTGGAGGTTGCTTTGACAGAGACTTTTTTCTTAAGAAATCCGTTTAAGAAAGCATTTTTTACATACATTTGAAAATGCTTGATCTTTTTGAAACAAGCAAAAGGCTAAAAGCATTCCGATTGATTCAATCCTTGCTGCAAGAGCATATATTTCATCAAAATCGATGTCTTCATGCTATGAATACCCTTGAGCAATGAGTCTGGCCTTGTTCTTGACAATATTTCCCGACTCATCCAATTTGTTTCTGAAAACCCACTTAATACCAATTACTAAATGGTTATGGGGAGGGGATTCTGGTTCCCATACATGATTTCTTTCAAATTGAATAAGTTCTTCTTTCATTGTCAAGAGCCAAGATACATCATTATATGCCTCTTCAATAGATTTTGGTTCTCGAAAGGATATAAAAGTAGACATGGCAATGGAGTTTAAGTGTGAAATTGTTTGAACTCCTTTAGACACATCTCTAATCACCAAAGACTTGGGATGGTCTTTAATAAAGCAAGAATCCTTCATAGACCATTAGAATTCACATTCTCAGACGGGTCGGTGGATATAATCTCATCCTTATTTTCCAATTATTGTGGTTGAGAATGTTGACCCAAGTTCTCTTAAAAGAAACACTAATGTCTTCAACTACTATCATAGTTTTCTTTACGAGAACATGTAAGCTTTGCTACATAAAGAGTATCCTATGAAAACACCTTCTTCACTTTTCAGATCAAACCTGTCGAGATTATACTTAGTGTTAAGAACAAAACACTTCTAATGATTCAGAAATAACCTATCATTGGAGAGCATTCATAATATAGCTTGAAAGATGTTTTTTTTAACCTGGTCAATTAAAGTTCTGTTTAATACATAACATACAGTATTTACATCTTCTGCCCAAAAATAATGAGACATGCCTGATTCACAAAGTATAGTACGAGCACATTCTTGAAGTACACAGTTTTTCTACTCCGCTACTCAATTCTGATGTGTTGTTCTGGGAGTTGAGAACTCATGCTTGATTCTAGTCTTTGAATAGTTTTCAGAAAAATAACAAATTCAAACTCGCCATCACGGTTACTTCTTAACTCAGTAATGGTAGATACTTGTTCATTTTGAATACGTGTATCTAGCTTTTTGAACTTTGAGAAAGCCAAATATTTGGTTGTAAGAAAGCAAACCCAAGTGAAACGAGAGTATTTGTCCACTACAACAAAGTAGTAATGGCACCCACTTAAACTTGCAGATTTTCTAGGTCCAAATAAGTCTAAATGTCAAAGTTATAAAGGTCATGTCGTGCTGATGAACCTCTTAGGTTTGGACGGGTTTCTATGCAATTTACCTAACTCACATTGTGTAAACATCTCGTTCTTGTAGGATAGCTTAGGAAGTCATTTTTACTAGGTTAAGTTTGCTAAGCCTATCGATTTGTTTGAAGTAAAAGTGACCTAACCATTTTTGCCATGGTACATAATCTTCTTGTGCCGCCAACATGCATTCTAGCGACGAGCCTTCGTTGAAACTAAATGTGTATACATTTTTGTGCCATCGTCTCTTAAGAGTGTCTAGTGTGTCTTCTTTAATAACTTTAGAACGCTTTCTAGAGAAAACAACTTTAAAACCTTTGCCATAGATCTATGAGACACTCAGTAGATTGTGCTTTAGGCCTTTAACCATATTAATAGAATCAAAACTGGTAATAGAGGTTCCAAATCATACTTCGGCCAATAACTATACTGCATGGTTGTTACCAAAAGTGAATGTGCCTTCATCCTTGGTTTCTAGATCTAGGAAGAGGTCTTTGTCTCTAGTTATGTGCATGGAACTTCCATTGTCCATGATCCTGCAATCTTCCTTCCCTTTGATTTGTTCCTGCTAAATATTGCTTTATCATTTTTCTATGAGGATAAGTTCTTTTCTTTATTTCTGCAAAACAATGAACATAGTTTTCAGTGCCCATATCTTTCGGATCCTTAACTTAGATTGGTTCCGAGGATTTCTCCTTGATCCTGATCCCCTCTATGAAACTCTTTCACTAAGTAAAACTTGAGCATGAATAACAGTCTTAGAGATGTTAGCTTCACAGTTATCGTAACCTATACCATACTTGGTAGTGCTTTGGTAATTTCCTCCCATAAACTTATCTAGGTTTGCTTATCCTTTACTAAACTTACCAAGTCCTTAAAAAGAGTACTAGTTTTTTCTTTAATGTAGAGGCTTGCTTTTTAGATTGTCTATGCTTAATTTAAAAGCCTTAATCTCAGTTTCATTTTGTTTTTCAGAAGCAGATAAACTTTATTTAAGTTCAACTATATTCTCTTTGTATGCTTTTACTCGTGACACATGATTTTCTAATGTGGTCTGTGCATTTTATTTGAGAACTTTATTTTCTCTCTTGAGTTTAACAACTAGGTCATGCATTTTAGAAATAGATTCTTCTATTTCATCAATAGAGGTTTCATTAGAATTTACCTAATCATCGTGAGCCATGAGTCCAACAAGAACTTCTACATCACTGGAAGGGTGACAATCATTGTCCAAGTCATCGGAGGAATCAGAGGCATCATCCTAGGTTACATTGAATGCCTTCTTTGAAGAATTTACATGAAATTTCTTCAGTCGGAAACTCTTCCTATCTTGTTGAAGCCCTCTTCTTGATTTCAATATTGTAACTTCGTTTGATAAGGGGAGACAATCTTTCTTGAAGAGCCCTTTCGTCTTGCAGTTGCAACATGGTAGATCCTTGTCTTTCTTATATTCTTTGTTTCTGGGGAGTCTCTTGAACTTCCTAGTTATCATTGCAAAATCTTCATGTAAGATGGCTCGTGTGTCTTTGACAACATGGAGAGCAAGATTATCTTTTTCTCTTTTTTTAGAGTAGAAGGGTGGCTAATATAACATCATTAGAAAAAAAACAGGGCAAAACCAACCAATAGAGGAGCAAAGCTTAACTAAACAGCTTTATTCGAGATACCAGAGACACAACTGATATCCAAACGATCCCTGTATTAGAAACATAGTTCTGATGTTGGTTTTTGTCTGGTACTACCCTCAAGCTGATCTGCAGAACAAAAAAATCAAGCATATTCGACTGTAATCAGCAACACACAATTGGTCACACTAACATGTCACTAATCTTCATTTAGATAGGTAATCTTCAAAACAAATCAGAAGCATCTCAATAGCAAGAGATAACTCAACATGCATGCGAAACCAAAACCACATAAAGAATATTTCCAACACATGCAACCAAAGCAAACCGCATATAATTAAGAGTTAAATGGGGCTGCCCGCAGTGGCTGCCCCCGCGCCGTTTTCGACGCTTTTTTATTTTTTTGAAAAATATCGCCATGTATATTCATCCCTATATCCCTCCTATATATCATTCGAATTTCATCAGAAACAGAGACTCCTACGACCTCCATCGAGATGGTGTCGATTTAAAAAATCATGTTACCGTTAAAAAATGACCGTCTCGATGGAGGCCGTAGGAGTCTCTGTTTCTGATGAAATTCGAATGGTATATAGGAGGGATATAGGGATGAATATACATGGTGATATTTTCAAAAAAACTCCAGGTGGAGGACCTTCGCATGTCCCAGCAGTCCATCGTCGCCCACGCGCAGTCGAGCCAGGCGATGACTTTGCTTCGAGTTAACTATGCTCCAGTGGCGCCCTTACTTCCTTAGCGGCGCTGATCACCCAGGCACGATGTCGCATCTCCAACGCGGTGCTCGTGTGCGACAACCTCCCTTTCATGAAGATCTCCTTCAGCGACCTCATGGCGATGGCAGCGAGCCCCCTCATCTTCTCGCGTCGCTCCATCATTGCGGCGGCACAACTGCGCTCCAATCAACGACGCATTCACCTCATGCATCTCCAGTCCTCCAAGCGGAGGTTCCATATCTCCATTGGCGGTGCATGCGATATTTTGCAGGGAGCGGGTTCCATCGGAGCCCTAAAAGGGTTTTTATGTTTTTTTTAATAATTAACGGGGGGGAAGAACCGCCTCTTGGGCCTGCAGGTTGAAGCCCCAAATGGGCTGAAAAAAAGCTTTGCCTGGTTAATATATATATATATATATATATAGGGAAAAGGGAAGCTACATCGGGGGTGCAACCAACTAGCTACACCCGGGCATTTTTCTCATTGGTTTTTTATTTTTTTTAAGAAAACCTATGGGGATTTACTTAGTTTATTGAGTGGAATATGTGTTTCAAATTTCATGCAAAACAAACATTCCTAACATACTCATCTAGATAGGGTCAATTTTAATAATTCTGAGACCGTTAAAATGTGATAGTCTTGATAGAGATAATAGAAGTGCCGAATTTAGATGAAATTGGCATGAAATCATGGTGATATATGTTGATTTAAATCCCCCTAGTTTTCATTTCAAAAACGCAAAAAATCAATGAAAAAAAAGGGCCGGGTGCAGCTAGTTAGCTACACCCCCGGGTGCAGCTTCCCCATCCTCACACACACACACACACACACACACACACACATATATATATGGAGGGCTATTTCAAGAGCCCAGACTCTGGATCAAGATATTAAAAAAAGGATGTTTTTATTATAAAATCCCAAGGGGACTGGTTAAAAAAAGGAGGTGAGAATATTGGGCCCAAGTGGGTCAAAAGAAAAGAAAAGTGTGTTAGAGAAAAAAGGCACGTATAATTAAAAAGCGATACACAAATAGCAAAAAATGATGATGATTTTGAAAGCTGAAAAAAATTATTACAACTTATTTGTTTTTCTCTCCCCAATTTTCTTGTCTTCTCCCAACATAGTCGATGACATATTCCGACTAGTATGGAAGAAAGGGGGAGTATTATGTAGAGTCACATGCTAGTTTTTCGTATTCTCCAGATTCAGAGGTCAGATTCAGATATTCTCCAGACCAGCTGATTTCTAGACTCTATAGAGATTTTGTCAGACTCGACGTCAGATTCCGAGTCAGTTTCAGACACGCACGAGTATGCGGTCTTTTCATCATTTTTTGTGGTCCCCATCATTCCTGTTTTGTTTCGACCAGAGTTTTCATGTGATCCATAGGGACTCCAGAGTAGAGGACCATTCCCTATGCCATGTTGGCAAGGGTTTTCATGTGGTATCATAGGTACTCCAGAGTAGTGTACCATTCTCTGTACCATATGGGAGAGACCCAGTTCTCCAACGAAGAGACTTCTTTCAGACTCCATTCTACAACGACCGTGGACTCCGATGAGGATTGCACTTCCACGACCTTTTCAGTTCAATCCTTTTTCATAGATGGAGCAGTGGTCCACATGTTGTGGCGGGCCATAGTACTTCGACGAGGAAACTCATTTCCAGTTGCAGTGACTCTGACAGGCACAGTTCAGAGCACATGCTCTCCGACGAGGAGATTCGGTAGACTCACACTCCAGCCTGTTCATCCTTCTCACCTGCACGGCATGAGAATCAATGTCATCGACAGCAGCTGACAGTTGTGCGCGTTGAGTTGATATTGTCCGTAGTGTCCTGTAGCATGAGTTGAGTTTCTTTATGTTTGTCCAAGTTGAGCATTGCGTGCTCCATCTTGAGGGGGAGTGTTGGAGTATTTGGTTGTATGCCTATTATGTTGTAGATGGGTAAATGGATACCTGCAGGATCCATTTACCCCATCATGTTGTTTAGTCCCACATCTACCAGTTTGAAGATGTGGAGACTCAGTGGGGGCTATATATAGACCCCCACACCCTTGTAAAGGAATAGAATATCCTCCCCTTTGAGGGATTCTCCCATGGTTTCATCTCGCTCCTTAGGGGGTAGGGTTCCACATAAAAATCTTCTCGTTCTTTCATATTTATTCTTTCTAGATTATGCTATGTTTATCATTCCGCTTCCGCTTCCTATTTCTAACAAGATATGGCAGAGGGGAATAGCTGTATAGGGGGGAGGGGACTCATTTTTAGGCTATACTCCACACATTCCCTTATGGGGAATAAAGTGAAATAAAGATAGGTAGAGTGAAAATAAGGAGAATAAAGTGAAATAAGGTAGATAAAGTAGAATAAAATATATGAATACGAGTAAAATAAGGTGAAATAATGAGATGTGGATGGGAATAGCCATACTCTTGGGAATCGCACTAGAGAATTGAACTTTTATTCCAGTGCTTATTCTCCATACGAACATGAACTTAGTGTCTATGATAATCAATATTTTTAGGAGTTTTTTTTAAAAGAGATGCTAAATTGTAAAGTTAAGGGATATTTACATTTATAATCCTGACTAGTTTTGCAATTATCTCGAGAACCTTTGATAATCATGAATTACACCCAAGACCATGAATAAATGCTTTATTTTACTCCCATAACCCTCCGCTAGTTTAGTTCATTAACTCAACCAGACGATTGAGTTAATCTAACCAATCCAGGATTTAACAGTTGAAGTTAACCAAAAGTAAAAAAAAAAAGAAAAAGGAAAAAGGAAAAATACCTCCCCCTTCCTTCCCCAGCCCCTCGCCACCGACCACCAGAGCTCCTTGTACAATTCTAGTTTCCTCTGGAATGTGGACCTCGACATGTAGGATAACATTTCGATGGCAATCGCAAAGGTGGTGCCCACACTGGTGGGGTTGACGTTGAGCTTTTTGAGGTACTCCAACATGTCAATGAAGTTGTCGGGGATACAAATAAGGGACCATGGTTGGAAGAGGATGAGCACGAGGATGAGATCTTTGGAGAAGCCATGGTCCTTGAGGACGTTGACGTTGGCCATGAGCTTGGGGGTGATTGACTTGTTGGAGTGATTGAGGATGCAGAGGAGGGACTCCTTGGAGGGGAAGATGGACTTGAAGAGAATGACGGGGGGGGGGGGGGGGTTAGGGATCAGTCGAGGATGAAGAGGAGGAGGAAGAGGGATGGAATGTGGAGGAGGATCTCGACGAGCTCGAGGCCGTAGAAACCCTCAGAGTGGAGGAAGGCGAGCTTGAGGATGAGGGTCTTGTCGACTCTGATGGTCCTGAAGTCTGGTTGAAGATGGCTTCACACAGGCCGTCTGGAACGCCATGGTTACGGAGGGCGCTGAGGACGAGAGCAGAGTTGGTGTCCGTGGAGGAGGGTATGAAGCGAAAGATTGGGGGGGGGGGGCTGGAGGAGGAGGAGGGTGCTGGAGGAGGTGGTCGGCGAGGGGAGGAAGGGGA
Source organism: Ottelia alismoides (assembly GCA_037367405.1). NCBI lineage: Eukaryota > Viridiplantae > Streptophyta > Magnoliopsida > Alismatales > Hydrocharitaceae > Ottelia > Ottelia alismoides. The sequence goes on from JAZKJV010000965.1 coordinate 211,985, forward strand.
GGTGGGTGCTGGAGGAGGAGATGGTTGGGGGGGGGGTATGACTTGGGGGGGAAGGGCACGGGGCATGAGGGAGGAAAGAGTATGTTATGTAAATAATGAGAACTTAAAGGGTAGAATATGTAAATATTAACGGATGCTGTCATAGTTAACGGGAAATTGGATGGAAGTTAACACGAGGGTATGCTATGTAAGAGTTAAGTACTATTAAGGGTACTGAGTGTAATTCGTGATTATCGAGGGTTTCTGAAGTAATTACAAAACTAGACAACGTTATGTGTGTAAATAATCCTAATGGGGCATTTAATTCTGGAATAAGCATAAATAATGATGGAGAATAAGGAGAATACATGTTTATTTTCTGTTCGGTTGAAAAGACATGAATAAGAAGAATAATGTGGAATAATGGTAGATAAGGTGAAATAAAGATAAGAATAAAGTGGAAAGGTAAAATAATGTGATGTTGATGGAAATTGATCCCCCTTTCAGTACTTATTTATAAAAAAACACGGCCTAAAGTTAATTACCTAGGAAATATATTTTAGCTTATTCTTACGGAAGGTGTACTTCGGCAAAACTAGACGAGTCTTGGAGGGGGACAAACAATGACTTCGTCTGGCTTTTCGTTCATGGCCTGAAAGAGGCCCCCAAAGCAGATCTCCGTTCCCCTCACACCTTCCTCCGCTGAGGCGAGAAATTAACACTGTCAAAATATGGCAAGAAATTACTGCGACGTGCGCATCCTCCTGGTCGCCGCAGCTGCGGCCTTCATCTTCATTCAGGTAGAATCTCTTCCTCTTCTCAACCTCATCGAGTTTCGGTCCAGATTTCCTCAAAGTCGCCCTTTGACTTGGAGTTCCGATCCCGAGTTGTCTTGTTTCTTTGCGTGCGAGAGTTTATGCCCGGAGGGTCGATTGTTGTGTGCGAGTACTTCAAGGCGAAGCCGTACGATGTTTTTGCCAGCGTTCTTGGGCCTCTTTAGTTGCCCGCTGATCACACCTGCTGCATCGGGCTATATATAAAACACGCCTGTGCCTAAAAATTCCCGGTCCACCTTAATCGTTTATATCATATTTTACCGTAAACTCACTCTTTTAAGGTACATTTTCTTGTACATTTCAAGATCTTAAATAGTCATTCCGAAGAATATTGATTGATAAACCATCACCCAATTCATATGCAGTCTTTTTGCACGAGTATGTGCATATCCAGATATTGGTAGGAAGTTGCAAAAGATCACATCGAAATAAATGATGCCAATTGTAGTTCTTTTTGTTGGTTGTATGAATTTCCTAATTATGTCAGTATATATACCCTAATCGCACCTTAGTGGGAAAACAAACTTTAGCAGCATACCTATGGATAAATTGGTTTGTCGCGAAGAGTTTAGTTGGAGATGCTTAAATGAAGCTAGTAATTATTTTTGGATCGCACCTAAAGCCGTTTAAAATTGCTAACAGCCAGGCCAATAAAATTCTCGTGGCCATAACATGCTTATCTTAGATGCACACAACTGGGAACCCCACGGCTTCTAAAGACTCGGCTAACTTAATGCCCGAACAAATTTAAATATAACATCTTCTCATGATCATTTTTGTAAGTGTTCCTGGAAAACATATTTCTTTTTAGTAATCACTAGGCGTTGAAGTTTATTCTTTATCTGCGCTAGTTTTTGTGAAGTGACCACACAACACCAGTCTGCAATCTCGTTAAATCAGACCCTTTAAGTGCATTTGATTTTATATTCTATGTTTTGGTTCTATTTATGGAACACTGTAACAAAAGAGGTTTGATTATTAGAGTCCACACAAATAAAAGATTACGGGAGAACCACATGAACAATAAATAAACAATCTCATATGGACATTATATTTTTTTGAGAAGTAAAAATGGTGGTCTCCTAAATTGGGATCCACCATAGTACACGTATACAATATATATATATATATATATATATATATATATATAATGTAAGAGTTACAAAAAGTTACATGGCCCAAGCTTTACATAATGCTCGATAATGCTCGGCCACAATTCTCAGAATAAAAAGTATTCCCCCCCAAAGATGACATCATTTCTTGCACACCAAATCACCCACAATATCACAAAAATAATATATGAGTTCTCTCATCCAGAGCCATACACCAATCTCAAATCCCTCCAAAAACCCGAGCAACTCTATCTAACAGGCTATTGTATCCCTGCCACACACCACACCCGGGCCAAACATGTGCATGAAAAGAACATGTGATCCGGATCTTCCGCCGCCTCCCCACACCTGTCGCATGTGTCGTCCACCACCCCCAACATCCGCCCCCTTTGCTCATTGATGAGAATTCTGCCTCGTCAAAATAACCATAGAAAAATCTTGATATGGATCGGGACCATTGCATTTCCAGCTCATACGCATGTCCGCGACCATCTCTTCCTCCTCCCCCTCCACCTCCTCCACCAAACAACAATATGCTTTCTTGATCGAAAACCTGCCATCCCCCCATGTGAAATGATATCTTCCTTCCCGCGGCCCCTCTAACCGTGCAAGCTCAGTGTGCAACTCCATGAACTCGTCGACCCTTTGATCCGAAAGTTTCGAAGCAAAAGTTGGGGCCCAAGATCCCAAATCCCATACACGACGAACAAAAGCCTCCTTGTCCATTGCCAGCTACAACAACCTTGGGTACCTCTCCCCCATTGCACCACTCCCCGCCCAATTGTCTCGCCGGAAACAAAATCCATTACCGTCACCAAGGATAGGACTCAACCTAGATGTCAGCTCCGAAACCACCCACACGATGCCACTCCATAACGATGACAGGAGGTGACCAGCCTCAGTCTCAAGAGACATAGAGGTCCCGTAGATTTTCCTCATCAATCTACATGTAATGCGGATGGAAATCCTTTGCAATGAAATCAATTGTTTCACATGCTTGAATGATAATTTTTATGAGAGAGGAAGAATGGTATGGGAAATCAAGCAAAAGAGGGTGAGGATAACATATAAAATACACGACATGCCTTGCTTATCGATAGTGGCATTTTGGTTGGGTTTAGAGGTGGATGGGTTGACCATTGGCCACTTATTTTTAATTGATTTTTGGAAAGAAGCCAAGCATATGTGAGAGCAAAGGAGCCTGATGCAACTTGACTTGTTGGAGGATGATCACGAGTTGGTGGTGTCAGAGTTGGTTAGTAGAGGCATGGTGCAGAAGATTATTGAAGAGACAGATCGGAAGCGGGATGTGGAATGGAGGTAAAGATCTCATTAGAAGTGGACGAAGGAGGAGGATGGCAACACTAGATGCTTTCATGCAATGGCTAATGGTTCGCGTCGTTGGAACCTCATCCACTTCGTTGTAGTGGGGGATGAGGTTTCCCACGGGGAGTCTGTGGTAGATTGAGCAATAACATATTACTTCAAGCTTGCAAGTGGACGTCTGCTAACCATTGGGGCTCGATGGTTTGTGCTGGGAGTCTCCTCAATTTCTAGTAGTGATGCGACCGATCTGATTAGAGAGGTTAATATGGCAGAGGTATGAGAGGTGGATTTTGAACTGAATGTTGATGTCTTTGGCCACAAACTGCTAACCTAGGAAATCCTTAGCGGCCTGGATACCTTGCACATCATCCCCTGTAGCAATGATGTCATCAACATAAACAAGTATGGCAACTGTACCTCTCTGAGTCATCTGAACAAAAAGTGAGTAATTGACATATGATCTCACAAACCCCTGTTGCTCTATCAAGTCTGAGAGCTTCTAAAATCATGCTCTTGGACTTTGCTTAAGGCCATAGATAGCCCTGTGAAACCTGCAAACTTTCTGACACTCCCCCTCAGCAACGAACCTAGTGTCTGCTGCATGTAAACCTCTTTCTGTAGATCACCATAAAGAAAGGCATTCTTCACATCAAGCTGGTAGAGAGGCCGAACCCGTGTTACAACAACTGAAAGAAGTATACATAGAGTAGAATGCTTAGCTACTGGAGAGAAGATATCCTGATAGCCCGCCCATATCTCTAGGTGAACCCACGTGCCACAAGTCTCGGCTTGTAGCGATCTACACTACCATCTGCTTGGTACTTCACCGTGAACACTCACTTGCATCCCACAACATATGCCTCAAGAGGAGCTGTAACAAGGCTCCAAGTGCCACACGACTATAGCGCGATCATCTCCTCCTCCATGGCAAGACGCCACTGGCTATCCTGTAGTTCATCCGAATATGTCTGCGGTAACTTAACAGCTAAAAGTGCCATAGTAAATCTTCTGAAGTCCTCTGAAAGTCTGCTCAAGGAGACATGTGCTGCAAAAGGATATGTAGCACAAGAACGTCTCTGCTTCCGCAAAGCAATACGCACATCAAGACCATCCGCCTCCTCCTGAACCTGTAAACTACCCTCCTTAGAGGATATCTGCTCAGTATGTAAAGAATCCTGATGCATATACAACTCAGTGGTGCCATCAGTAGAAAAAAAAGGTGCTCATTACATACTTATGGCGTGCTGGATGATGGGGAAGGCCCATGAGCAGGGGGAACAATGCGAGACCTACAAGTAAACATACGTGGCGATAACTGGCTCGAAGTACTGGGTGGCGGTCCGGGAGCAGTCACAGGAGTAGGTGTAGGCACTGGTGGTGGAGGTGGTAAAGGTGGTGGAGATGGCGGTGCAGGTACTGGAGGTGGTGCAACAGTAGGAGGAGGAGGCACATATACCTCCCCAGAATCAGTTGGGGTCATCCTGTCACCTGAGGGAGAGAAATACATAACATACTCCAAGAATGTGACATCAACATTGACACAACATTTCCACTGAAGCGGATCATAACACCGGTTCCCCTTTTATGTATGAGAGTAGCCAACAAAGACACACTTGACAACTCTAGGGGAGAGCTTGTCTCTACCGGGCATCGGTGAACAAAAGCCACAGAGCCAAACACTCGGGTATAAGGGAGAATAGATCGCACATATGACACATTGTATAGAAGCATGGAAGGCACCAATCTCCCATCATCGATGATCACATATTGGATAGGAGTGATGCTGTATTATGTGAACCATTTTCTGTCACTGTAGAGATGATGAGATGATCTAGAGTCCATGGTCCATTTTGAGATATGAGCACTGTGATAGGTGGTACGTGCATAATTAATTCCTGAGGTACTCATGGAAGCAACAATGTCAAATGAAGGTGAAAAATTACTAGTAGTACTAGCAGAAGGGCCCATGATGTCCCTCAGACTAGAGGTGAGATCAACATACTTCTGATCAGTAGGAGTTGTAGGGGCTTGAACTGCTCAACAACACGAGTAGATGCAGGACAACCATGCTTATGATAGCATATGTCCTCAGAGTACCCAGTAATATAGTTGTAATATGTGTACTAAGGGAGAGAACGATCACTTCCTCTGCCATTCATGTCTTGTAAACTGAGTTGAACCCCCTCTACTGCGGGATGCTGCCATAATAGAGGTTGTCTGCGTAGTAGAAGCATGAGTTAATGTGATCCTGCTCAACCAGCTGTAAGCCTCCTCTATGGAACGGATGGAGGAACCTGTAAGCTGGCTATAGGTAGCATCATACATGGGATCAAAAGCCGCAAGAAACCACCCACCATTATGGTGATCCTGTAGGCCATAAGCTTCTTAGGACTAGCACCTAGAGGCATGGAACTATGAAGCTTCTCGAACATGCCCCTCAGCTAGGAATATAATGTATGGAGAGGGAGGCCATCCTGCTTCATAGTGAAGATGTCATACCGGAGCTGGTGTATCTTCGTCTTATTCTTTGCCTAGTAATATTTGGTGGTGAGAATGTCGTGCATCACTTTGACAATGGGTTGTAAAATATCATTGGTTGTCTCCATTATAAGAGTGCCAGAGAGCCAAATATGTGCCCATGCATTGTCTTGCTTTCATGAAGTGTTTGCTCCAGTCTTTTTGGCAGGCTCGGGTCGTGTCAGGATGTATTCATTGTTGTTTCTCTCCATAATACTCATGGACTGCATTTTCCATAGTTCGTAGTTGGTCCCATCCATCTTGACGATGGGAGCGAGGCCTTTGAATGCCCCAGAAGCAGGAGATGAACGCATATCAACTATATCTTTTGCCATGACGAGCAAGGGAGATTGGAAAGGACACAATAAGGTGGTAGAACTATATGATTTTTGTCTGCGCAATCGTATTGGGAATAGATTGTGTGCAGACTTAGAGCACAACCTTTTATATCAGTTTTCTCGACTCTTTAGGGCATGCAGTGAGTTTATATGACTGAAATTGGCTTGGAGGGCACTAAAATCAATGCAAACAAGGATCAATCATGGTTTGTCTACACTAAAAACACGTTGGTGTGCTTCTCGAGACACATGCCTAGAGGTTCTAGAGCATCGCAACGATGCTGTGGCGGTGCTGGGGCATCGTGAGTGCTGTTGCGGAGGTACCCCACGGTAGTTCTTGGGCGACACTAGGGCATCATTGATGGTGCCTACACGACACTTGGACACCTCTGGTGGTGCTAGCCAAGGCACCTCCGACATGATGCTGGGATCGAGGATCCCATGCACGGAAACCGAGGAGGGGATGTACGGAGATCAAGGCGAAGATGAGAGGTCAACGACTGGGGTTCTATGCATCAAGAAGATATGAGAGTTTTGATCGTGGACCGCTGCTCTGATACCATGCGAAAGAAATGAATAATTTGTATACTACATTTCCCCAGAGATCCTATATATAGAGGGAAGTGCCTAGGACCGGAAAAGAGTTGTCCCATAGGGCGATATATTAAAGAGGAAATAAGAAAGAACAAACGAAAATAAAACAAATAGGAAATATATAATATTTCCTATAATACAAACATATACATGGGCATACACGTACACATGCACAGAAACATACACATGCGTAGAAATATTAACACCCACATAGACACTCGCACACACCCACACACATATCTAATACAAATACCTGATTGGTCACTTCTGTAGACCAGTAGACTACTACAGAGTATTGAGACCTAAATTTTTGATGCAGCTATTAAGGAAGAAGAATTTAGTATACAAAAGCGTGTATTGATTGAATCTCATGTGACGTGCATCCTTCGTGTATTTAGACAAGAGGGTGGCAATTGTTGGCCATTATTTCTTTCAGTGCCCCTTTGCATGATGTGTTTGGAGTAGTGAAATATCTCATTGTTGCGCCCGAGCTTTGAAGGATTTTTGGATATCTTTTAGGTTGGATTAGTGGTATGGGAACTACTGGTTGAGTTTGGAGAGGTTTTGACCTGCTTCAGTTGTTTGGATTCTGTGGAGGTAGGGAAATGTGTTATTGTCAGGACAGGTTAAAAAACCTTTCCGTGGAGAATGTGTTGCGGTTATTTTCTATCTTTGGGATGACTGGGTGATGACAAGGGACCGTTGTGGTCGTCTTGCTTTCTCTCCAATGCTTTCACCGCTTTTAATATTATTAGATTGGATAACTAGTTATATTTTAGATTTTCAAAGAAGAAAGACAATTTTCAAAATTTTATGCACATTTGTATATGACCATTTTCAGGTAAAGATAAGGGTAGAAACGATGTTGGAGTGGTTGTTTATAAAGATTTGAAGGATTGTGTGGTTGAGGTGCAAAGATTCGAGGATCAGGTTATTTTGCTAAAATTGGTGCTTGAAGAAGAAATTCTGAATATCATCTCAGTTTATGCACCACAAATTGGTTTAGATGAAAGGACTGAACAAGCTTTTTGGGAGGATTTGGACAAGATTTTGCAAGGAATCCCACAAAGAGAGATGATATGCATAGGTGGAGATCTTAATGGACATGTGGGAAAAGATGCTTCAGGGTATGCTAGTGTTCATGGAGGATATGGTTTTGGGGATAGAAATGAAGAGGGAAAAGTCATTCTGGATTTTATAACGGCATATGATATTTTCATAGCAAACACTCTCTTCAAGAAGAGGGAGGAGCGTTTAATTACTTATAAGAGTGGTCCAACTAGAACACAGATATATTACTTTGCGTTGGGGAGAAGAGATCGGTTGTGTTGTAAAGACTGCAAAGTAACCCAGGAGAGAGTTTGACAACTCAACATCGCTTGTTAGTCTTGGATGTGCAAATAAAAGGCCTTGTAAAGAAAAGGAGGGTTCCTAAGATCACTAGAACTAGATGGTGGAATCTTCCTGTGAAGCAATCGGGCTTCAAGGAGAAGGTTTTAAAAGACTTATCTTGAGATTGTAGCAGAAGTGCAAACGAGATGTAGGAGGTAGTAACATCTTGTATCTAAAAGGTAGCCAACGAGATACTAGACGAGTCGAAGGGAGGAGTTCCAGGTCAAAAGGAGGCTTGGTGGTGGAGTGAAGGGGTGCAAGAGAAACTAAAAATTAAAAGAGCATGCATTAAAGCTATGTCTAAGGATATAACAACGGAAACTGTCACAAACTACAAAATAGCGAAGAAGAAAGCAAAGAAGGCTGTAAGTAAAGCTAAATCAAAAGCTTATGAAGTTTTTTTATAAACATCTCGACTCTAAGGAGGGCCAGAAGGATATATTCAGGTTGGCCAAAGCAAGAGAAAGAAAGACCAAAGACCTTTATCAAGTGAGATGCATTAAGGACGAGGAAGGTCACATGCTGGTTACTCAAAAGGACACAGAGAATAGATGGGAGCAGTACTTCCATAAACTTTTCATTGGGGAAGGAAATAAAGAGATCACTTTGGGTAATCTAGCTAGTAATGAAAGTTACTTGAATCGTGCAAGCTATAGACGAATACAAAGAAAGGAAGTAGAGGAGGCTTTGATGATTATGAGACCTAGGAAAGGTGTAGGATCAGATGACATCCCTGTAGAAGTACAGAGAGTTTTAGGTGAGCGCAGTTTGACTTGGCTTACGAATCTATTCAATGTTATTTGACGAAGCAAGAAAATGCCTGAAGATTGAAGGAAGAGTATTGTGGTGCTCTTTATAAGAATAAAGGAGACATTCAAAATTGTTCAAATTACAGAGGTATTAAGCTGACGAGTCACACTATGAAAATTTGGGAACGTGTGATCGAAAGAAGGTTGAGGAAAGTTTCCAACATAAAAGAAAATTAATTCGGATTCATGTCAGGTCGCTCAACTATTGAAGCCATCCATTTGCCGAGGAGAACAATGGAGATTTATAGAGCTAAAAGGAAGAACTTCCATATGATCTTTATTGATTTGGAGAAGGCTCATGATTCTGTTCCATGAGAGATATTGTGGAGAGTTTTGGAGAAGAGACAAGTACATGTCCTGTACATTAACCTCATAAAGGACATGTATGATAGGGCTTTATCTTGTGTAAGGACCCCATCTGGGAAGACTAACTATTTTGACATCAACATTGATTTACATCAAGGTTCATCTTTGAGTCCATTTCTTTTTACTTTCATTATGGATGAGTTAACAAGTCACATTCAGGATTAGTTACCTTAGTGTATGTTATTTACTGATGATATTGTGTTGATTGACGAGATTAGAGATGGAGTGAATGAGAAGCTTGAGGTCTGGAGACATGCATTGGAGACTAAAGGATTTCGTATAAGTAGGGCTAAAACGGAATATATAGAGTGCACCTTTGATGGAAGCAATGGTGAAGGAATTGATGTGAAGATCGGTGACAATAACATTCGGAAGAGAGATTCTTTCAGATATCTGGGATCTATTTTGCAACAGGATGGGGAAGTTGATGGAGATGTTACTAATAGAATAAATGCAGGCTGGCTAAAGTGGGGAGAAGCCTCTGCTGTTCTCTGTGATAAGAAAATTCCTTTAAAAATTAAAGGAAAGTTTTACAAAGCAGCCGTGAGACATGCTATGCTCTATGGATCTGAATGTTGGCATGTGAACCATAGACATGTGCAGAGAATGGCTGTAGCAGAAATGGAAATGCTAAGGTGGATGTGTGGACACACACATACACACGTAAAAATTGGATTCGGAATGATGCAATCAGAAAGAAAGTTGGTGTAGCTCCGATCGAGGGTAAGATGCGAGAAAACCGCTTAAGATGGTTTGGTCATTTGCAAAGAAGATCAACGGATGCACCAGTTAGGAGATGCGAGTGTTGGGATGTTGAGCCGGCTAAAAGAGGGCGAGGACGGTCCAAGAAGTGTTGGAAAGAGACTATACGAAGGGACCTTAGTTTTTTGGATATAAGCCCGGAATTGACCCAATATAGATCTGAATGGAGGCGAAAAATCCATGTAATGCTCCTTTGGATGGAAGCCCTCATGCATAACCACTGGACCTATATAAAAATGATTCAACAACTTCTAGCTTTCTATCATATGCACAATATTACCTAGCCTCGGTCATGTTACATTGGTTCTCTATTGTATAGACAATATAATAGAAATAAAGGTTATTTCTCATTTTGCATGAAGTCATGACATTTTTTTGGCTTTTGTTGTCAGGTGCGGCTTTTTGCAACCCAATCTGAGTATGGCGAGCGCCTGACTGCAGCTGTAAGCAATATTTTCCCTGAATTCATGAACTTGGAAATTCTTGAATATCGCACTCTCGACCCTGCTGTGTTCTTGTGTTTTATGGTAAAAGACCATGCTTCTTAGTTTGTCCAGTTTCCTTCAGGGGGTCTACCAGTGATTTCACCATTATCCTTTTTTTATAGTTTACCTGCATGCTCAATCTTCTGCTGTAGAATGTTATTTAGTTGCCCCAACTTTGTAGTAAATAAAAGGGCAATTTGATGCATAGTCTTTGTATGCGAGCATATGTGGTAGGGATAGATCATTTTTTATCTCCATCATATACCACCTTATCCTGAATTTCGCTAGTGGCAGTCTTCATGAACTGAACCTGGGACCTGTAGGACAAATGGCGGGTATTTTTGCCATTACCTCTCCAGGCATCCCCAGCAACATTCTTTAATATCACCCCTTGTCTTTTTTTTTGTATTTAGAAGTGTATTACAAGTGACTTTTGCATAGATTTGATCGAGGGTTCACACTGTGTACTATTTTCCTGGTAGTTTATGATGTTCTACAGCCAAACCATTGTGGGACACTGCATATTTAAGAATTTGTTTGATAATTGAGATCAATTTTACATCGAGATGGAGGAATTGATGCAGATGTTAAAATTATAACCAACAACGGATAATAAAGATGAGCTCATGTGTTCCTTGAAAGTGATAGACAAGTATTTTGGAGCAGCATTGCCAGCTATGGCAATGTTGAATGTTGAGATTTTCATTGTACACATTTGCATTGGATACTAATTATGGAAATGAAATAGCTGTATGTGTTCCTTGAAAGTGACAGCCAAATACTTTAGAGCATTAGAAAAAAATTGTGAATATCATCTCAGTTTATTCACCACAAATTTGTTTAGAGGAAATGATTAAACACGTTTTTTTGAGAAGATTTGGATAAGATCATGCAAGGAATCCCACAAAGAGAGATGATTTACGTAGGTGGAGATCTTAATGGACAAGTGAGAAAGGATGCTTCAGGTGTGCTAGTGTTCATGGAGGCCATGGTTTCAGAGATAGAAATGAAGAGGGACAAGTCATTCTGGATTTTGTAAGGGCTTACGATCTTTTATAATAAACACTCTTTTCAAGAAGAGAGATGAGTATTTAATTACTTATAAGAGTGGTCCAACTAGAACACAGATATATTACTTTGCGTTGAGGTGAAGAGATCGATTGTGTTGCAAAGACTGAAAAATAATTCCAAGTGAGAGTTTGACAACTCAGTGTTGCTTGTTAATCATGGATGCACAAATAAAAGGCATGATAAAGAAATGGATGGTTCCCAAGATCATTACAACAAGATGGTGGAATCTTCAATTGAAGCAATCGAGCTTCAGGGAGAAGGTTTTAGAAAACTTTTTTTTGACGCTCTTAGAAAACTTATCTTGGGATTGTAACGGAAGTGCAAACGAGATATGGGAGGCGATAGCATCTTGTATCCGAAGGATGGCCAAAAAGTTGCTAGGCGAGTCAAAGGGAGGAGTTCCAGGACAAAATGAGGCTTGGTGGTGGAGCGAAGGGGTGTAAGAGAAGCTTAAAATTAAAGAGCTTGCTTTAAATCTATGTATAAGGATAGAACGAAGGAAATTGTCACAAACTACTAAATATCGAAGAGCGAAGTAAAGAAAGTTGTAAGTGAAGCTAAGTCAAAAGCTTATGAAGTTTTGTACAAAAAGCTTGACTCGAAGGAGGGTCAGAATGATATATTCAGATTGACCAAAGCAAGAGAAAGAAAGACCAAAGATTTTTCTCAAGTGAGTTACATTAAGGATGAGGAAGGACACACGCTTGTTACTCTGAAGGATAGCGACTAGATGGACGTGGTATTTACATAAGCTTTACATTGAGGAAGGAAATAGAGAGATCACTTTGGGAGATCTAGCTAGTAGCGTAAGTTTCATAAATCGTGCAGGCTATAAACGTATACAAAGGAAGGAAGTAGAGGACTTGAAGGTTATGAAACATTGGAAAGGTGCAGGAATTGATGGCACTACTATAAAAGTATGGAGGGTTTTAGGTGAACACGGTTTGACTTGGCCTACAGATTTCTTCAATGTTCTTTGGCGAAGTAAGAAAATACATGAAGAATGAAGGAGAAGCATCATGGTGCCTCTTTATAAGAATAAACGAGATGTTCAAAGTTGTTCAAATTACAGGTGTAGCAAACAGATGAGTCATACTATGAAAATTTGGGATGTGTGATCGAAAGAAGGTTGAGGCAAGTTTCTAAATTAACTGAAAATCGATTCGGATTCATGCCAGGTCGCTCAATTATTGAAGCTATCCACTTGTGGAGAACAATGGAAATTTATAGAGCTAAAAAGAAAAATCTCCATATGATTTTTATTAATTTGGAGAAGACTTATGACTATGTCCCGTGGAAGATATTGTTGAGAGTTTTAGAGAAGTGACAAGTACCTATCTTATACATTGACTTATAAAGGATATGTATGATTGGACTTCATTTTGTGTAAGGATCCAATTCTGAAAGATTGACTATTTTGACATAACCATTGGTCTGCATCAAGGTTTAGCTTTAAGTCCATTCTTTTTTACTTTGATTATGGACAAGTTGCCCGGTCACATTTAGGACGAGATACCTTGGTGTATGTTGTTCGCCGATGATATTGTGTTGATTGATGAAACTAGAGATGTAGTAAATTAGAAGCTTGGGGTTTGGAGACATACCTTAGAGATTAAAAAAATTCGTATAAATAGGGTTAAGACTGAATATATGGAGTGTACATTTGATGGAAGCAATGGTGAAGGAATCGAGGCGGAAATTGTAGATGATAACTTTTAAAATAAAGTTTCTTTTAGATACTTGGGATCTATTTTGTCACATAATGGGGAAATCGATGTAGATGTTACTCATAGAATAAATACATGTTGGCTAAAGTGGAGAGGACCTCTACTATTCTCTACAACAACAACAACAAAATTAGCATCTCCTAACCGGTGCATCAACTGATCTCCTTTGCAAATTATGTTGGCTTATATCCAAAAAAACTAAGATCCCTTTGGATAGTCTCATTTCAACACTTCTTGGACCTTGCTCGCCCTATTTTAGCCGGCTCAACATCCCAAGATCTCTTTTGCAAATGGCCAAACCACCTTAAGTGATTTTCTCGCATCTTATCCTCGATCAGAGCTACACCAACCTTCCTTCTGATCGCATCATTCTGAATCTGATCTTTACGTGTATGTCCATACATCCACCTTAGCATTTTCATTTCTGCTATTACCATTCTCCGCAGATGTCTGTGGTTCACAGGGCAACATTCATATCCATAGAGCATAGCAGGTCTAATGGCTGCTTTGTAAAACTTTCCTTTGATTTTCAAAGGAATTCTATTATCAAATAGAACAATAGAGGCTTCTCTCCGCTTTAGCCAACCTGCATTTATTCTATGAGTAACATCTCCATCAATTTCCCCATTGTGGAGATGAAAGAATGAATTGTATTATAGAGAGGTCCTAGGTTTCTCTTATATAGGAGAGAAACTTGTTGCACAAATTACAAGAAAAAGACATGAAGAAAAGAAATTACATAAATAATATGAAAGATAAATAATATCTCAACACTCCCCCTTAAGATGGAGCGTATATATCAACCAGGCTCAGCTTGGAGCAACATCTCTAGTAAGGCCCTCTGGCTAAGGCCTTAGTAAGCACATTTGCTATCTGATCTCCAGAGCTGACGTGAGTAGTGGCGATGAGACCTTCTGTATCATGTCACGAGTGTAGTGACAATCCACCTCTATGTGCTCGGTCCTCTCATGGAAGACATGATTGTTTGCAATGAAAAGAGCAGCTTGCTTATGACATTGGAGGTGCATGAGAAGAGGCACCTCGATAGTCGGGTCAGTAAGAATAGATCTGACCCATATCATCTCTGTGCTAGCCCGCACCATGGCCCTGTATTCTGACTCGATACTAGATCTGTAACCACAGTCCACTTCTTGCTATTTCATAACACCAGGCAATTCCCTATGAACACTGTGAAGTCTGAAGTAGACTTCCTATCCTTGGGGCACCCAGCATAATTTGCATCTGCACATGCTGTAACTGAAAGTGATGTACATTTGATGAATAGAAGTCCCGTGCTACGTGATGCCTTTAGATACCTCAGAATCATATGAACTGCATCCATATGTGCCTATCTGGGCTGCTCCATAAACCGACTCACTTTGCTCACGGCAAAGGATATGTCTGGTATGTTAATGGTTATTTACAGGAGCTTGCCAACAAGCTCCCTGTACCTCCTCTTATCGACCTCCTCAGTGTCATTGTCGTAGAGCTTCATGCTCGGGTCCATAGGAGTAGTGGTAGGTCTGCAATCTCCCAAGCCCATCTCAGAAAGTAGATCTGTAACATACTTCCTCTGGATCATCGCAAGACCTCGCTGGTTCTTGGCAAACTCCAGTCCAAAGAAGTAACGTAAACTCCTAAGGTCCTTGGTCAGATACTACTGACCTAGGAAGTCCTTGGCAACCTGGATGCCCTGCTCGTCATCCCCTGTAATAATAATATCATCAATATAGACAAGAATGACGCTCTGTACCTCTCTGAGTCCTGCGCACAAACAAGGAGTGATCGACAGTCGATCGAACAGACCCCTTTTGCTCTATCAAGTCTGAGAGCTTCTGGAACCGTGCTCTTGGACTCTGCTTAAGGCCATAAACAACCTTGTATAGCCCGCAAACCTTTTGATACTCTCCCTCAGCATCAAACCCAAGTGGATGCTGTATGTAGACCTCCTCCTGTAGATCACTATGTAGGAAGACATTCTTCACATCAAGCTGGTGAAGAGGCCAATCTTGTGTCACATCAACAGATAGAAGGATACACAGAAAGGAATGTGTGGCAACTAGAGAAAATATATCCTGATAGACCACCCCACATGTTTGGGTGAACCCACGTGCCACAAGTCTCTCCTTACAGCGATCCACACTGCCATCTGCGCGGTGCTTCACAGTAAACACCCATTTGCTCCCAACAAACGAATGCGCCAACTAGAGCTGAAACAAGACTCTAAGTGCCACGCGACTGAAGCGCAACCATCTCCTCCTCCATGGCTAGATGCCACTGACTGTCCTGAATAGCCTCCTTATATGTCCGTGGTATCTCCACAGTCGATAATGCCAATGTAAACTTCCTGAAATCCTCTGACAGTCTGCTCAAGGAAACTTTTTTTTTGAGGCTCAAAAAAGGGGGAGACACTCAATGGTGTTCGCCCCAATATTATATAATATAAAAAAAACAAAGGTAATTACAACAAAGGGGAGGAGGGAAAAAAAGGGAAGAATACCCAAAATAGGAAATGAAAAAGCAACCGAACAACGCCAGCCCCCAAGAACAATACCCAAAGCCTACACCGCACACCAGTCATCGAGAAAGCGCGAGCAAAGGATATGTAGCACACATACGTCTCTGCTTTCGCAAAGCAGTCGACCCATCAAAGTCATCTGCCAAGTCTTTAACCTATAAGTTCCCCTCTTGAGAAGGTACCTGCTCGTCCTGTATGGAATCCTGCTGCACAGACAACTTAGTAGTGCTATTAGTAGAAACAATGTGCTCATTACATACCTGAGGCGTGCTGGATGATGGGGAAGACATGTGAGCAGGGGGAGCGTTGGGAGGAAGTGGGATGGAGCGTTGGTGGAGAGTGAAGGCGAAACGTGGGGAGTCGTCCGGTGACTCGGGCCTGGGTGGTGGTGCTCCTCCGGGTGGGGTTGACGCGAAGGGGAAGGGGGTGATCTACGGGGTCGCTGCTGGGTCTCGTAGTGGGGATGGTGGCGTCGAGAGGCAGGTCGCGGAGGACGCCTGGATGAAAGTTTCGAATAAGAAGGCTGGGAAGCGGTGTTTCCGCTGCGGCGATTGTGGTCACGTTGCTTCCTTCTGTTCTCTTCCTGCTCGATATTATGCATGCGGGAAGCCGGGTCATCGCCAAGCTTCTTGTTGGCTCCTTCTTGGTCGTGGCCCTCCTCAGTCCGGGTTGCTCTCCATTTCGGGGCCTCCGCGGAGCATGTCGGCCGCTCGTTCGACATTCTCCGGCCCTACTGCCCGGAGGGAGGCGTGCTCTTTCGCTCAGGTGATGGCGCCTCGCTCCTGTTCATCGGGCGTTGGTCTTCATGGTATGGTTACTGAGGGGGGTGGTGCTGTAGCTCCGGTTGTGGTGGGCGGTGATGATGCATCGCTTATGCGCGCTCTGCATGGTGCGGGTGCCGAGGTGGCTGGTATTGGTGCCGAGGTGCCTGGGCTAGTGGGTGTGGGGGATGATTTGTCGGCGGGGGTAGCCATGCAACGCGAGAACGTGGTTGGGAACGTGGTGCATTGCTTGGGGGTGCATGACGAGGGCTGTCGTGTCGCGGCAGTGGGAGTTGCTCGTCGGCGCAACGTGGCCTGGGATGGTGTCAGGTCTCATCTTGTTGGCTTCCTGGGTCCCCTCTTCCGTGGGGATTTTATTGTTTTGGATCCTTCCCATTGCTGTGTGCGAGGCCTGTCCCTGGATCAACGGGATAGGCTTATGCGAAATGGATCTACCGAAGATGTCGTCTGGAGATTGGTTCGAGTTGCGGATGGTGCTTATTCTGACACTGATGTGTGTGTGGCGGAGCTCCGCGGTGTTCCCTTCCTCTCTAGGAATGTCCCTTGCCTCGGTAAGGCATTCCAACGTTGGGGGGAGATTTTAGCGGTCGTGGATGATGGTCTTGCGCCGGAGGCGGATTGGAAGGTTACTCGGGTCCTCGTGAAATGCAGCAAGGGTTTTCTCCGTGGTGCGACTGGCAAGATTTTCTTTGGTTCTCTAAAGGTTGGCCGGTGGCGGTTCAAGGTGGAGCTGTCCATCGTCGCCCCTTCGCCGACGTCGTTGGCTGATTCTGATCGGGTGGCTCTGCTGTCCGGTTCGCTCGGCTCGGGGGCTGGGAACGTCGCTTCGCCTTCGGGTTGCCAGATGGCGCGTTTCGGGGATTTTTCCGAAGCGTCCCTACCCTTGCATGACTCTTCTGCTCCCTTTGACGTGCCTCTTCGGTTTCCGTGCCTTTCGGCTGCAAGTCCCGGCTTTTCCAAGTTGAGGGCGTATGAGGTGGATTCCTTTCATCATTCTCGTCCGATTTTGTCGGCTACACCGGTGCATTTTCGTTACTCGGGTCCTCTGGCGGGTTGCGGTCCTTTGGACGCTAGCGGGTCTCTCTCTTTCGGATCTTGGCCTCGTGCCTCGATTCCGACTGACCCGTTTCTCATTCCCGATCTTGTTGCGGTTATGCCCTGGGTCCACATCAAGGAAGTGCAGAATCTTTCTGATTTGTCGGGGAACCAGTTGGCGATGGCTTCTTTTGCGTCCCCCTTGGGGGGCTCTTCGGCGATGGCTTCTTTTGCTTCCCCCTTGGGGGGCTCTTCGGTCGTGGCCGATGCCTCCCCCTTGGGGGCCTCTTCGGACGTGGCTGACGCTTCCGACGGGGGGAGCCTATCTGACCGGCGCTCGGGGAAGAGATATAGGAGGCGTAAAAGCTCCCGGCAGGGCTCATTGGTGAGGCATTCCTGTGCGACTCAGCGGGATGCCGTGGCGGAAGCTGCTGGTCTTAGTGCCCTTGGGGGATCTTCTGGTGGTTTTTAATGAAGATTCTTTCTTGGAATGTTAGGGGCCTTGGGGAGGCTGATAAGCGTCGTTCTTTGGGCTCGCGTTTGTCCGAGTGGTGTTGTGATATTGCTCTTATCCAAGAAACGAAATTGAGGGGTGTCAATGATACCCTCTGGCGCTCTTTTGGTGCGGGTGCTATGGACGAATTCCGAGCGGTGGATGCGGTGGGCTCGGCGGGGGGTTTCTTGATTGCATGGCGTTCTGCGGTATTCTCTTTCAACTCGGTTCTGACGGGGAGACATATGATCTCGGTATTATTGACTCGGGCGGAGTCTCTTGTGCCCTTGATGTTTTCATGTATTTATGCCCCTAGTTGTCATGTCCTGAGGAAGGAATTATGGGAAGACCTTCGCGCGGCGACTTCTTTGTTCGGGGGCCTCCCTTGGCTCTTGGGGGGCGATTTCAATGTCACGCTCCACTCTTCAGATCGCCCCCGGGGCAGGGGTGGCCAGGATCCGGGGTCACTTGATTTTATTGAGATTTTGGACGAGCTTGCATTGGAGGGCTTGGTCCCTCATGACATCTCTTACACTTGGAGGAATAATTCTACTCGTTCTAGAATCGATCGATTTTTAGCCTCTGGGAAGCTATTGGAGGATTTCCCTCTTTGCGCGGTGTCCTCGCGCCCCCGCTCTTTCTCTGATCATTCTCCCATTATGTGGGAGTCTGGCGAGGGCCATCGGCCGCGGGGTCTCTTCCGCTACGAGAAATGTTGGCTGCTGGAGTCTAACTTCAAGGAGGTGGTGCAGGAGCACTGGGCTCATGCCTCGGTTATGGGGTCTGCGGCTCATAGGCTTGACCAGAAGCTTACTTCGTTGCGCAAAGTGCTGGTGGGCTTCAAGAAGGAATCCAGGTTGGCGCGTATCACTATCCGGGCGGCGACGGAGGAGGTCTTCACGCGCCTTGATCAGACGGAGAACGAACGGACCTTCTGCCTGAGGAGCTTCACGATCGGCTCTCTGCTCAGATCCAGGTTGCGACGGAGGACAAGAAAAGAAATATTGAATGGCGGCAGCGGTCGCGGTTGAAATGGCTCAAAGAGGGTGACGCGAATTTGGCCTTCTTCCACCGTGTGGCTAGTGGCAGAAAGCGTGCTAATTTGTTGCGAGGTATATCTATTAATGGTGTTCTCGTCTGCGGGGAGAGGGAGATGGGGATTGCCATTGTGGATCATTTTAAGCGCTTCTCGTCAACTTGTTCCCCGCGTCGGTGGCGCTGGATGGGTCTTCGGGCGCCTACTCTATCGGCCTCCGACTCGGGCCTCTTAACTCGCCCTATCTCTTTGGCAGAGG
The DNA here is from genome assembly GCA_037367405.1 of Ottelia alismoides. Lineage (NCBI taxonomy): Eukaryota > Viridiplantae > Streptophyta > Magnoliopsida > Alismatales > Hydrocharitaceae > Ottelia > Ottelia alismoides. The sequence goes on from JAZKJV010000965.1 coordinate 231,422, forward strand.
TTAAGGAGGCTGTGTGGGACTTAAATGGTGATTCTTCCCCGGGTCCCGATGGCTTCTCGGTGGCGTTTTATCGTGATTTCTAGGAGACGGTGGCTGGTGATGTTATGGAGGTGGTGTCCGAATTTTGTGAGGGCAATTATGGCTTTGATCGGATTAATAGGGCCAACATTGTTTTGATCCCTAAATCCGCGGTGCTGCAGCGTATCGAGGATTACCGACCTATCTCCGTATCTAATGGCATTTACCTTATTGTTGCTAAAGTTTTAGCCAGACGATTGGCGCGGGTTTTGGACTCTCTTGTCTCTCCGGCCCAGGTCGCCTTTATTAAGGGCCGGCAGATTGCGGATTGCATTGCGGTTGCCTCAGAGTTGGTCACTGAATGGAAGAACGATCATAAGAAGGGGGTTCTGTGGAAGGTCGATTTTGCTAAGGCATACGATTGCTTGGAGTGGCGGTTTTTGTGGTCTGTCTTGAGAAGGCGCGGCTTCCCTGAGATTTGGATTTCGTGGATGCGGAGGTGCGTTTCCACCGTCTCTCTCTCGGTGCTGGTCAATGGCCGGGCGGTTGGTGGCTTCTTCCAGCCAAGAAGGGTGTGCGCCAGGGGTGTCCCCTCGCTCCCCTCCTTTTTGTGTTGGCCTCAGACGTTCTTGCACGTATGGTGGACCGCGTTATTGAGGCTGGGCTGACTAACGGTTTCTGTAAGGGCAATCTCTGTGTGCCCTTGATCCAATTTGCGGACGATACAATATGCTTTATTGAGGGTGATGCGGTTGAGGTCTCCGGTATGGCGACCACTCTTGCCCTGTTCAGCGAATTATCGGGTTTGACGATTAATGGTTCTAAATCCAAGGTGGTTCCTTTCGGCTTGTCGCTCGAGGAGGCGGCGGAGGTCGGACGGTTGCTGGGATCTCCTCCAGGTGAGCTTCCTATTGATTATCTTGGCTTACCTTTGGTGGTGGGACGGGCCAGGATCCGGGATTGGCGCTTGATTGTTGAGCGCGTGGAAACGCGTCTTGCTGGTTGGCGTGCGACTTTGCTCTCTAGAGGGGGCGTCTTGTTCTTCTTAAGTCTGTGCTCTCCTCTATCCCGATTTATTTCCTCTCTGTTCGTCGTATGCCGGCGGGGATTCGATTGAGGATTGAACGTTGTATGCGTCGCTTTCTTTGGGGGAGAAAGGGGGAGGAGGGTAGGGGTCTCCACCTTGTCGCTTGGGATGGCGTTACTAAATCTAAGCGGAATGGTGGGCTGGGTGTGCGGAGGCTGGAGGTGGTGAATGATGCTCTCTTACTCAAGTGGGTCAATAGAATTTGGGGGAAGGGTGATAACTTCTTTATCTCTGTTCTCAGGGAGTTCTTGGGCAATGATAGGCTGGGGTTGGCGCGGGGGGCTCACAACGTCCGTCATTCTCCGTTTTGGCGTAATGTGCTGGATGCCTTTGTGAGGAATGCTTCGCTCTTTATGCCGGTGCTGGGGAAGGGGGATTCCTTCAAGTTTTGGCTTGACGATTGGTCGGGAAGAGGTCCTTTGCAGGTGCGCTTCCCGTGCTTGTTTGCCTTAGCGTCTCACAAAGATGCGTCGGTTGCTGATTGCTGGTTGGATGATTGCTGGTGTCCGCGCTTTCTCGCGAACTTCTCGGATCAGCGGTTTGATGATTTTGTTTCTTTATTGGATGTTCTTTGTGACGTTGCTAGGCCGAATGAGGGTATGGATCACTGGAGCTGGAAGGACGGCCCATTCTCCACGCGCAAGGCTTATCGGGCGCTGGCTACTCATCCTCCCGATGATGCTCTCCTTGTGCGCGATTGTGGATTCTTGTGGGGTCTGCGGCTGCCGGAGCGCATTGGGTTTTTCCTTTGGCTTCTTCGCAGACGGAGGTTGATGACGAGGGATCGCTGTGCTCGTCTATTCGTTAACATCAATGCCGACTGTATTCTCTGTAATCTGGAGGTGGAAACTATTGATCATCTCTTCTTCGACTGCCACTTGGTTCGCGGGATCTGGGAGGATTTGCCTTGGGCGCGCTCGGACAACATTGCTGCTTTCTGCGAGATCCTTTGGAATAACAGGAACAAGGCTAGGAGGGCTTTCTTGGCCCCCATTGCAAGGCTGTGGTGCATTTGGCTGGGTAGGAACGATGCTCTATTCTCCGGTCAACGTGACTATCGGGAAAATATTTTTATCCTTTGCTCGCGCTTTCTAGATGACTGGTGTTCTGTGTAGGCTGTGGGTCTTGTTTGTGCGGGCTGGCTTTATTCGGCTGCTTTTTCTTTTCCTCCTTTGGTTTTTCGTCTTCTTATTTCCCTCCCTCCCCCCTTCGTTGTAATTACCTCTTCTTTCTTTCTTTTATATATATTTGGGGCGAACACTAATGAGTGTCTCCCCTTTTTTGAGCCTAAAAAAAGACATGTGAGCAGGGGTACAGAGCGAGACCTGCGAGTAAATACACATGACAAAAACTGAGTCAAGGTAGGTGGTATTCCAGGGGCAACCACAGTAGCATGTGTAGGTGGTGGTATAACAATAGGAAGTTGAGGCATGTAGATCTCTACGTCAGATTCTGATGGGGCTAGTCTATCACCTGTAGGAGAAAATACATGACGTACTCAAAGAAAGTAATGTCAGGACTAACAATGTATTTTCGCCAAAGCGGATCAAAGCAACAGTAAACCTTTTGGGTATGAGAGTAGCCGACAAAAATACACTTGATAGCTTTAGGAGAGAGCTTGTCACGACCTGGAGAGGAGTCATGAACAAAAGTAACCGAGCCAAACACACGAGGTATAAGGGAGAAAAGATCATTCTCGGGAAACACATTCGAAAAAGGAATCTTCTCTCCCAACACAGAAGAGGGCATGCGGTTCACTAGGTAACATGCAGTGAGGACCGCATCACCGCAGTAAGCATAAGGAGCACGACTCTAGATCAACAAGGTTCTGGTCACATCAATTAAGTGACGGTGTTTGTGCTCGACAATACTGTTCTGCTGGGATGTATAAGGAAATGATGTCTGGTGAACAATGCCAAGAGATCTAAGAAACTCAGAAAGCTATAAGGTGCAGAATTCTAAGGCATTATCAGAACGCAGATATTTGACATTGGCGGAAAATATATTCTTTATCTCATAAAGATTTGATAACATACCCAACCTCAGACTTACTCTTCAATAAGAAAATCCAAGAAAGTCTAGAGAAATCATCAATAGCGACCAGATAAAAATGGTCTCCCTGGTGATCAGGGACACGACTCAGACCCCAGATATCTAAATGAAGGAGCTCAAACAACTAAGAACTACTTCAAATTTGACGAGATGGAAAGGAGGAACGGTGGTACTTCCCAAGTTGACAAGCCTCGTATTGGAAGGAAGATCGTGTGGAAATCTATGGGAGGACTTGACATAACTTCTACAGAGGAAGGTGGCCAAAATGAAGGTGCCACATGTATGGTGAGACTGGTCCAGTAGGGATATTAGAGACACCAACGCGAGGAGGCTGGACTAGTCTATAGGGCTCCCGTTGCATGGCCGCATACAATCACCCTGCCCGTGAGTATATCCTGAAACACAAGAGACGGGGGGTAAAAAATGGCACGACAATGCAGATCCTCTGTAATCTGACTAATGGAAAGTAAGTTCATCTCAAAATCAGGGGCATATAAAACATTCTGTAGGTGCATGGATGGCATCAGATGCACCTCCCCCTGTCTTGTGATAGGCAAGTGGACCTTGTTAGCAATAACAACCCATCTACCAGGAGATATAGTCTTGTAGGACCTCAACTGAGCTCTGTCTCCACAGAGATGGTGGGATACACCAGAGTCCATGATCCACTATGTCATGTATGCACCACTATTACCAGTAAAAGCGTAAGTGAGACTCGAGGAGCTCGAAGAGACTCTGGCTGTGGTTACGATATCTGTAGGTCCTGTAGTGGTGGTGCCTGCCACTGGAGTCATGATCTCCCGTATATGAGGGACAATATCATCCATGCGTAGATCAACCTGGGAAGCTGGAGTCTCTGAAGGCTCGATCTATTCTGCCACACGAGCAGATGCAGGGTATCTGTTGGAGAAAATGAGCAACTTGTTATTCCAGGCAACCCTAGGCTCTCTTATATAGGGAGAGACCTCACGGGTAAAATACAAAGTAGTCCAGAGAACAATAGGAAATTATGAAAAGGTACATAACATATAATAATACCGGTCTCTACACTCCCCCTCAAGGTGGTGCATAGATGTTTATCATGCTCAGCTTGGAAGAACATCTCTGGAAGGGTCCTCTGAGCAACGGCTTGGTGAGTACGTCAGCAGTCTGATCCCCCGAGCTTACGTGAGATGTAGATATCAAGCCTCTCTGGATCAAGTCTCTAGTGTAGTGGCAGTCAACTTCAATATGCTTTGTTCTTTCATGGAATGCTGGATTGTTGGCAATAAACAATGCTGCCTGATTGTCGCACTGAAGCTGCATAGGTAAAGGTACGGCTACATGTAAACCCTCTAGCACAGATCGAACCCACATCATTTCAGTGCTTGCTTGCGCCATGGCCCTATATTCAGATTCAGCACTGGACCTTGCCACAACAGTTTGTTTCTTGCTTTTCCAAGAAACCAGAGAGCTCCCAACAAAGACGGCAAATCCTGAGGTCGACTTTCGATCCTTAGGGCATCCTGCATAATCGGCATCTGCACATGCTGAAATAGATAAATCTGCGCCTTTTCGAAATAGTAACCCTGAACCTGGAGAAGACTTTTGATACCTTAGTATCATGTATATGGCATCCATATGAACTTGTCTTGGCTGCTCCATAAATTGATTCACCCGGCTTACTGCAAAGGCAATGTCGGGTCGAGTTATGGTAATATAAAGGAGCTTACCTACCATTTCTTTATATCTCTTCTTGTCTACTTCAGCAGTGTCATCATCATACAGCTTCATGCTTGGATCCATGGGATGCTCGATGGTCTGCATCCAACCATGCCTGTCTCAGTCAAAAAATCTGTAATGTACTTCCTTTGGGTCATCACCAGACCCTGTGCATTCCTGGCAAATTCCAACCCCAGAAAGTATCTTAGGGTTCCAAGATCCTTCGTGACGACGAACTGACGTTCTAGAAATGCTTTTGCCCTTTCTATTTCCTGAACATCATCTCCTGTAACCAGAATATCATCAACGTAGACCATGATGACAACCGTACCTGCAGAAGACTTCTGAATGAACAACGAGTGGTCTGCATTCGATCTTTTGAATCCCTGTCGCTCAATTAGACGGGAAAGCTTCTGGAACCACGCCCTTGGGCTCTGTTTGAGACCATAAATTGCCTTGTGAAGTCGACACACCATATGCTTCTCCCCTTCAGCAGTGAACCCTGGTGGCTGCTGCATGTAGACTTCCTCCTGCAGATCTCCATACAAGAAGGCATTCTTGACATCAAGTTGAGATATAGTCCAGTCACGTACCACAACAACTGATAAGAGAATGCGAAGAGTAGAATGACGGGCCACCGGAGAAAATGTATCCATATAGTCCACGCCATAGGTTTGTGTGAAACCTCGCGCGACCAGCCGTACCTTGTATCAGTCTAGACTGCCATCAGCGTGGTATTTCACTGTGAATACCCATTTACAGCTAACAATGGATGCATCAGGAGGAGCAATAACCAAGCTCCATGTTCCACGAGACTGTAAGGCACGCATCTCGTCTTCCATAGCCGTTCGCCAGCAATCAATCTTCATAGCTTCCTGATAGGTCCGTGGGATGTCCACGGAAAATAAAGCTACAGCAAACCTCTGAAAGTTGCCTGTGAGGCGATGAAAAGACACCTGAGAAGCAAAGGGATAAGATGCACACATCCGCTTTTGCTTCCTGATAACAATGGGAATATCAAGGTCATCGTCCACTGTACTGGAGTGGGTAGTCTCCTCCTGTAATGAAGAATCCTGCACATGTACCATATCTGACCCGTCAGTATTACTACCATCTGAACATACCTGAGGCGTGATGGATGGCTGACGTGTAGCCTGAGCAGGACCTGACCGACGCGTATAGAATTTTGGTAAAGGTGGAATAGGAGGTTGTGGACGTGGTGGTGAAGATGGTGTGGTAACTGGAGCTGGAGTGGACTCAAGTGAATTCCAACTAGGAGGCGGAGGGACATAGACATCATCGTTGGTAGTGGATTGTACCAGTCGGTCACCTGCAGTGGAAAAATACATAACAGACTTAAAGAACCTGACATCAACACTGACAAAGTATTTCTTGTTGACGGGGTCATAACAACGGTAGCCCTTCTGAGTCTGAGAGTAACCGACAAAGACACACTTGACAGCTCTAGGAGAGAGTTTGTCAAGTCCAGGAGTCAGGAGATGAACAAATGCAATAGTACCAAAGACACGAGGAGTAAGTGAGAATAATTCCTTATCAGGAAAAATGATAGAAAGAGGCATTTTCTCACCAAGGACAGATGACGACATACGATTGACCAGATAACAAGCTGTACGAACAACATCCCCCCAGAAAGAGATAGGAGCACAACTCTGAATAAGGAGAGTCCGAGTGATGTCAAGAAGGTGACGGTGCTTTCTTTCTGCCACACCATTCTGCTGAGATGTGTAAGCACAAGTAGTTTGGTGAATAATGCCCTTCGACGAGAGAAACTGAGAGAGAGACCGTGTGCAGAATTCGAGAGCATTATCTGTACGAACATATTTGACAGTAGAAGAAAAAACATTCTGCACTTCATTAATCAAATTTTTAATCACATCTCCTGCTTCATATTTATTCTTTAAAAGAAAGACCCAAGATACACGAGAGAAATCATCCACTACAACTAGATAGAACCTGTGTCCCTGATGATCGGGTACATGACTTGGACCCCAAATGTCAATGTGAAACAACTCGAACAGGGAGCTACTGCTCTGACTCTGATGACTAGGAAAGCTAGACCGATGATGCTTTCCCAACTGACTCGCTTCACAGCGAAAGGAAGATCTGGGGGAGATCTGAGGCAGAACATGTCGCATTTTCTGGAGCGGGAGATGACCAAAGCGAAGATGCCAGATGTACGGAGATATAGGCCCGGCGGAATGAGAAGAGACGCCGGCATAAGAATTCTGGACCAGCCGATACAAACCATTCTGCTCAGAGCCATAGCCAATCACCCTGCCCGTTAGTATGTCCTGAAAAATAAGAGAAGTGGGGTCAAATATAGCACGACAGTGCAAATCCTTCGTAATTTGACTAATAGACAACAGATTCATGGAGAACTGAGGAGCATGTAGAACATTCTGTAGACTCATAGAAGGAGATAGGAAGACCTCCCCCTGTCCAACAAGGGGGGAATGAGTACCATCTGCGATCTATACTGAACGGCCATGGGGAATGTCCCTGTAAGACTCAAGTCTGTCGCGATCTCGGCAGAAGTGATGTGTGGCACCAGAATCTATAATCCAATCAGATATATCATGAGAAGACGTAAATGCAGTAGCACTATCTGAGGTACTAGCAGCAGCAGAGGAACTGGCAGATGCTGTAGCAGCAACATCTGAAGGTCCACCAGAAGAATCACCAGATGATTGTGGCATAATATCACGTAGACGTGCCACAAGTTCCTCGAAACGATTGTCTGCAGCGGATGCTGATTGGGGCAGAGCATGCTCGGCTACACGCGCCGATGCTGGGAACCCATGCTTAGAGTAGCATGTATCCTCCGAGTGGCCTGTGCGGTGACAGTATGAACACGGCTGACGAAAGCGACCACCCCTACCACGGGGTCCACGTCCACGACCAGAAGACTGACCACCTCTCCCACGCGATACTGCCATCGCCGATGGGGGTGGAGTAGATGAGCTGGAAGAAACTGATATGCGACTGAGCCTCCTGTAAACATCCTCCATTGGAGGAATAACTGCATCCGCCAAAATCTGAGAGCGGGCGGCCTCATACTCAGGATCTAGGGCTGCAAGTAGAACGCCCACTATGGTGGCATTCCGAAATGTCTTCTGCTGCTCAGGAGTCGCTGTGAGTGGAATGGTACTGTATAACTTCTCAAACATCCCTCTCAGGGACGTGTGTCATCTCGTGCTATACAATACTATATCTGCAGCAATCAGCCCTGGGGGTTTTCTTTCTTCCCAACTATCATATCCAATATCCGTAATATTTGAGAGAAAGTCAAAGTCTGAGGTCTTGTCTATGAAAGAAGATTGAACTACCGGTCATCAATGGTAAGCTCTCTGCAATACTGACTCTTGGAGTGTCCTCTAGCAGGTTTCAATGGAAGGTAGTGAGGGTTCGCTGTCGATTCCCTTCGATGTCGAGTCACGACTGAGATTATAGAATCGCCTTGCACCTTTTTCGCGCGCTCTACTCTTAACCATTCTTCAACTTCTTAGGTCAAATTCTCAGGGCCGAACCTCGCGGCCCTTATATACTAGGAGCCGAGCTTGCTCTATAAAAGGTCAGAGAAGCATACTATACAGGTAGGGTTGCTGACATAGGATATCACAGGCTGACAAAGCGAACTTAGACTGAGACCATGGGAAGAGCGAAAGCGGGTAGAAGAAGAGGCGAGATCGCAACGCGATAACTATAATAACGCGATAGTAGGTGAAGCAGTGGGCTTTTCTTCATATATATCTGGTCTTTCAAGACCTCGAAAATCAGGCTGCCTATCTAGAGGAGTGAAGAGGTCTGCCGTTCTACTTCATCGTGAATATATCATGTTGAAGCTGTAACATCTTGGTCTCATTCCGCACCTGGGAATACGTTGCAGCCAGAATATCCCACATTGCCTTGGCAGTGGGCTGATGGAGGACATCATTGACAATCTCCATCGACAGTGTACCTCACAACCAGACCTTGGCATACGAATCATCAGCCTCCCATGAGGCATATATCCCTGTCTTCTCTGCTGGCTCATCCTCGGTAAGAATGTGCTTCTTACCGTTCGACTTCATGAGACTCATGAACTGCATCGCCCAGAGCTCATAGTTCGACCCGCCCATCTTTACTATTGGCGCGAGACCTTTGAATGCGCCTATGGAGGGCATATCAACCTTGAATTCTGACATATCGCCGCTGGAGAAGAACTAGGGTTTGTAGACAGAGTGATAGATGTCTACACAAACTGCATAGGATTCGAGTGCGTATGTAAAGGTTACACACCCAAATCCATAGATCTGGAGGAAGAGACGGCTACGATCAAGGCGACAGGAGGCGCCGCAGTGCCGGCTAGAGCAAAAGCCGGCCGACGGCGGGTGGCGAGGCTGGTTAGGGCAGGGATCGGGGGCCGGCTAGGGCACGGCCGGGTTGTGGAGGCGGAAGCCCCTGGGCTTGCGGCGGGATCCCGGGGACGGGAGTGGGGGTCAGGACTGGGGGACGACGAGGGGCTGGGGGCCGGCGATTGGGGGGCCGGGACTGGGGGCCGGCGAGCGAGCCCGGCGGAGAGGGGCCCGAGAGGAGGGCGGTGGAGAGGAGCCCGAGAGGATGGCGGCGACGGCGACAGAAAGAGAGGAAGAAGAAGGGGGTAGGGGGGCGGCGGGTGGAAAGAGAGAGAGCCCTAGGGTTTAGGCTCTGATACCATGTTGGAGAAAATGAGCAACTTATTATTCCAGGGAACCCTAGGCTCTCTTATATAGGGAGAGACCTCACAGGTAAAATACAAAGTAGTCCAGAGAACAATAGGAAATTATGAAAAGGTACATAACATATAATAATATCGGTCTCTACAATATCCATGCTTCTGGTAGCATGTATCCTCTGAGTGCCCTGGCCGACAACAGTAGGTGCCAGGACCATGCTGACGTCCGCTACCTCTACCATGAGGGGTTACACCCTCTGAACTGAGTGAACCCTCCTCTGTCGGGAGAAGCGACCATCGCTGAGGAAGGCTGCGGAATGGTAGCAAGTGGAATAAGCAATCTGCTGAGACGACTATTGACCTCCTCCACAGGAGGTATGGTCACCCCAGTGAAGAGCTATGTACGTGCAACATCATACTCCGAGTCGAGAGCATCTAAGAAAACTCCAACTATCATGGAGTTCCTGTATGCCATCTGCTGCTCTGTAGATGTCGTAATAGGCATGAAGCTGTGAAGCTTCTCGAACATGCCACGGACCAAGGAGTAAAACGTGTGTATAAAACGACCATTCTGCTTGGCCCTGCAAATGTTAAATTGAAGCTAAAGAATCTTTGCCTCATTCTTCGCTTGGGTATAAGAGGATGCCAAAATGTTCCACATCGCCTTGACAGTGGGCTGATTCACAATATCATTGGCTATCTCCGTGATGAAGGTCCCGGAGAGCCAAATACGCGCATACGCGTCATCTTGCTTCCACGAAGCATTGGTCCCAGTCTTATCCGTTGGCTCTGGTTGTATCAGGTTGTGCTCCTTGTTATTGCACTGCATGAGGGTCAGAAACTGCATGGACCACAACTCGTAGTTGGTCCCATCCATCTTCACGATGGGAGCCAGGCCTTTTGATGCAGAAAAGAAATTTGCGCGACGGTGGGAAATAGATTTTTTTGTGGATTTTAGGTGGAAGAAGAAATTGGAGGGGTTGAGAAGAGAATAACTCGTCGGAGAACGAGGGACTTTGGAGAAGAGAATCGTGAAGACCACGTTGAGAGAGAAAGAGAGAGACGGAGATAGAGAAAAATCTCAATTTTTTATATCATATGACTTGTCTAAAATAATAGCCTATCATCCCTTTATATAGGAGGGATGAGATTACAAAAATAGAAATTCAAAAATCAAAATTCAAACAACTTATCCTAGTTTGACTCTAACCGACTAACTACGAAATTCAAATCTCTAACTAATTAGTTGAGATCACACGCGATCTCTTATTTTAATAAAAATGCCACGTCACAATTAAATAAAATGAGACTCTAATTTATCGGATAAAATTAAATAAATATAGCCCTATATATCCGTTTCACGTTGCATCAGTTCTCCTCCGCTTGAAAAATTCGTCTCCTAGATGCGTCGTTGGAGAATTCGTCCTTGAAATTGTAGCTTGCAATCCCTTCAATTAGATCCTTTTCAACGTTACGTTTGTAGTTCTTTCTAATTGGAGGGCGTCTCTGCAATTTTCGTACCCCTTCACTTAAATAGAAGTCATAGCATAATATATCCTCCACTTGACCCTTTGGATAAAAACTTTTAGGAGGAGGGGTCTTCCTGCAAATATCCCAAAATAATTTCAAATTCCTAATGTGGTGGGATACGGATCCTTTTGAAGAGGAGCCCTGCGTTAGGGTTTTCCTCCTCTTCGAGCAACGTCGACGGCGGCACCGAGGTCGACGACACGGGCGACGCATGGGTCGACGGTGGCAGCCTGAACTGGGAAGCTACAAGCCGGGGTGGATGTCTGAACAGGGAGGCCATGGTCGGTGGCGATGAGGGGCGTGGCGCGAGCGGAGCCGCGGATGTCTCCAGTGTTCATGGCCGAGCGGTAGGGCGGGAGCTCAATCGCCCACATGGTTGTTGCGGCTTGTAAATGGCGACGTTGTGCGGGGCCGATGGGTAGGGGTCGGCTGCGGTTATCACGGGGAAGGAAGTTGGCAGGTGGCGATGGGGTTGGGGGCTTGCCTGGGAGCGCGGGGGCAGCTGAATGGGATGTTGGCGACAGGGGGGCTGGGGCTGGGAGGCTGGCCGAGGTGTTGAGGGCAGCGGAAAAGGGTGCTGGGGGTGCGAGGGCTGTGGCGGGAGGGGTTGGCGACAGGGGTGGGGCTGATTGCGGCGGCTGTGGGTCTGGGGTTTCAGTTTCGGGGGCAGCAGGAACGGGTGGTGGCGGTGGCGAGGCTGTGGCTGGGGGTGCGAGTGCAGGAGCTGTGGTTGGGGTTGGTTGTGGGGCCGACATCGAGGCTAGGATGAGGGTTGGAGGTGAGGTAATGGTGAGGGGGACCTGCGATGGGGTTGTGGATGGTGCCGGAGTCGTTTTCGGTGGCGTTTGCAGGTCTGAAATCGCCTGGACAGCAAGCAGGTCGACGTTTTCCTCCTCTAAAACGGCCGGGACAGCGAGCATATTATTGTGGACGGCGCAGTTTTATTGGCTCTCTTCATCAGGAACTTGGACGGAAGTTTCACCGGCCCTTTTGGCAATGATTTCTTCTAGTTGTCGCGTCAATGACTCGCTATTCTGTGACACCACAGCTTGCATATCGGCAAAAACTTGGAGCATATTCGATAGTGCTTGTCTAACCTCAGCACGCCATGCACGGTCGTTGGAGCGAGATCCGTTGGACCTTCCATGCGAACGTCTGCACGGATCGCCAGATCGTGAGGACGATCTGTAGGCCATGCTCTGATACCAATTGACGCGGAAAAGAAATTTGCGCGACGACAGGAAATAGAATTTTTTGTGGATTTTAGGTGGAAGAAGAAATTGGAGGGGTTGAGAAGAGAAAAACTCGTCGGAGAACGAGGAAATTTGGAGAAGAGAATCGTGAACACCACGTTGAGAGAGAAAGAGAGAGACGGAGATAGAGAAAAATCTCAATTTTTTATATCATATGACTTGTCTAAAACAATAACCTATCATCCCTTTATATAGGAGGGATGGGATTACAAAAATAGAAATTCAAAAATCAAAATTCAAACAACTTATCCTAATTTGACTCTAATTGATTAACTACGAAATTCAAATCTCTAACTAATTAGTTGAGATCACGCGCGATATTGATGTAGAAAAGAAATTTGCGCGACGGCGGGAAATAGATTTTTTGTGGATTTTAGGTGGAAGAAGAAATTGGAGGGGTTAAGAAGAGAAAAACTCATCGGAGAACGAGGGACTTTGGAGAAGAGAATCGTGAAGACCACGTTGAGAGAGAAAGAGAGAGACGGAGATAGAGAAAAATCTCAATTTTTTATATCATATGACTTGTCTAAAACAATAGCCTATCATCCCTTTATATAGGAGGGATGAGATTACAAAAAATAGAAATTCAAAAATCAAAATTCAAACAACTTATCCTAATTTGACTCTAACCGACTAACTACGAAATTCAAATCTCTAATTAATTAGTTGAGATCACACACGATCTCTTATTTATAATAAAAATGCAACGTCACAATTAAATAAAATGAGACTCTAGTTTATCAGACAAAATTAAATAAATATAGCCCTATACATCCGTTTCACGCTGCATCACCTTTGAAGGCCCCAGATGAAGAAAAAAGACCCCCCTTGTTCTTTGACACGATGAATGATGGTCGAAAAACGGAACTTGATTGGGATGTAGATTGATTATAACAAGTCTATACGATCATATGGAGGATTGGTTGTACGTGTAGACTCATACAAACATCCTCGTCATTCTTCGAGTTGTGCTAGGGCTGCAAAACACGATTTATAGGTCTGAAATCACGTTTTCTGGTAAAGAACAAACCGTTTTAGACTGCAGATCAGGTTTTCAGAGTAGCACGGAGACACGCGGGGCACGAAGGAGGAGCACAGAAGGTGCAGCAGCCCTATGGGCATCTGGGTAGGGCCCAACAATGGCCTGCGATGGGCTCGCGGGGCTCTTGCGGCGGTCGCGCGGTGGTCTGTTGTCGCGTTGGAGAGCGACAATGCAGTGGGGCGGCATCGCAGTGACCGCTGCTGCATTGGGCAGTCGCCTGATGGACGGTGATGCCCACGTAGCCGAGGATGCGAGGTAGGGTTAGCGGTGGGGTGAAGGAATTAGGTCAGGGCTCTGGTCTAGGACCATTGGCTCTGATACCATGTGGAGATGAGAGAATGAATTACATCATAGAGAGGCCCTAGGGTTCTCTTATAAAGGAGAGAAATCGGTTTGGCAAATTACAAGAAGACGACAGGAAGAAAAGAAATTACATAAACAATATAAAAGATAAATAATATGTCAACACCCATCATGTTGCAAAATTGATCCTAAGTATCTAAAAGAATCTTTCTTTTGGATGTTATTGATGAACCCTGGGATCGAGGAGGGATTCTCATCCGGTCTTGGAGGGTCTACGGTGCTTAACATGTCGGGTCCGACAATCGCTGTGTCGACCGCTCTTACGACTCTCAGATATCCTCAATCAAAACGCATCAACAATTAACCCACAATGCTCAAGCAATGAATAACAATGAGCTAAAATTTATTATACCCTACAATATGATATGTATAGTATGCAAGTGGAGGGGTCGAACCACAAAGGAGCAACGGGAATAGACCATAAAAATTGACAAAAAATAATAATTATTTTTGTTTTTTACATGGATTTTTTTATTTTTTTGGGTTTTTAAAATTCATTTTTAGATTTTTAATTTATATATATTTTTCTTTATTTTTATTTTATAATTTTTATAATTTTTATTTTCTGATTTTTAATTTGGTTTTCTTTTTAGTATATGTAATATGTGTGTGTATGTATATATATATATTAGTAGATACAACAACAAAGCCTTTTCCCACAATTAAGTAGGGTCGGCTACATGGATTCTTTGCCTCCATTCAGATCTATCTTGGGTCAATCTCGGGTTATATCCAGAAACTAAGATCCCTTCGTATAGTCTCTTTCCAATACTTCTTTGGCCATCCTCGCCCTCTCTTAGCCGGCTCAACATCCCAACACTCACATCTCCTAACTGGTACATCAGCTGACCTTCTTTGCAAATGACCAAACCATCTTAAGCGGTTTTCTTGCATCTTATCCTCGATCGGAGCTACACCAACTTTCTTTCTGATTGCATCATTCCGAATCCGATCTTTAAGAGTGTGTCCACACATCCACCTTAGCAATTTCATTTCTGCTACCGCCATTCTCTGCACATGTCTATGGTTCACAACCAACATTCAGATCCATAGGGCATAGCAGGTCTCACGGCTGCTTTGTAAAACATTCCTTTAGTTTTTAAAGGAATTTTCTTATCAATATATTATAGATAATATCAGAAAATATTAGTAGATAATATGAATAATATAGATAATATATAATAAATATATGCAAAAATAAAAAAAATACCCTAAATTGCAGTCTTTTTTATTTTTATGGGTAAAATATTTTTGGTATTTTTAATAATAATACTAATAATATAAGTAAATACAACTATATATAATATAGGGTAGTATATATATAAATATAGCTATACATACTCAAAATGATAAAATAAATTATTTTTATCTTTTTAGGGTATAAATAAAAGTTTTCAAATTTTAGTGTTTTCCTTTTGAATTTATTAGTGATTTTTTGGTTTATAGTTCAAAAATACACTAATAAAGATAATGTAATTTTTTTTGGATTTTTTTCAAAAACTTTTTCTATCTTTTTTATTTTTAAATGCAAATAGGGACTATATGCATTATTTTTAAAATTTTAAATAGGAATTTAATTTTAATTGCTCTACGAAAAATATGTTTGATTTTATATATTGTCAAGACACTTAAAATAATTTTCCTACAAATTTTTGATGCAGGATGATATTTTTAATACAAGAAATAAAAGAAATAAAAATACATGTATTGGCATGGACCTAAATGTAATTTTAGATAAATATAAAATGCATTCCAGAACACAAAACAAAAGTCTAGGGGACTCTGTGCCAAATTCCCATGAATATTTAATTCATACAGGCTGGGGTATACTTGCAATTTCCAAAAACTTCTAGGACTTATTTGCAATTTCACCAAGAAAGTTATGCTTAATTGAAAAGTTACTGGAGTAAATAATAACAAAATGTGCAGTGGGTCCCTTGCAGAAAGCCCGTCCCCTCACGTGTATGCGCTCGTGGGATGATGTGGCGAGGGACGTAAGTGCAATAAACAAAAGCTCAGGGTTTTACTTACAAAATTTACAAGAATATTATAACTGCAAATAACTATTTCTGGACTGAAAATAAAACACAAAAAACTAGAGGATATATTGCAAAATTACAGTTATGCCCCTCAGAGATTCTGCAATTACAGTTATGTCTTTACCTTTTTTGCAATCACACTTGTGCCCGTATATTCTTACAAAATTCACAGTATTGTAAGAGCAACACTGTGAATTTGGTAAGAATATATTGCAAAAAGATAGGGTCATAACTGCAATTGCAGAATCTCGGAGGGGGCACAAGTGTAAAAAACTCTAGATTGTATTGTTATTGAAGTGATTTATTTCATGTTCCTAAGAGAAAATATATTAAAGGTCAGCATCTTCATATTGTTTAACACTGTTTATTATTAATGTAACTAGGCATTTTATTTTTAAAATTGGTTAAATAGCGAAGGATACCTGAACTAATTTGACTACAAGCATCATGATCATGTGCATCTATATGTGGGCGTGTAACCATTTACGCATACTTAATATTGATATGTAATTGTATGCGTTTTTGTCTGTATATATGCATGTAGGCATGTGCATGCAATACATAATTTTTTGATTTTTCTAAAGACCACTTATTTCAACCATTAATTTGATGAGCCACATCATATATAAAATTGACATTTGTACATTTCCTTTGTAAATCAAGAGTGCAGAGAAATTTGCATTTAATTTTGGAAAAAGACAAGCTATACTTGTGATGAATTATGCTTCCACTTAACTTATATATATACATATATAATCGGATAACCAAATGAAAAGCTGACAAATGACTAGAAAATCAAGAGGGTGCGATTCAGACGAGATCTGATTATATTTTATCATCTTGTTTATCAATTGCAATCTCCAAATTCAATCTTCCAAGGATTAAAAACATGGAACATCAGGGAGAAATGCTTTAAATTTCTTGTGCTCCTTTTCTCACAATGGATGTCTGGGTTTTGTGGTGATTGCTTTATAGATTATTCTTTGAGCAGATCGAATTTCGATATTTTTGAATCCATATTGCTCTCACCATCATTTGAACTATAGGTAGAGGCGGAGAATCATTGTACAAGTCAAATGCGTTCATTAATTGAGCAGATAAGTGTTCAACAGGGGAAGATTGTGGCATTAGAAGGTTACATCTTTCTATCTGCAATTCCTATATGTTGTAGGAAACTATTGTGAATTGTCAAAATTAAATTGGGCGCTGCTTTTGTATCAAAATTCTACATCTGAACAATGCTGATGCTCCGAGGCTGTGAGATTATTTTATTTAATGATACCCAGATGTTCTTATGTTAGAATTAGCTATTGCTTCAAATTCTTCAACTGTCCTTGTCATATATTTTTTATTCCTTCAAATCCAGAGAAAAAGAGGCTTCTAGAGGAAGAGTGTGGTCATCTGAAGGTTCTGGTTGAAGACCTTGAGAGTATGACATCTGCATCTCTGCAGTCTGTTGTTTCATTATGTTGATTGTCTTGCCTTTGCTTGTTAGTGTCCTTTAGTAGGTAATTTCTTAATCACTTTCACGCCAGCAGGTCGGTGTTGCGAATTCTAGGTTTTCTTATGCTAGCAAATGCAAACTATGCAATTCCTGTGAATATTTTTTGACAAGTTACAAATGGTGTTATTGCTTATATATATCATCAGGGAATTCCTCATGTAAAAAGTTTCCTTTCATAATGTTAACTGGTTTTAAGCATATTTACATGGAATATGCCTTCATGTCAGCTATTTGTAAAGATAGTTCGTAGTATTAATATCTCTTTATGTATCTTTTTGTTATTTTCTTTATCCTTGATAGACCTCTTTGTAATTTACCCTTAAGGTCTCTCCCTATATAAGAGAGCCTAGGGTTTTCTGAATAATCATCTAAGACTTTTTCCAACATGGTATCAGAGCCACCCTAGGGCTCCCGCGCCGTCCCTTCCCCACCCGCTGCCCTCTCCCCTCCTCGGCGCCGCCGCTTCTTTCTCTCCGACTCCGATCGAGGCTCCCGCGCCGCCCTAGGACTTGTTCCTAGCCCATCACCGACGGTACCAACCCCCAGCCTGCGGTCCTAGACCACCGCCGAAGGACCCAGCACCAGACTCGAGCCGCCTTTCGTCTCCAGGCGGCCCCCAACACATCCCCGATTGCAGCCTTAGGCCACAAGGCGGCCCCCTGCCCTGCCCCGGAGGTCCCAGCTGTCGCTTTAGGCCTCCAGCCCGGCCGCCTTACGCCCCCAACCCAGCCGCGACTCAGATCAGCGGCTCCCAGTCCCGGAGGTCTCACCAATCGGCACCTGTTAGCCGATTAGAAGGGCTGTAAGCCTACTTTGAGGCGTGCCCTAGCCCTCTCTTCATCCGATATGTGGGTTTGAGTGCGTAAACGTCTACATACGCACTCAAATCCGATGCAGTTTGTGTAGACATTTATCAACGTGTCTATATACCCTCGTTCTTCTCCAAGCAGCAGTATGTCAGAATCGAAAGTCGATTTGCCCTCCATCGGCGCATTCAAAGGTCCTGCGCCAATAGTGAAGATGGACGGGTCTAACTATGAGCTCTGGGCGATGCAGTTCATGAGCCTCATGAAGTCTAATGGTAAGAAATACATTCTTACCGAGGATGAGCCTGCAGAGAAGACGGGGATCTATGCCTCATGGGAGGCTGACGATGCCTATGCAAAAGTCTAGTTATCTGGTACATTGACAATGGAGATTGCCAACGATGTCCTTCATCAGCCCACTGCCAAGGCAATGTGGGACATCCTTGCCGCTACTTATTCGCAGGTGCGAAATGAGACAAAGATGTTGCAGCTTCAGCATGACATTTTCACAATGACGCAAAGCGGCAGACCTCTCCATTCCCTATACACGTCCCTAAGAGGGATGTTTGAGAAGCTATACAGTACCATTCCTCTCAATGCTACTCCTGAACAGCAGAAGACGTTTCGGAACGCCACCATGGTGGGTGTTCTACTAGCGGCTCTTGATCCTGAGTATGATGCCGCCCGATCCCAGATTCTAGCTGATGCAGTTATTCCTCCAGTGAAGGATGTTTATAGAAGGCTCAGTCGCATTCCAGTCTCTTCCAGCTCTTCTACTCCACCCCCATCGGCGATGGCCGTCTCACGTGGGAGGGGTGGACCACATTCTGGCCGTGGTCGTGGACGTGGCCGTGTACCCCAGGGAAGGGGTGGTCGGTTCAGTCAGATGTGCTCCTATTGTCACCGCACTAGACACTCAGAGGAGACATGCTATTCTAAGCATGGATTCCCGGCATCGGCACGTATTGCAGAGCACTCTCAGTCTCCATTATCCTCTACTGCAGATAGTAGATTCGACGAACTTGTGGCCCGTCTCCGAGATATTATGCCACAGTCATCTGCTGATTCGTCTGGTGGCTCTTCAGATATGGCTGCCACTGCCTCTGCCAGTTCATCCGCTGCTGCGAGCACCTCAGGTAGATCTACTGCATGCACAACACCTCATGATATATCTAACTGGGTTATAGATTCCGGAGCCACACATCATCTTTACCGAGATAGAGGTAGATTACAAGCCTACAGGGACATTCCTCCTGGCCGTTCAGTGCAGATAGCAAATGACACTCATTCGCCCCTGGTTGGACAGGGGGAGGTTTTTATATCCTCCACTATGCAGCTACAGAATGTCCTACATGCTCCCGAGTTCTCAATGAATTTGTTATCTATTAGCCAGATTACGAAGGATTTGAATTGTTGTGCTATATTTGACCCGTCTTCTCTCATTTTTCAGGACATACTCACGGGCAAAGTGATTGGCTGTGGCTCTGAGCAGAATGGTTTATATCGACTGGTTCGGGATTCTTATGCTGGCGTCTCCTCTCTTTCAGCTGGACCAGTCTCTCCGTACATTTGGCATCTCCGGTTTGGTCACCTTCCGCTACAGAAAATGCGCCATCTTCTGCCACAGATCTCTCCTAGTTCGACCTTCCGTTGCGAAGCGTGTCAGTTGGGAAAGCATCGCAGGTCGAGCTTTCCAAGTCGTCAGAGTCGGAGCAGTAACTCCCCTTTTGAGTTGTTACATATAGATATATGGGGTCCGAGTCGTGTTCCCGATCATCAGGGGCACATGTTTTATCTTGTAGTAGTGGATGATTTCTCGCGTGTGTCATGGGTCTTTCTTTTAAAAAATAAATCTGAAGCAGGAGATGTGATCAAGAATTTGCTCAATGAAGTGCACAATGTCTTTTCTTCTTCTGTCAAATATGTTCGGACGGATAATGCCCTTGAATTTTGTACACGCTCACTTTCTCTATTCCTTTCATCAAAGGGTATTATTCACCAAACCACTTGTGCGTATACCTCACAACAAAATGGTGTGGCAGAAAGAAAGCATCGCCATCTCTTGGATATTACTCGAATACTGCTGATTCAGAGTTGTGCTCCTATTTCATTCTGGGACGATGCTGTTCTTACTGCATGTTATTTGGTTAACCGAATGCCATCCTCAGTTCTTGGTGATAAGATACCTATCTCTCTTATTTTCCCGGACAAGGAGTTATTTTCACTGACTCCACGTGTTTTTGGTACTGTGGCTTTCGTTCATCATCTATCTCCCGGACTTGATAAACTCTCTCCTAGAGCAGTCAAGTGCGTCTTTATTGGTTATTCCAGAACTCAGAAGGGCTACCGGTGTTATGATCCTGTGACTAATAGGTACTTCGTGAGTGCTGATGTTACTTTCTTTGAGTCTGTCATGTATTTCTCTATTGCAGGTGACAAAATGGTTCCATCCACTACTACTGATGATGTCTTTGTTCCTCCACCACCTACATTGAGTACAACTGAGTTGTCTTCTGTGCCCGTCTCCACGTCAGCACCACCACCGCCACCTCCACCTCCACCCATTCCACGGCCTCTCGTTTCACCATTACCTAAATTCTATACACGCCGGACAAGTCCTGCTCAGACTACACAACAGCCAATCATCACGCCTCAGGTATGTTCAGATATTACTACTGACGGGCCAGGTTTGGTACATGTGCAGGATCCTTCAGTACAGGCAGACACTAGCCCATCCAGTACAGTAGATGATGATGATCTTGATGTTCCGATTGCCATTCGGAAGCAGAAGAGGCAATGTGCCTCTTATCCCTTTGCTTCACAGGTGTCTTTTCACCGTCTCACTGGTGACTTTCAAAGGTTTGCCACAGCCTTGTCTTCCGTGGATATACCACGGACATACCAGGAAGCTTTGAAGAATGAGTGCTGGCGATTAGCAATGGAAGAGGAGATGAGGGCCTTACAGTCTCGTGGCACATGGTCATTGGTCCCTGCACCTTCTGATGCATCAATTGTGAGCTGCAAATGGGTCTTCACAGTAAAATATCATGCAGATGGCACGTTGGATAGGTACAAAGCACGCTTGGTCGCCCGTGGGTTTACACAAACCTATGGTGTGGATTACATGGATACATTCTCTCCAGTAGCGAGACACTCTACTCTTCGTATTCGTTTATCAGTTGCTGTGGTCCGTGATTGGAGTATATCTCAACTAGATGTCAAGAATGCCTTTTTGTACGGGGACTTACAGGAGGAAGTCTACATGCAGCAGGCACCTGGGTTTACTGTTGAGGGGGAGAAGCAGATGGTTTGTAGACTTAACAAGGCGATATACGAACTCAAACAGAGTCCGAGAGCATGGTTCCAGAAGCTGTCCAACTTGATTGAGCAACAAGGATTCAAGAGGTCAAATGCTGATCACTCATTGTTTGTGCAGAAGACATCGGCAGGTACGGTTGTCATTATAGTCTATGTGGATGATATTCTTGTTACAGGAGATGATGTTCAGGGCATAGAGAGGGCCAAGGCATTCCTAGGCCGTCAGTTCGTTACAAAAGATCTTGGAACCCTAAGATATTTTCTGGGGTTGGAATTTGCAAGGAATGCACAAGGCTTGGTGATGACACAGCGGAAGTATATTACAAACTTCCTGATTGAGACTGACATGGATGGGTGCAAACCATCAAGTATTCCCATGGACCCTAGCATGAAGCTGTATGATGATGATACAGATGAAGTAGATAAGAGGAGATATAGAGAAATGGTGGGAAAGCTCCTCTACATTACCATTACTCGTCCAGACATTGCATTTGCAGTTAGCAGGGTGAGTCAATTTATGGAGCAGCCAAGACAGGTTTACATGGATGCTATACACATGATACTGAGGTATCTGAAGTCTTCTCCAGGGTCAGGGCTGCTATTCAGAAAGAGCACAGACTTATCCATCTCAGCGTGTGCAGATGCAGATTATGCAGGATGTCCTAAGGATCGAAAATCAACCTCAGGGTTTGCAGTCTTTGTGGGAGGCTCTTTGGTTTCTTGGAAAAGCAAGAAACAAACTGTTGTGGCTGGCAAGGTCCAGTGCCGAATCCGAATATAGGGCCATGGCTCAAGCTAGCACGGAAATGATGTGGGTTCGTTCAGTACTTGAAGATATGCATGTAGCGGTGCCCCTACCTATGAAGCTCCAGTGTGACAATCAGGCATCATTGTTCATTGCCAATAATCCAGCTTTCCATGAAAGGACCAAGCATATTGAAGTTGACTGCCATTATACTAGGGACTTGATCCAGAGAGGATTGATATTTACTGCTCATGTGAGCTTAGGAGATTAGACTGCAGATTTGTTTACTGTGGAGAAGAGAGACAGAATGTGATGTCTATGAGACAGAATGTGATGTCTATTCCATAGGGCTAGGGTCTCTTATATAGAGAGAAAACCCTAGAGAGTACAAGAGGAAAAATACATGAATACCCCTGAGGGGTTACGGAACCCGAAGGGTTAAAGGTTACGGAACATGAAGGGTCAAGGGTTACGGAACCCGAAAGGTCAAGGGTTACGGAACCCAAAAGGTTACAAATATAATTGTAATATAATAATTCTAACACTCCCCCTCAAGTTGGAGCATATCTGTCGATCATGCCCAACTTGGATACTAAGTACATTAGACGCTTCCTTGGAAGAGCCTTTGTGAGGATGTCTGCAAGTTGAAGTTCAGTGGAGATGTGTGGAGTGCTGATTCGTCCTTCTCGTACCGCATCACGAATAAAATGGCAATCAACTTCAATGTGTTTTGTCCGCTCATGGAAAACTGGATTGGTGGCGATGTATGTGGCAGACTTGTTGTCGCAGTATAAGGGTACAAGAGTGGCGACTGACATGCCAAGTTCTGTTAGGAAAGAAACAAGCCATGTGATCTCACATGTGGCCTGAGCCATTGCCCTGTATTCTGCTTCCGCACTAGATTTGGATACCACTGTCTGCTTCTTGCTTCGCCAAGTGACAAGATTATCCCCAACAAACATGGCGTATCCTGTAGTGGATCGGCGGTCCTCAGGAGAGCTAGCATAGTCAGAATCTGTATAGGCGGAGATATTAGTGTGTCCATTCACCCCATAGAAAAGTCCACGTCCGGGAGATTCCTTCAAATATCGAAGGATCAAAAGAACATCCTGCCAGTGACTGTAAAGAGGCTTCTCCATATATTGACTGGCTTTGCTCACAGCATATGATATTTCCGGCCTAGTAACAGTGAGATAGAGTAATTTTCCCACTACGCTTCTGTATCGTGTTGCATCCTCAAATGCTGGATCAGTTGATGCTGAATATTTTCTCACTTCTGCAGGGATGCCAGATGGCTTGCATCCAAGAAGTCCTGCCTCAGTCAGAATATCGAGGCAATACTTTCTCTGTGAAAGATGGAGCCCCTCTGTAGTGCGTATTACTTCGATGCCAAGAAAATAACGAAGTTGGCCGAGATCTTTCGTGACAAAGACCTTCTGGAGGAAGGCCTTGGTCTCCTGAATACCATCTACATCATCTCCTGTGATAACCATATCATCAACATAGACAGCAAGGATGATCGTGCCAGTAGACCGTCGTCTAACAAAGACAGAGTAGTCAGATGTTGTCCTCTGAAAACCAAGTATGTTGATCTCCATAGTGAGCCTGTCAAACCATGCCCTTGGGCTCTGCTTCAGGCCATAAATGGCCTTGCGTAGTCGACATACATGCTCCCCCTCGACTACATACCCCGGCGGTTGCATCATGTAGACCTCCTCCTCAAGATCACCATAAAGAAAGGCGTTCTTCACATCAAGTTGATAAATGGGCCAAGCCTTGTTGGCGGCAACAGAGAGAATGGTACGTATCGACCCCATTCTGGCAACAGGCGAGAAGGTCTCAAAATAATCAACTCCAAAGGTTTGTGTGAAACCTTTGGCAACAAGTCTGGCTTTCAACCTGTCAATAGAACCATCAGGCGACTGTTTGGTCGTGAAGACCCATCGACAAGCCACAGGGCGAACTCCCGGGGGACACGGCACAAGATCCCACGTACCCCGGGAGGTAAGTGCATCCATCTCCTCATCCATGGCCTGTCGCCAACCTTGATCTTGCATTGCACTGAAATGATCTTTTGGAATGGTAATAGCATTAAGAGCATATGCAAATCTCTTGTCACAACTAGATAAACCATCTGTAGAAGTAAAATGTGACATGGGGTGATACGTACATTTCCTTTTTTGCTTGCGTAGAGCTATAGGAAGCTCCCCAGGTACATTCGGGACAGCAGTGGTGGGAGCACTTGAAGTGGTCATATCATCCTGCATAAAAGGGACAGGCAAAGGTACAAACACTGGTGTAGAAGGTATAGAGGTACGCTGGCGAGTATAGACGATTGGTGGAGGAGGGAGGTCCAGAGGAATGTCACATACAGTCTGTGTGAAATAACTTGTTTGCTCAAAGAAGGTGACATCAGCAGATACATAGTATCGACGTCCAACAGGATCATAGCAGCAATAGCCTTTCTGGGTACGTGAGTACCCAAGAAAGACGCATTTGATGGCACGAGAGGATAATTTGTCAGCTGCATGAAAGTTATGGACAAAAGCAATACAACCAAAAATTCGCAGAGGTATAGGAAAAGGAGACTCGGTAGGATAAAGTAAGGAAAATGGAGTTGCCCCTTTGAGAACTGATGAAGGAACACGGTTGATGAGATACACTGCAGTAAGGATAGCATCTCCCCAGTATTGTTTAGGAACACTCATTTGACTAAGAAGAGATCTAGCAACATTTAGCAAGTGTCGGAGTTTCCTCTCAGCTATACCATTCTGTTGTGAGGTATATGGACATGATGTTTGGTGAACAGTTCCCTGGGATGCAAAGAAAGAGGTCAAGTCATGTTGGGTTAACTCAAGAGCATTGTCGGTACGAATGATCTTAACAATGCTAGAAAAGTAAGTTTTAACATATTGAAAGAAATTTCGGACAATTTGATTAATCTCCGAACGCTCCTTTATTAGATAGACCCAAGAAGATCGACTATAATCATCAACAAAAACTATAAAGTAGCGATGACCACTTAATGTGCGGATCGGACAAGGTCCCCAAACATCACAGTGAACAAGATGAAAAGCAGCAGTACTACGAGACTCCGTACGAATAGGAAACGAAGTCCGATGGTGTTTCCCGAACTCACATGCCTCGCACTGAAAGGGCTTCAGAGCAGAGAGTTTAGGAAACATCATGGAGATGGCCTTGGCAGAGGGATGTCCAAGGCGCATATGCCATAGGAGTGGATCTTCGGAGATAGATGCAGCACCAACAAAATTGGAGTCTGAGGGTATGTCAAGGTAATATAGGCCGTTCTTCTCATGACCCCCACCAAAAATCTGCCTCGTCCGAATGTCCTGAAAATAACAACAAGACTCATCAAATATCACACGACAATGAAGCTCAACACAAAGCTTGTGAACTGACAACAAGCTAAGAGGAAAATCAGGAGCACAGTGAACCCCCGAAAGTCGGAGCTTGGAAGAGAATTCCATAGTTCCGACGGTAGTAATCTGTGATTGAGTCCCATTAGCGACTCGAACTGACTTCACAGAGGTAGATGGTATGGAAGAGGTGAGCAAACTACCTTCTCCAGTGAGATGAGTAGATGCGCCGGAATCAATAATCCAAGCTGGAGTAGGAGTGATAGCAGAGTTGGCTATTGTACCTGAAGGAGTGGCCAGAGCAGCAGTTGTAGTATTACTAGTGGTAGTAGGCCCTGGAGTCTGAAGGATCTGCATTAGGCGGGAATAATCTGCATCATTAAGATGAACAGTCTTGCCACTGGAGCTAGGCGATGCTTCTTCCACATCATAGGCATCCTCATAAGCATTATTGGCGTGATAAGAAGGTACGCCAAACTTCTGCCAGCATCGTTCAGTCGGGTGGTTCCACCTACCACAGTGAGTGCATGGGGCAGTAGAGTCTCGCCCACGACCACGACCAAAGTCACGGCCTCGTCCAGATTCCCGTCCACGACCATGACTTGGATCGCGACCGCGTCCTCCTCGCAAGCCGTATCTGCCTCCTCGCCCAGATGAGACGATGTGTGCAAAGTTCTCCGTTGAAGGTAAGATAGGATGTCGGGCAACGGATGTCTCGAGCTCCTCAAGTCGGCCAAAGATGGCCTTCATTGTTGGCAGTGTGTCTGATATAAGAAATTGCTCCTTCGCTGCATGGTACCTATAATGCATGCCATCAAGGAAGCGGTATACCTGCCAGTCAGAACGCTCTTGTATCTGTTTGGTGCAACATGAGGGCTGGAATATTGCAAGCTCCTCATACAGACTGGATAGATGCCTGTAGTACTCGATGAGGGTGGAATCACCCTGAGATGCCGACCAGATTCGCCTGTAAATATCTGCAAGGCGTGACTTCGTCTTCTTCTGGGAGTATGTTTGCTCGAGATCCTCCCACATTTCCTTGGCCGTATTTTTGTAAAGAAGATTTGAGGCAATATGAGCCTCAACACTGTTGGTCATCCAGTTGATAACCAAATAGTTGTCAGTCTGCCAATTGTCGTACTCTTTGTCCTTTTCATCTAAAGGATCTTTAGTCAAAATGTAGAGTTTCCTCTGACCACCAATGAACACCATAAAAGATCGAGACCAGAGCACGTAATTTTCTGTGCCCTTGAGTTTGATAGTAGTGCCTTGTGCCATAACATTCGTGGCCAAGGGCTTTGTCTCGGTAGAAGAAGGCGCCATGGTGGTCTTAAAATAGAAAACGATCCTGTGATCAACTAAGGATGCATATAAGAGCTAAAAAATGCCCTAAAACTCACGTTTGCTCTTGAAGAAGGGCTGAAAACCCCCAATGGACAGCATATCTGGATTCTTGGAAGCGATCCGTGATGAGTTTTGGATCTCCAAAGAGTCCTACGGTACCTGTGGAGGGTTGCTGTGGGGCTAACGGCCTTCGTAGGAGGTCCTGAAAGCGCAGAATAGCGCTAGCGGGAGGGTTGCTGCACTGGAGGTGATTGGAGGGCCTTGCGCGGGGCCCTAATTCAGGGAAGAGGGCCCGCGCATTCTTTTACGAGGCTTGAAGGTGGCGGTGGGGATTTTAGGTCAGAACCCCGGTCTAGGACCGTTGCTCTGATACCATGTGGAGAAGAGAGACAGAATGTGATGTCTATTCCATAGGGCTAGGGTCTCTTATATAGAGAGAAAACCCTAGAGAGTACAAGAGGAAAAATACATGAATACCCCTGAGGGGTTACGGAACCCGAAGGGTTAAAGGTTACGGAACATGAAGGGTCAAGGGTTACGGAACCCGAAAGGTCAAGGGTTACGGAACCCAAAAGGTTACAAATATAATTGTAATATAATAATTCTAACATTTACCAAGCCACTGCTCAGAGGACCTTTTCAGAGATGTTCATCCAAGCTGAGCATGATAGATATCTATGCTCCACCTTGAGGGGGAGTGTAGAGATAGTTCGTAGTATTAATATCTCTTTATGTATCTTTTTGTTATTTTCTTTATCCTTGATAGACATCTTTGTAATTTACCCTTAAGGTCTCTCCCTATATAAGAGAGCCTAAGGTTTTCTGAATAATCATCTACGACTTTTTCCAACACTATTATTTACGCAACTTCTTTTTTTATAGGAACGGATAGGCACCTTGGAAGGTGTACACCTAGAACTATTATACTTCACAAGTTATAACTACAAAATCCAAGGCTCATATAGAGACTTAGTGTGAGTAACAACATTCTTGACATAAAAACTTCCCTTGTAAAAGACCGACACTTTACTCGCTAACCACAAAGCCAACACAAAGACAATATATTAGACCCTTTCTAACATGGACGTTGCACAATCAAAAAACAACCGAACTGGTTATACTCCAGGAACTTTTCATGCAATGAGTATCCGAGCAGTCGAGCGATGTGGCACTTTAAATCTCCTTGGCACAGACACGATAAAAAATATATGGATCACATCTTGCAGACCCCAGACAGAATGGGAATACAACGTAGTCGTGGCAAGTAAGTTAGCCCCACACCTTCATCATTATCCTTGACCTTCGAAGGAACCACATGAAGATTGTGACCCTCACCGGTGCCTTGCATCCTTAAATCAGTCTGCAATCCTTTCAAGATGACGCAGTCATAATTTTAGAAAGAACGTTTGAAGGGTAAGAAGAGTGGAAATTGGCTGAAGAGATGAAGATGAGCACTCCAAGCCATACATGGGGGAAGAAGAGAGGAGGACAGATGGGAGTCGAGAGCTTAAGAGGAGAAAGAGTTCAAGATGGAGGAGCCAAATCCAGAGGTTAATAAACCCATATCCTCAGTTCACGAACCTTTTATTTTTTGAGCCAATTCATGAACCTTTTATTACACATGACAATGGATTCATAAAGAGAGTCAATACCAGCTAAGAGGCATGCATCTTGGCAAAAGTCACAACCCTTCCCAAAAGGATGCCTCCAAATGACAATCCCTTGGATTTGTGAAAATAAAAAATAGTAAAGCCTTCTCCTACTATAATTACGATCGGCTACATGGATTCTTGCTCAAATCCATGTTGAAATATCCGACTTTTTTTTATGCTGGCTGTGATCTACCTAATGCAACCCCCACAAGGGGGAGATTTGAACCTTGCTCTTTTGGGTGGTTGGCACACTGCACTACCGGCAGATCATTGAAGGGATATAAATAAAAATACAATAATTAAAGAATGAAGTGATGAAAATAAGGCTACTCTAGTTCTTCACATATTGAAAAACTTGTCTTCAAAGGAGTTTTTTCCCTTTTTGTTTGAGTATGTTGAGTTGCAAGGGAGAAGGATGACAACTGCATCCAAGGGATTACGAAGGATATGACAACTGGTAGTGGCACTGGGAGGAGGATGTTGGGGTGGTTGTGGCTTGGCAATCGACAAATGATCGATGAGAGAGGTGTTCGCAAAGGTTTCCGAGTAGTTGACTTCAAGGTAAACATGGTGGAACACATTGATGCATGCACGATGTGGATGCTGGAAGGGAATGATGCCTTAAGATGAGGAAAAAACTTTGCTTTATATGTAGCGGTGCTAACTGGAATCATAACATTACTAGTGCCTATGAAATAATGCTGGTTCGAGGTGGAAGCAAGTGGATGATGGCAACGTAGGTATTTATAGATGTGATTCTGAATTTCTGATAACATTCACAAAGGTTTTCATGGACGATGTTGGTGGCTTTGATGGTGTTCACCACATTATGATTGACTGTACTATTGATGGTGACAACGAGCAAACTCGCTAATGTCCATGGTGAGTAAATCCCCATGTCTACATTTGTTACATGTCCACATCTTCAAGCAACAATTTTGGTGGTGGTTCCAATGGAGGCAGATTATTTGCTTTTTATACTATTAGATCGGAGGAAGATGTCGGTCTGGGAAATCTCTTCCAGGGTCACAAATAAGGTAGAAGTAGGGCAAAGAGGGTAGAGGAGAGGTCGGCTGGGTAGAGGAGAGGTCGGTTGAGAGGTCAAGGAAGTGCATTGGTAAGATGTTCGAAGGGGGGTCCGAGTCTACGAATGATGCTCCTTATCTGCTTAGGGAATGGAAAATCTCTTAATACTATGGACCGTTTTTATTATATACTAGTTGCGAAGACCCAGCTACCTTTTGGTCTTGTCAATCTTCTCTCCTACCATAGAGAATGATGACCGTTTCGTCTTATTTATTACCGGATCTTTTCTTCGTTCACAAGAGAAGAAGGAAAACTAGACCGAGCGAAATGCTCTGAAATTGAGAGTTGGTTGGTGCTACTTAGAGTTGGCAAAACCCATATACACCTTCGGCTTGCACGGTTTCTTCGCTAATGGCTTTGAGTTCCTCATGCACATAGATCTCTTAACATGCATATATTAGATGTGAAACCTTCAATCATCCTTTCATTTTTTTCTCTAAATATTGTTTAGGATCATCACATTATAAGAATGAATTGGAGGTCATTCTGTCATGCCAAATGGTGCTATTTGAATTTTTAGGGATTAGTTTTTGAAGGGTTAGAAGAGAGGAAATCAAACGAGATGAATAGGAGCACATCAGGCAATGTTTAAAAAAAAAAGGAGGAACGAGATAGTTTCCCTAGAATCAAGGTGAGGCGTAGCCTCGAGATGGTCGAGGCGTAAGTCTCTATATTCCTAAAAAATATATTGAAATAAATAAAAATTATTGTATTAATATTAATGAAATCATTTTTAAATATCTTCATATTAAAGGAAATTAAAGGAATTTCTAGTGTAATCGAATGTGAAGAGGATCAAATATTACTTAGTGTAATTCAATATGTTGTCATTTATGTTAAATGTATGATAAATAAATACAATTATATTTATCGAATATAAGAGGGTAACACCGTAACACAAACCACATGAATCTGTGTGAACTTGGTAACAACGTGGTAGACACCTTATTTCTCTAAACGAGTGGATTCACTAACATTTTATTTCTCTATACGACATGGATTCACTAACACCTTATTGTCCAATCACCAAATGTATCAATTTTAGGTTAAGAAAGTGTTATTTTTAAGCCACCCAGTCATTTTATTCCACAATGCTCTTTGATGCTTATCATTACATTAAAGCTCATTTTTATTTTTAAGGTGGTTTTGTCATGCAATTGCAATTTGCAAACACCTTTCAAAAATAAAAAATACACACAAGCTACAACCTAAGCTTATTGTAGCAAGGGAGGGAGAGCAACTGAGACGGAGGGAATGAGGTAGCGAGGTCTCAATGCAAGTCTGCAACAAAGATTGGGGGCTTAAGAGGAGAAATAGTCCAAAAGAGAGGAAGGACATCAAACATAAATGTTAACCAAAATTCATATCATTCGTTCACGATCCTTTTATTATATGTATATGATGGTGTAGAGAGAGCCAATACTATCTAACAAGCACACCTCTTTATGAAAGGCACAACACTTCCCTCAAGGACACATCTAATGATGCATCCCTTGCATTTACAAAAGTAAAAAATTAAAATACAATACGCAAAAAATAAATTAGCAAAAATTAGGCTATATCCTAAGATCAACATCACCACGGGCAATTATTCTCGAAAGTGCCTTGTAGGTCTTTTTGACTATGCTTATAGACTCCAAAAGCCTACAAAAATCCCACAACCTTTACTCAAAAAATACTGTAAATAAAACCAGAGTCCATGCCCCACTACCGTGCTCAGACCTCGACCAACAATCTACAACCTTAGCACTCTGATCTGCACTAAATGCACTAAAGCAAAAAGAGCCTTGAGAAGTGCTCAGAGAGCACACTTCCTTCTGCCTATTCATCCCTTTCAGAATCTAAATACCATTTCGTTACCAAGCACCGACCACAGAAATGGATGTGCATTAGGGATGATCGAATACATCTTTTCAGAACGTGGATGACGCTCACACATTTCTCGCCAACACATCGAGCAAGTTGGGGATGACTCGACTTGTCCAACTCAATAAGCACCCTTGATTGTTATCCAATCACAATGATGCCGGGGAACTTGCTGGGTTGAGGCATGAAGTAGAGATCTCTAGCAAAAACCAGACTTTTTTCTCCTTTTTGTAAACATTATTACAGTTTGAATGTTGCATGTTTTTAATGAGTAGGCACTTCCACATCCCGCTTCATGTAATTTGTAATGATCTTATGCATATTTTATTCACATGCATGATCTGCATAAGAGACATCCGTGAATCTCCGTGAGCAATGCTTGTAGCTGAAACATGATGACCCCTATGGTTTATTCTATGTTTAGCCAACATATAGTAAAGATCTCCAATCAGACACGTTCTCTGCGGGGTTCTGCAGCATTAAATACAACTTAAACTGATTTCAGTGCGAAAATACATAAGTGCATTCCCTTCAATCTCTGTGCCGATTTCCCTACAGCCTCGCATTAACTACCTATACAATCTGAGGTTAATTAATAGAATTTCACCACACTATTATCTTAGATCGTATGAAAGGTTAATGCGAGGCTCTATGGAAATCTGCAGAGAGATTGAAGAGAATCCACTTCCTGTAGATGATCTCAAGGTTAATCGTTTTTGTTATTTGTTTATTAGTCAATGTAGAGATATATCTATGTTCTATGTACCGTCTCTTTATTTTATTTCTTTATATCCGTCTTATGTAATTTACTCATAGCCCTCTCCCCTATATAAGAGAGCCTAGGGTTTTCAGGAATAAACAAGTCTTTTATTTTTCCCAACATGGTATCAGAGCGGCGGTCCTAGACCAGAGCTCTCGCACCCTAACCCTAGGCCTAGCCACACTTGCCACCCCTCTATCTCCTTCTCCCCTCCGTCGAGCCGCCACCGCTGACCTCCTTCTGCCACCGGCTCTTCGCCGCCGTTCTCAGCGCCGTCGGTGTCGCTGCCCCTCCTCTCGGCGAGCCGCTGCCGCTGTCGGTCTCTTATCGGCTGGCCGCTGTCGGGCCCTCCGCCGTCACCGCCGAGCCGACCCCTGCTACAACCGGTCCACGACGGCTTTTGTGTGCATCGAGGTTTAGCTTGGGTTGATGGATCTGGTTGCATAATTCTACATATGCAATCAAATTCTCATATATCTGTGTAGACACATATCTATTGGTCCAGAAAACCCTAGTTTTCTTCATCTGGCATTATGTCAGAGAGTAAGGTCGATGTTCCCGCCACTAGCGCTTTCAGATGTCCAACATTGATTGTTAAGATGGATGGGACAAACTACGAGTTCTGGGCTATGCAGTTCATGAGCCTCATGAAATCTACGGGTAAGAAGCATATTCTTACCGAAGAGGAGCCGATTGAGGAAACA
Source organism: Ottelia alismoides (assembly GCA_037367405.1). Taxonomy (NCBI): domain Eukaryota; kingdom Viridiplantae; phylum Streptophyta; class Magnoliopsida; order Alismatales; family Hydrocharitaceae; genus Ottelia; species Ottelia alismoides. The sequence goes on from JAZKJV010000965.1 coordinate 264,383, forward strand.
GGGACCTATGCCTCATGGGAGGCAAATGATACATATACCAAAGTCTAGCTTTCTGGTACATTGACGACTGAGATTGCCAATGATGTGTTAAATCAGCCCACCGCCATGGCGATGTGGGATATTCTCGCCGCAATGGCGTGGAATGAGACCAAGATATTGCAGCTGTAACATGATATATTCACCATTAAGTAGAATGAACAACCCCTCCATTCTCTATACACATCCCTGCGTGGGATGTTTGAGAAGTTGCACACCCCTCACATGCACTCCTGAACAACAGAAGATGTACCTAAATGCTACCATGGTTGGTGTATTCCTTGCTGCCCTTGATCCTGAGTATGGGGCTGCCCGTTCTCAGATCTTAGCAGATGCAACTATTCCTCCTATGGAGGAAACGTTTCGCCGACTTAGCAGGATTACTGCTCCTTCGAGTATTTCTAGTCAGACCTCTTTGACGATGACAACCTCCCGAGGTAGAGGAGGCTCCTCTCTTTTCTGTGGACGTGGACCTCATAGTAGAGGAGGTCGCATTCGTCAGTCATGCACTTACTGCCATCGTCCGGGACTTACAGATGATACATGCTACTCCAAGCATGGTTATCCTGCCTCAGCCCGAGTAACGAAGCAGATTGAGTGTGACGCCCTCGAATCCGGGTATCTATTTACACGACATTCACGGTATTATTTTTATAAATGATCGCATTAGTTCAACTTAATTTGAGGGGAAATTTTTTGCATTTTACATTTGACATTCATATAAAATATAACAACCACAGAAACAACAAGAAGTGCCACCAATTTGCATTTCATTAATTTCCATATATATATATACAACATGCAACAAACGAAGCTGACAATGTATACATGTATCCCAAAATGTTTAGAAGAGAGAAAAGAATACAATACATAACCAGAACCAAAAACTGTAACAACTGTACCGTCGGGTATAACAACGAATGCTTGGGATCATCAATCTGCTACTGCAACGCATGCTTTTTACCTGCCAAGCATGCAAGGAAGAAAAGGACGTCAACAGATTTTGTGTATATTCCAGCATATAACATATAACAAGAATTTATTGTGTTCAATAGAAAGCAAGTAGAAAGGCAATTATATATAAAATTTAACAGACTACATGCGTGGAAAAAAGGGTTTTCAAGCTACTTTGTTTGTATATCCCATGATTTCCCAACACCCTATAACTTTATGTATATTACAACATTTGTATATATAGTTGATGACCCATATGTGTATGCTATTTTCTTTTATTATTTAGAGATCATGTTCATGGATCTTGATAATAAGAATGATAAATTTGTGATTTGATTATTGGTTCTATCTAATTTCTTGAGTCTAGTGGATCTTCTGTGGTCTTGGTCTGAGTGTGACCTCACACTATGACTCTAAGGTGTGAAAAGTACCTTAGGGTTGGGGTGCCTCCATAGGCATGCAGTGGAGTGTAATACATCCTAACTAAGTTCCCGAAACGTCCACTAGCTTATTTTATATCACTCAAAGTAGTAATCCTGAGATCCGCTGAACTATGGATGATTGAGGATTTATGATGATTGAGGATGATTAATGATTCTGTACAAACTCAACTGTAGCCAACTCAGTTGTGATTGATCTCAACACTAGCTAAACCCAATTGTAATTGATCTAATATCTTAGCCAAACTCAACTGTAATTGATTCGGATGTAACTATCGCCAAGCCTATTGATGGAAAAGTAACCAAAACTCAAGCGGTGAGAAAGTCTCCTAAGAGACCCTTCCGTCTCGCCCTTTAAGTGAAAGTGCGGTCCATTTGAGGGATATGTCTACTCCAAAACTACGCCACTGAGACGGGTGAGAGACTCTCCGGAAAAGTTACTCAAGAAACCGGCCCGACCGGTACGGGCTAACGAGCTTGTACAAAAAACTAAAACCGAGGGACCCCCAACCTAGATACCCTAAAATAAAGGGTTAATGGAACTGATCAAAAGCCAGGATCCCAACGAGGTGTAAAAACACTGCGAGCTCGCGTAAAAATCGTAAAAAGGACTGGGATCCTAGACCCACGAACTTGGCGGCCGCTGCCTTAACTGGGCTTCCTATCTCCCGCCCAGTTGAGGGTTACTGCACCCTCGCACGGTCAGGTGTAAGGGTCACCATGATCGGCACTAATAATTATGCCCTCATTATTCCATCATTTTCATTTCTTCCTTGACTACTCAAATCTTTTTCAGTCTCTCCTATAGATGACCTATATATTTTGGTATTAACCTTCCTTTAGTGATATAAATAAATAGATAATTATATTTAAAAGATCAATTGATTGGGGATTTCTAATTAGAATGATCTACGGAAATCATTTATTGTTTTCATAAGAAAAGAGTAATATTTTATTTATTGTAATTTCAGAGTAACGTTGATCGCAAGAGTCCTTGGATCCGTTAAGACAATCAATGTAGACGTTAATTCTACACTTAATGAAATATGATCAGGTATTGTTCGATAAGCTGGTTGTCAGAGATTCGTCAGTAGGATGTTGATTCCGCACTCAATGAAAGAGTTGGGATCTTGTTACTTTTCTAAGACCCATTTTGGGTTTGGAACTGTAGTTGGAAATTTTTACTGCAATTTACTCCGGATTGGAACACTGGCGTGGACAAGGAAGGAACTTTGGGGAGGATAAATCCTTTGAGAAGAGGAATCCAAGATACCGCAAAGCAAAGGAGAAACCCATGAGGAAGGACAAAGACAGTAGTTAGACTTCTGTTTGAAAAGACAATGTTAGCCATTTGTTTCTTTAATGGCTATATGCCTTTATGTAATACGTCTCTTTGATGGAACGAAAAGGTATATCCGAGCCCATAAAACTATTGAACCTTCGATAAAAAAATGGCGGTAAACTGGCATGTGAACATGCAATCTGTCGGAAATAAGGATTGGTTCTCGATAATGGATAAAGATTGAACTAATCACTTGGAAATTTGAAATCAAGAAAATGTTACCCCCTTGATCCTCCAGGAGAATTAAAAATTCATCGTTATTCACTCCACATCGAAGGAAGTACATGTTTGTCATATAAAAAAATCCTGGTGCTATTCCATGAAACGGTAATAGTGATGGGAAAAAATGCCATTTAGTAAACTGAGATCTGATCACTAGACCAAAAACAAACAAGACTCTAGAATGGAGGAGGCACCACTGTCGATTAGCATCTCTCTTCTTATTCATAGGATGGCAATTGTAGGAAAACCAGGATGCAAAAACTTACTCTTCCTCTTCATGTTGATTACAAGACAACAAGGATGCCAAATGTAGGAAAACAGACATTAGTATCTCTTCCTCTTCATGGGGTGCAATCATATGAACTTCGACAGATAGGAGCAGAATATACCAAATGAAAAAATTTACATTCAAATCAGTTTCTTGTGATTGATTTTCGAAAATTTTTATTTCAATATTTCCATTTCAAGAATAATCAATAAGATACAAATTAGATTCTACAATAATACTAAATGTAGTCAACCCAGGAAGATCATGCATAATTTAATTGCAAGCAATATGTGGAATGCAAATGTTTACATGCATAGCCACTAGAATTCCAAAGAATTGATAGAGAAGAAAAGAATGAGGGTAAACTTCATCAATGGCAACATAAGAGAGGTAGGATTGTACCTAATGTTTACCCCAATTTGGAGGTGAAAGGAAGCTTGATTGGATTTGGTATGCAGTAGCCTCCAGGAGGAGAAGGATCAGCATATCTTTATATGGAAGCAGCACCATCTGCTGGTCAGAAAAGAGGGCAGCAGTTGATGAAGGAGCCAACAACATGCAGATGCGGTGGAAGGCAACAACAGTAGCTGCAGATTGGAGGGCTGCAGCAGTTCAGAACTTCCAGGAATTCCTGAAGAGCAGGAGCATCAACTGGAATATGAAGGAAGCAACAAAGGCTGTTGCTCTTACGATGGAAATGAGGGAAAGAAAAGAAGGGGTGGGGAGGCTCTTTCGTGGAGCCTTCCTACATTTTTTACATTTTTTGATGACATCATCTATGACATCAGCAATGACATCAATAGGCTGATGTCAGCTTGTTGATGTCAGCTTGTTGAAACGTCATAATTATAATTATTATATTTTGTTGTGTAACAGAAATTTTAAATTTTTTTAACCATTTCCCTCTTATTTATTTATGGTGTTAAAATTGATCGTATGCGTACTTCAAGTCTCGGATTTTGATGTGCAATATCTCATTTTGATCTTCTTTAAACGACGATCAATATGAGTATAATATTCATATACTTTGGATCGTGTATAAACTCCTGAAATTTTTGAGATACGGTCTTAGTTTGGGGTTAAATTTTGTGATTTTAAAATGTCAAACGATCTCCGATTGACGAACGGTCTATTCCGTTGGTCTTATTTCGTCGAATCGAATTTTTGGGTGGTCTTGATTTGTTTTGTAATTTCTGATTTGCATCGTGGCTTTTCCATGGCACGCATTACGATGCGATCGATTGCGACTGAACGACTCTCGATCTGCGATCAATGGATTATTCTGGGTTTATTCAATATCAATTGAATATTAATTGATCATTTAAACCTTTAATCGGATTGTGTTCGGGTTATTCGGATTCGGATGTTAGATTGAGTCTTCGCCTACTCCTACTACAGATTATAGGTTTGATGACCTCATTGCCAAAGTGAGAGATATTATGCTTCATGTTTCTTCATCATCTTCAGGAAGCCACTCATATGCAACAACCTCTGCCTCTGCTAGTATCTCTGCCACTGCTAGCGCCTCAAGTAGTACATATGCTTTTACCTTCTGTCATGGATATGGGATTACAGAGTGGATTATGGACTCCGGAGTGACGCATCATTTATGTGGAGGCAGAGATTAGGTTGTAGCATATAGACAGGTTCCTCCAGGGAGAACCATTGTGATAGAAGACGAGACTCATTCCCCGATCACATGACAGGGGGAGATCAATTTGACACCCTCGATGTGTCTGCAGAATGGGATACATGCTCCGGATTTTTCTATGAATTTCTTATCTATTAGTCAGATTACGAAGGATTTACATTGCCGAGCTATTTTTGACCTATCGTCTCTTGTTTTTAAGGACATTCTTACCGGCAGGGTGATTGGGTGTGACCGTGAACATGGTGGTCTTTTTCGCCTGGTCCGAACTCCCTATGCTGACATCTCCTCTCATTCTACAGGACCAATCTCTCTCTTCACTTGGCACCTGCCTTTTGGTCACCTCCCTCTCCAGAGGATGTGCCGTGTTTTGCAGCAGATTTCACTGGGTTCATCCTTCCAGTGCGAGGCGTGTCAATTGGGAAAGCATTATCATTCTGTTTTTCCTAGTAGTCAGAGTCGGAGCAGTAGCTCCCTTTTTGAGCTATTTCATGTTGATATTTAGGGTCCAAGTCGTGTTCTTGATCAACAGGGACACACGTTTTATCTTGTTGCTGTTGATGACTTTTCTCGTTTATCATGGGTCTTTTTATTGAAAAATAAATCTAAAGCAGGAGATGTGATCAAAACTTTTATTAATGTAGTGCAGAATGTTTTCTCTTCCTCAGCAAGGCCTTAAATGTCGGTTTCGGTCACCATTTCGGTGACGACCAAAACAGAATTTCGATGGAATTTCGATCAAATTTCGGTTGAAATTTCGATCATTTCGGTCATTTTTTGTACTAGGACCCCCATATTTCGGTCATTTCGGTCATTTCGGTTGAATTTTGATTTCGACTGGATATCGATATTCGACAGAAATTCGACCGAATTTCGTTGAAATTTGAGGCCATGTTCCTCAGTAAAATATGTGAGAACTGATAATGCTTTGGAATTTGGCACCCGGGCTCCTATCACATTTCCTTTCATCCCGTCGTATTATTCATCAAACAAATTGTGCTTACACATCTCAGCAAAATGGTGTTGCAAAGAGAAAGCATCGTCATTTACTTGATGTCACTCGGACACTTCTCATTCAGAGTCGTGCCCCACATTCGTTTTGGGGTGATGCTGTTCTTACGGCATGTTATTTGGTGACTCGCATGCCCTCATCTGTTTTAGGTGAGAAAATTTCTTTCTCCATGGCATTCCCGGAGAAGGAGTTCTCACTTACTCCTCGAGTTTTTTTGGTTGTCTGACCTTCGTCCACCAGTTGTCTCCAGATCTTGACAAACTCTCTCCTAGAGCTGTTAGATGTGTGATGTTGGGTACTTCAAGACTCAGAAGGGATACTGTTGCTATGATCCGTTGCACAGGAAATATTATATTAGCGATGATGTCACTTTTTTTGAGTCTGTGATGTATTTTCTCCCTACAAGTGACATGTTGGCTTCATCAGACTTTGATGCTGAAGTTTATATGCCACCTCCTCCTACGAGTCCGTCATCAGCTACTCCTATGCATGTTGTTTCGCCACCACCTCCTCCACCGCCACCACCGCCTCCACCTCCTATGATGCGGATCGGATTTTCGCGGCATCGAAATAATAAAATTTTGATCGGTGGATTTTTGGTAGAAGAAATAGAAGGGTCGAGAAGAAGAAATTGGGAGGGTTGAGAAGAACTCGTCGGTAGCGAGGGGTTGAAGGAGAAGAATGCGAAGATCGCGGGAGGAGGGAGGAGAGATAGGGAGATAATGAGATAACTCAAATTTTCATTAATCTGGACTGCCTAAAAACATTGGACTACCATCTCTTTATATAGGAGAGATGGGTTACAAAAATAGTAAACTAATTAGAATTGACAACCGACTTGCCTAAACCGACTCTAACTAATTAATTGATCCACTTTTAAATTAAAATCTACGAAATAAACGTTGAGATCACGATCTCAATTATTTAATTAGACAATTACGACCACTTAAAAACGTAAATAAAATTGACGACTAATTAATTAAATAAATTCGGCCCTATAATTTGAGATCGCGCTGCATCAACTCTCCTCCGCTTTAAAAATTCGTCTCCCGACGAATTGCTGGATCTGCAGGCTTGGAGGAAGATTCGGCGCATTCCGTCGTTTTCTGGAAGAACTGATGTGGAGCGAACGGCGGAATCCATACGCAGGCGGGGATGACGCGGCCGTCGTGGTTGAAGAACATGTGCGACGCGAACGGCGGCGTCGTCTTGATTGTTGTCTCCTTCCCGTGATGCTCAAAAAATTGATGCGGCATGGAGAATATGACCTTTGGAGAATCCATAGTGAAGCAATGGCACAAGGAGAGGAAAAGAGGAGATGTGGCTAAGGAATGATGCCATGGGGTCCTTTTATAAGGGAAGCCCAAGGCCCTAGTCCTATTGGGATAAGGAGGATCCCCCAATCTCTGATTTCCAGCCTCTTTTTTTAAATATTTTGGCCGCCAGGGGTGTGGGTGCAATTTTCGCACCCCTTCATTCTTCTCTTCTTTCATAATGCTTTGGACCTTTCTGTAAATAGAGAACTTAGCCATTTTGATTTTGCAATTTTCCCAATTAGTTTTCCAATCCCTTAATCTCAGGGATTCGGTTCCCTCCCACCCCGATAGGGTTTCCTTCCTTCCCCACGAGAGGCGGCACGACGCCAGATGGCAGAGGCGGCGGCGGGGCCGCGCTGCAGGTGCGGGGGAGCGGCTGGCGCCCTCCAGCGGCCCAGCGATGGGCGCGAGCCAGGGGCCTGGTTGAAGAGGGGGCGGCGACCTTAGGGCGAGGGGCTGGTGCGCGCGACGCGCGGTGCGGAGAAGGGGGGGCCTCGCTGGTGTTTTGGGTGAGGCGCAGGTGGGGCGGAGGGGAAATGGGGTGATGGCGAGGGAGGGGTTGTGGGGTGCGGTGGTGAGGGATGGTGCACAAAGTGGTGGTGTTGCGGGTGGGGGTGGCGACAACAGGGGTAGGGGTGTGGGGGAGTATCGGAGGAGGGGAGGGGTGGGGAGAGGGCTGATGCGCGTGGGAGGGGGGTAGGCGAAGGCGGTAGGGGGGGTGGCGCGGTTGGTGGGGAAGCCGGTGGGGAAAGGGCGAGGGTAGAGATGGCGGGTGGGGATGGGTTCTGAACGGCGGGACTTGCGGGGGTGAGGGACGGCGCCGACGAGGCTGGGGACTGGAATGGGGTCGCCGGGATTGCGGGAGGGATCGCCGGTGGGGCGGCGAGGGTCTGGGCGGCCTGGGGAGCCGCAGGAGGGGCTGTGACTGCGATTGGGGCCGCCGTTGATGACGAGGGCTGATCTGAAACATTCTGACCAGCAAGCGTTTCGGCACTTTCTTCCCCTACAACGACTTGGACAGCGGTTGAATCATCGTTGACGGCGAGATCTTCGTCGGCTAGCGCGTCCAGCCATGCTTGAACCTTCAGGGATGCCCGAAGACGCTTTTTGAACTGATACCAAATGATGCGGATTGGTAATCGGCGCTGCGAGGGAAATAATTTGAACGGTGGAAAATATTTGGTAGAAGAAATTAGAAGGGTTGAGAAGATGAAAACTCGTCGGTAACGAGGGGTTGAAGAAGGAGAACCATGAAGACCACGTGGGGAAGGAGAAGGAGAGGAGATAGAGATAAATCTCAATTTTGATTAATACTTGACTGACTAAAACATTGGACTACCATCTCTTTATATAGGAGAGATGGGGTTACAAAAATAGTAAACTAATTAAAATTGACAACCAACTTATCCTAATTGGACTCTGACAAATTTTAAAATTCAAATTGACCCCTAATTGGACTCTAACTAATTAATTGACCTAATTAAATCTACGAATAAACGTTGAGATCACATGCGATCTCAATTATTTAATTAAACAATTACGACAACTTAAAAACGTAAATAAAATTGACAATTAAAATTAAATAAATATTTGGCCCTATATTTGGGCCCCACGCTGCATCAACTCTCCTCCGCTTTAAAAAATTCGTCTCCCGACGAATTGCTCGATGTAGGCTTGGAGGTCGTATCTGCATGTTCCGCCGTCTTATGGAAGAACTGGTGTGGGGCGAACGATGGAGTCCATACGCGGGCGTAGATGCCGCGGTCGTTGTGGTCGAAGAACATGTGCGGCGCGAATGGCGGCGTCTTCTTGATTGTGGTTTCTTCCTTGTGGTGACCGAAGAATTGATGGGGCATGAAAAACATGGCCTTCGGAGCATCCATAGCGAAGTTATAACACAAAGAGAGGAGAAGAGGAGATGTGTCTAAGGAATGAAGCCATGGGGTCCTTATATAGGGAAAACCCAAGGCCCTAGTCCTATTAGGATGAGGGTCCCCAGATTTTTGATTTGTAGCCTTTTTTTAAAAAATTTCTGCCGCCAGGGGCTTGGGCGCAATTTTCGCACCTCTTCATTCTTCTCTTCTTTCCTATGGCTTTTGGCCTTTTTGCAATTAGGGGATCCTCAGGATTTTTCCTTGCAATTTTTCCCACTTAAGCTCCATCCCCACAATCCACGGGATTGACATCTCGTAACCCTCGGCCCTTTGGTTAGGGTTTGCCAGGGCGTTGAGCGCATCTCGCGCGGATGGAGAAGGCGTCTCCACGAGGGTTGGTGCGGCGCTGCGAGTCGCAGAAGGGAGCGCGGCCAGGGAAGGCGCCTACACGCGGTCGGGCCGCAGTTGGAGTCGGCGCCGCCGCTGGAACGTGAGGAGGTGGCCAGCAGGTTCGCGTGCGGCACCGGGTGGAGGGCGCACGGTGCTCGTAGATGCGAGCGGGGGCGCTGTTGGTGCGCGGGGCGGCTGGCGCTCGGCCGCGCGCTGCTGCGCTGCGCGGTGGGGTGGGCAGGCGCGCGGAGACGGGGTGGTGGTGTGTGCGTTGGGGAGAGGGAAGAGGAGGTGCAGGGGTTTGTTGTTGGCGATGGGTCACTGGCGGAAGGCGGCGCTGGGTGGCCGCTGCTCGGCTGCGCGCTCGACTGCGCGCTGCTGTGCTGTGCGGATTGGTGGCCCGGTGGCGGGGGATGGGGATCCGCTTGAACAATAGTTTCAACTGGGAGCGCGTCGAGTATTTCGTATCTGCCACCCGAGGGTTCTTCCTCGAATATGGACCCCGAATCTTCGTTTTCTTTACATTTTAATTCCTGGACAGCAACTTTGATTTCGAAATCAGATTCTTCGTCCGCACTTTCATCAAATATCGGCCTCGTATCATCTTCGTATTGTTGCACAGGAGTCATATCAAGTAAATCTTCATCCGCAGTGAAAATACCTTCGTTTTTTGCCTCGAAATCGGGTTGAACAGCGGTTGCACAGATCTGATTTTGATCGTTGGCGGTTGAATCGTCGTCGATTAGCGCGTCCAACCATCCTTGCACCTTGAGACTTGACAAGAGACGTTTCTGGAACTTCCGTTGACGCGAACGCGCATGCGGCCCATGAGATATGCGGTTGAGATCAAGCTTCAAACACCAATATGCAACGGGATCGTTGAATCGTAGGAACGATTCAATATCCATGCTCTGATACCAAATGATGCGGATCGGATTTTCGCGGCGTCGAAATAATAAAATTTTGATCGGTGGATTTTTTGGTAGAAGAAATAGAAGGGTCGAGAAGAAGAAATTGGGAGGGTTGAGAAGAATAACTCGTCGGTAACGAGGGGTTGAAGGAGAAGAACGCGAAGATCGCGGGAGGAGGGAGGAGAGATAGAGAGATAATGAGATAACTCAATTTTTCATTAATCTGGACTGCCTAAAAACATTGGACTACCATCTCTTTATATAGGAGAGAAGGGTTACAAAAATAGTAAACTAATTAGAATTGACAACCGACTTGCCTAAACTGACTCTAACTAATTAATTGATCCACTTTTAAATTAAAATCTACGAAATAAACGTTGAGATCACAGATGATCTCAATTATTTAATTAGACAATTACGACCACTTAAAAACGTAAATAAAATTGACGACTAATTAATTAAATAAATTCGGCCCTATAATTTGAGATCGCGCTGCATCATCCTACGAGTCCGCCACCACCTACACTTATGCCTATTGTTCCACCTTTGCCAAAATTTTATTGCTTTTGCTCATGGACATCGCTCGTCATCCAGCAGCCTCAGGTTTGTTCTGGTTACAATATTTCTAATGATGGGTCTGGAGAAGTATTCGTGTAGGAACCATTGCAGGAGACTGGCCCACAGATGGAGGAGGTTCCCAATGACATGGATATACCTATTACAATTCATGGCCTCAAATTTCAGCGAAATTCGGTCGAATTTCTGTCGAATATCGATATACAGTCGAAATCGAAATTCGACCGAAATGACCGAAATGGCCGAAATATGGGGGTCCTAGTACAAAAAATGATCGAAATGACCAAAATTTCGGTCGAAATTCCACCGAAATTCCATCGAAATTCTGTTTTGGTCGGTACCGAAATGGTGACCGAAACCGACATTAAGGGCCTTGTTACAATTCGGAAGCAAAAACGTACCTGCACCTCATACACACTTGCTTCACAGGTCTCCTTTGATCGTCTAACATGGGACTTCTAGAGATTTGTTGTTGCTCTATCTACTGTGGAAATTCCACGGAATTATCAGGAGGCCTTGACGGATAGTCGCTAGCGCTTAGCTATGGAAGAAGAAATGGCTGCACTATAGTCACGTGACTCACGTGGGATCTGGAGCTTGGTATCTACTCTTAATGGAGCATCTGTTGTCAGTTGCAAATGGGCATTTACTGTTAAACATCATGCAAATGGGAGCCTTGATCGATATAAGGCAAAATTGGTGGCACGGGGATTTACTCAGACTTACAGTGTAGATTATTTGGACACATTCGCTCTTGTTGCTCATCACTCAACTTTACGTGTCCTTTCAGTTGCTGTGGTACATGATTGGCATTTGTATCAACTAGACGTTAAGAATGCATTTTTTATGGAGATCTACAAGAGGAAGTCTACATGCAGCATCCTCCGAGGTTTGCTGCTGAGGGGAAGTATCAACATATTTGTAGACTCCATAAAGCAATATATGGTCTTAAGTAGAGTCCAAGGGTATGGTTTCAGAAGCTCTCGAATCTGATTGAAAAGCAAGGCTTCAAGAGATCAAATGCAGACCATTCACTGTTTGTGCAGAGAACACCCAGAGGTACTGTTGCTATCATAGTTTATGTCGATGATATCCTTATTACAGGAGATGATGTGTAGGGGATAAAGAAGGTAAAAGAATTTCTGGGTCGTCAGTTTGTTACTAAGGATCGTAGGGTCTTGTGATGATCCAAAGGAAGTATGTTACAAACATGCTTGTTGAGACGGGCATGATTGGGTGTCGACCCTCTACTACTATGGATCCTAGCATGAAGTTATATGATGATGATACAAATGAGGTTGACAAGACGAGATATAGAGAATTGGCGGGAGAGCTTCTCTATGTTACTATCACTAGACCTGATATCTCTTTTGCAGTGAGTCGAGTGAGTCAGTTCATTGAATAACCCCGACAGGTACACATGGATGCTATATATATATAAATATGATATTGAGATATCTAAAATCTTCCCCAGGTGCAGGGTTACTATACAGTAAAGGAGCAACTCTCTCCGTTTCTGCATGTACTGATGCTGACAATGCAGGGTGTCCTAAGGACAGGAAGTCTACTTCAGACTTCACAGTGTTCATTGACAGTTCCCTTGTTTCTTGGAAAAGCAAGAAACAAACGGTTGTGGCTAGATCAAGTACCGAATCTGAGCATAGGGTATGGCACAAGCAAGCACAGAAATGATGTGGGTTTGAGCAGCGCTAGCAGATTTGCATATAAATGTACCTTTACCCATGCAGTTACAATGTGATGATCATGCTGCCTTATTTATTGCAAACAATCCTGCATTCCATGAAAGAACAAAGCATATTGAGATAGACCGCCATTATACTAGAGATGATTCAGAAGAGCTTGATTGCTACCTCTCATGTCAGTTTAGGAGATCAAACAACAGATATCTTTACCAAGGCCTTGCTCAGAGGGCCATTTCAGAAGTATTCTTCCAAGCTGAGCATGATTGACATCTATGCTCCATCTAGGGGGAGTGTCGAGATATATCTATGTTTTATGTACCGTTTCTTTATTTTATTTCTTTATATCCATCTTATGTAATTTACCCATAGGACTCTCCTCTATATAAGAGAACCTAGGGTTCCCAGGAATAAACAAGTCTTTTATTTTTCCCAACAGTCAATTATGTTATCCATGGCTGAGTACAACTGTACAATTGTTGGAGAAGTGCTTCGACCCTTCCTGGAACACCCTGCACATAGTGGGGCCTTACGGTCTGTCTTCCCATTCTCTGATTATAAATTTTTGGGATATTTACACCCATAACCCTGAGTAATATGGTAATTACCTCAGAAACCCTCTATAAACACGAATTACACCGATGACCCTGAATAGCAATTAACTCTTACGCTCATAACCTTGTGTTATCTTCCATCCAATTGACCGTTAACTATTGACGGTATCCGTTATGTATTTTATATTTATACCCTTTAAGTTTCTATTATTTTACATTCTATACCCTTAAAGTTTCTGTTATTTTATATTTTGTACCCTTCTCCTCTAGCCCCTCGCCTACCTCCTCCTCCTCCAGTCAGGCACCCCCCTCGACGTCCTCCGCCGACCTCCCGTTCACCCCCTCGCCAACACCCCCTCCTCCCCTTCCGCCTGCAAGCTCCCCGCCTCGTCGGGTCCCACCCCCTCCCCCCGGCCGCATCCCCGCCTGCAAACTCCCCGCCTCGTCGAGTCCCACCCCCCCTCCCCTAGGCCGCATCCCCGCCTGCAGCACATCCTCCTCCGCCTGCAACCCCAAACCCACCCCCTCCGAGCCCGCAAGCAGCCCCCTCCTCCCGGCCGCATCCTCGCCTGCAAGCTCCCGCCTCGTCGAGTCCCCCCTCCCCCAGGCCGCATCCCCGCCTGCAGCACATCCTCCTCCGCCCGCAACCCCAAACCCAACCCCCCTCCGAGCCCGCAAACAGCCCCCGGCCGCATCCCCGCCCCTGCAGCACATCCCCCTCCGCCCGCAACCCCAAACCCACCCCCCTCGGAGCCCGCAAGCAGCCCCCCTCCCTCTCCCCCCGGCCGCATCCCCGCCTGCAGCCTCCGCCCGCAACCCCAAACCCCCCCCCCCCCCCCCTCCGAGCCCGCAAGCAGCCCCCCTCCCCTCCCCCCGGCCGCATCCCCGCCTGCAGCCTCCGCCCGCAACCCCAAACCCACCTCTCCTCCGAGCCTGCAAGCAACCCCCCCTCCCCCCGGCCGCATCCCCGCTTGCAGCACATCCCCCTCCGCCCGCAACCCCAAACCCACCTCCCCTCCGCCACCCCCCCGCCTCCCCGCGTCTGTGCCCGCAGCCCCACCCGAGCCCGCAACCCAACACCCCCCAGTCTCGGCCAGAAGCACATCCCCCTCCGCCTCCCTGCATCTCTGCCTGCTACCTCAAACTCCACCTCCATCCGAGCCCGCAAGCAGCACCTCCCCCTTCCGGTCTCCACCTGAAACCCCCCCTCCCCCCCTGCGACGCCCCCTCTCCCTCCTGCAAGCCCTTTCCTGCGGCCTTCACCATCATCGAGGCCTCCCGCCACCCCGATCCCCGTTGACAGCCTCACCATCGTCAACCCCTCCTGCAAGACCTCCTCTGTGCTGGGAGCCCCGCAACTCTTGCAAGTCATTTTATTTATTTTTAATTTTGATTAATCGTAGCCGTTACTTCGCGGATCAGTTAGATTAACTCATCCATATGGTTGAGTTACAACAACAACAACAAAGCCTTTTCCCACAATTAAGTAGGGTCGGCTACATGGATTTTTCGCCTCCATTCAGATCTATCTTGGGTCAATCTCGGACTTATATCCAAAAAACTAAGATCCCTTCGTATAGTCTCTTTCCAACACTTCTTGGGCCGTCCTCGCCCTCTCTTAGCCGGCTCAACATCCCAACACTCGCATCTCCTAACCGGTGCATCAGTTGACCTTCTTTGCAAATGACCAAACCATCTTAAGCAGTTTTCTCGCATCTTAACCTCGATCGGAGCTACACCAACTTCGTTATGAGTGTAAAACGGAGTATTTATTTAGGGTCCTCGGTGTAATTCGTGTTTATAGAAGGTTTCTGGGGTAATTACCATATTACTCAGGATTATGGGTGATTATGGGTGTAAATATCCCTAAATTTTATTAGGCTTTAATCGACTTTGATAAGGTTGGAATTTTTTGCTTACAAAGAAATCCATTTTCTTCGCTTTTGAAAAAAGAAGAAGGGATTTTACCCGGCAGACCCTATAAACTTTTTAAATTATCTCTACGACCTTTTATACAACGTAATTACCCCAAGAACCCCCACAGGCTTCAAGCAGATTACCCAGAAGGTTCATGGGGTAAGAGTTGGCAAGTTTACGGGGTCGAGGGGGGAATTAGGTTGTTTCAAAGGTTGTGGAGGTAATTGGCAAAATTTATAGGGACTGCCGGGTAAAAATCCCAAAAAAGAATTCCAATTTTCTTGTTATAGGATTTCGTAATAGTTACTGGCCATTGGTTTTTCTTGAGTAATTACTGAAAATGAAATGTGTGCTTATTTAGGTTGCCTTCAAATGGTTTCTTTCTTTATATCTTTTCTAATCTATATAGTGCATATCTATAGCAGAAACACCATATCATGTGTTCTCGTATATATTTGTAGTCTTTGGAGGTCTATAGCAGAAACACCATATCACGTGTTCTTATAAACATTTGTAGTCTTTGGAGGCCTATATAAATCTCGAGGCCTCCCTGTTTATGAACCTACTATGATTACACATATAACTAAGAGAAAGTTCAATATTGTTAATGGAAATATTTAAAACGTGATTCAATTTATTGCTTTTGTGATGCAGGAAAAGGGGCTCAAAGTATGGTCAGTGGCTCAAAGGTGGAATCTGGGTCTTGTTACTTCAACATGCTCCATCTTTCACATTTTCAGTTTACAGAATTCGACTATATTAAATAAGTTAAAATTTGGTAAACTGTCAGGTGCCGATAGCTGCAGTGGTGGTGATGGCATGTAATCGTCCAGATTACTTGGAAAGAACCATTCGCTCAGTGCTAAAGTATGAGCCTGTGTTTGCGATTCATATTTGCTTTATTGCTATCACAGTTACATTTTGCTTTACTTGCATATAAATAAAAAAAGTAGAAGGAATAAATGAATAAAAATACTGGTACCATCTGAATATGTCATGTTTCAAATAGGTCAATACAACTCATGTTCTCTCATTCACATGGTACAAGAGCATGTACGTACCCTTATTAGGAGTTCAACTGGATACCTCACTGCGCTCCCTAATTCATTGAGAGTTTTTTATAGTAGCATCTTCTATACCTAGGCTGCTCAAGCTGCTGTGAGGCTGTGCCACCTTTCTGGCCACTTGATTAGCTACATCACCTTTTGCACTATGGGGACCTTATTAGGTTGTGGTCATTTAAGAGTTTGCTGCTAACTTGGTGGGGCTTGCAGCATCTGTAGGAGCATCCCTTGCCATTCTACGCTTATCATACCATCAGGTGCAGCTGCGTCTTATCTATCCAATGCCTCTAGTGGCATAACTTTGCTCGTAACACACTTGCCGTTCATGGTGACCCCCTCCTCGTTTGAGGTACCTCCCTGCTGATAAATAGCCTGCTTCCTGAGAGCTTTATTGACCAGATAGGCTCCTAATTTACATGTGTGGAGAGAGTTGATTAAGAAAATTTATGGTTCATTATTCTGTACTAATGGAAGTTGAATTCCCAGGTCTTATTCTTGCAAGTTATCTGATGTGAATATTTGATTCGATAATATTATTAGAAAAAATTTATACAGGCTACTTTTGAATATTTGTACAATGACCTTCCAACCTGAGAGTTTCCTGTTAAGTTTCTCAATCAAAGGCATCTAGACGGGCTGCCTGAGTCTGCCATCAGGGGCAACCTCAGGTGAGGCAAACTCCCACGATGGCTACCAAGAATTTTGCCACCTCCTCTCGTGCTATTTTGGAGGGAATAAAGTCGACTTGCTTTTGTTCACTTTTAGACTAGACGTCCCAAAAAATCCCGATTGACCGCCAAATATCTGCCACAATGATAAACAAAGGAGGTATGAGAGGGAAACTTTATCTGACCCCTCTTCGAAGTTGGAAGAAACAACCATCCTGCCTTTCATTCACCAACACAAAGTAACAAATCCTCATGAGTCGTGACACATATTTTCATCTACGATATCCATCACTCTGGGAACTCTGTGGCACAATGAGGTCCATATGAACCACCAATGCACACCATCAAAAGTCCATCTTCCATAATATACCCTTGGTTAGTCTCCTTTTTCAATCCGCAAGTATTTTAGGAACCATTACCAAGATATCCACCTATAGTGATCAAGAGTAAAAACGATCTACTCTGGGAAAATGATGTTCTCAAGAACTCTCGGGAGGCATTTGCATTCACATTGGCCACGATGTGGTAAATGTCGTGAGATGCTTACTAAGTGAACAAGACCCACCACGATGAGGTAAATGTCGTGGGTGCTTACTAAGGGAACAAGACCCATACTCGAACTATGATTGTGACGACACATCAGGTGAAATATGCTTAACATTTTGTTGAGGGAGATGACTAAAATGCATGCGCTTACAAAACAAGACATCATCCCAGATGATGAAGTAACATAACTAATGTATGGAGATTGCATCAATTATTACACATATCCTCATGACATCACCCATCACCTACCTTACCTCCAATAATAGAAAAATGCTCAAATTGAGCTCGATAATTGAGATCTTTTATAGTAAGTATTAATCTTTCAAGTCAAATGCTTGACGATCGATACAACAAGGTTAATGATCGATAACAAGTGAGTCTGAAATATTCCGGGATTAAAGCTTGAGAAATTGCAACAGAAGGTCAAAAAAGTAAACATAACAATATGTTTAAAAGAGCGAAGAATTAGACCTAAACGATAGTAATAAATGTCTAAGCAATGGTTACACATCTTTAAGAGTAATGACCATTTTCATCTTGTACTTTATTTACAATTTTTGTATTACTTAAGGGGAATGTTATAGATGCGAGCAGAGGCAACATAGTGATAGGAGGCGGAGGGAGCTGGCAGAATTGTGGGGGATGGCATCATGACGAAGAGAGGCCATTTATATTTAAAGAGGCAACATACAATGGGGGTGATATTGGCAGGGGAGGGGACTCTGAGTGGAGTTGGGTTTTATGGTGGTTGATGTTAAGAATAGAAAATTACTTATGTTCTCGAATCAAATCCTGATTTAGACCCGGAGTTGTGCAACTACAAGCTCATATATCGATTGGGTGCCTAAGTAGCCGCATACATTGCATCATGTATTTTAATGTTGTGTATCTAACCCTCAATCTTGATGATAACAAACCTTGTATTAATGGTTGAAACGTTTGAGGTCATGATAATTGCAGTCTAAACCCATTGTTCAAGTAAAAGATCAGATAAAAACATACATTTTGTAGAGCATAATTTCACCTTTCCCCATGGATTATTGAGAGAGACTAGCTCAAATGACTTCGAAAAAGATGCTATAGACTGTAGATAAAAGCCGTATAGGAAAGCACGAGCTTTAACTTGAGTTGTCACTTGAGAAAAGATGATCGAAGTGTTGAAGATCTTTTCTCCTTTATATCTTTTCTAAAAATTAGAATATATGTAAAAAGCCTTCAAATTGCTACATCCATTATTGGCATCATTTAGACTCACTAACTCTTGAGGTCACCTTTAGTCTTTTTACCAATATAAATAACTATATAATGTATTCTATAAAAATAATATTTATGTAATTCTAATTTCCTTTTTATGTAATTTCTCCATTGATTATTTGCTCTCTAGGATTTCTCCTCTATATAAAGAAGCCCTTTGACCATAGAATAAACATGTTATTCATTTCCTTCCGTATGGTATCAAAGCAACAGTCTTGGAGTAGAGCTCTGGAATCCTCTTGATGTCCTAACCCTACCTACATGCCTCTCTCCTCGTGAAGTGTGTACGACACCATCAACACCTCCTTGGCGGCCCCGCACACAACTCCTCCCCTACAGGCCACAAGCATGGGCCTAGCTCCCACGCCCCCACACAGTCTACTAGGTGGTCACCGCCACATTGGGCATCCATGCATAGTAGCTCAACGACCTATCACGATCGATCAACGACTCTCTCCATCGCCTGACACCACCCGTGTAGATCCTAATGGTCTCCCATTATCGTCCTAGGACACCGCGTGATCCTCGTGGTTTTAAGCACACATCGTGTGGCATCACTTCCACATATGCAGTATGATTTTGGTGCAGTCCAGGGCTATTTCAAGCATATAAATCCAACCTGCTTGCCCTAGAGCGCTCTGGAATTGATGAGAAAGGTTGTGCTCTGAGTTTACACGTATAACATGTTCTCTACATGACTATTGTTTAGGGAAAAATCAGACCGATCTATCTCCCAGTTACGTTCTTCCTGGTCTCCTTCGTTTATCATGGCAGGGAACAAAGCCTATATATCATCTTATGGGGCCTTCAAATGTTCAATGCCTATGTTAGAATTATTATATTTACATTTATGTTTGTAACCCTTCGGGTTCCGTAACCCTCTATGACCCTTCGAGTTCCATAACCCCTCGTGACCCTTCGGGTTCTGTAACCCTTGTACTCTTTAGGATTTTCTCTCTATATAAGAGACCCTAGCTTTATGGAATAAACATCTCATTTGTCTCTCTTCTCAACATGGTATGAGAGCAACGGTCCTAGATCGAAGCCTAATATCCTAAATCCGCTGCCACCACCTGGAGCGCCCTCTTCCAACAACCCTTGCTTCACCATGACTTATTTCTCCCAAAGTTTGTTTCTCCCAACTTGATGTTCCGTACTCTTTATTCTATCAAGTATGGGAGAAAGGGGGAGACAGAGATGATTCTTCAGGACGTCTGCTGTCCTACCACGACTGATAAACCGACGCTCCAAACTACTACTCAGATCATCTGTCTTCATCGGGCATCGACCTCTTCGTCAGGGTGTAAACTTCTTCTTTTACGACCCGACTACTACTCCGTGTTGGACTTCTTCTACAACGATTCTTCTCCATACACGACAGAGATATGTTCCGGTGACCTGCAGACACGACAGCGATACGTTCCGGTACCTGATATCACAAAGATTCTACAAGCATGGCAGAGATAGGTTCCGGTGACCTGAAAGCCACAGACCCTCCTCGAGCGAGGTCTTCTACCAGCAATGGACATATGTTCTTATGATGCGTCGTGTGAAGATGTGGTGTATACTTATTCTTTTTGTTACAAGCTGTAGCTTTCTCAGCTCCAGCTTGAGGGGGAGTGTTAGAATTATTATATTTACATTTATGTTTGTAACGCTTCGGATTTCGTAGCCCCCCGTGACCTTTTGGGTTCCGTAACCCTTTGTGACCCTTCGAGTTCCATAACCCCTCGTGACCCTTCGGGTTCTGTAACCCTTGTACTCTTTAGGGTTTTCTCTGTATATAAGAGACCCTAGCTTTATGGAATAAACATCCCATATGTCCGCTGCTGGTAGAAGACCTCGCTCGAGGACGAGTTTGTGGTTTTCAGGTCACCGGAACGTATCTCTGCCATGCATGTAGAGTCGTTGTGATATCAGGTCACCGGAACGTATCGTTGTCGTGCTTGCAGGTCACCGGAATATATCTCTGTCGTGTCTAGAGAAGAATCGTTGTAAAAGAAGTCCAACGCGGAGTAGTAGTCGGTTCGTAAAAGAAGTATACACCCTGACGAAGAAGTCGATGCTCGATGAAGACGGATGATCTGAGTATTAGTTTGGAGCATCGGTCTGTCAGTCGTGGTAGGGTAGCAGACGTCCTGAAAAATCATCTCTGTTTCCCCCTTTCTCCCATACTTGATAGAATAAAGAGTATGGAACATCAAGTTGAGAGAAACAAACATTGGGAGAAATAAGTCGTGATGAAGCAAGGGCTGTTGGAAGGGGGGGGGGGGCGCTCCAGGCGGTGCCGGCGACGCAAGAGGTGCGGCTAGAGCAGCTGGACCCTCGGACGACACTTTAGGTGCCACTGGAGGTGACAGCTAGTGCTGCTAGGGACTTGGACTGCCTTGCGCGAGACCATGGAATCTACGAGCGATGCAGGAGGTCCAACCCTTTCTCCTTGTCAGCGAAGAGAGGGTTGGTGGCGGCGACGGATTTAGGGTATTAGGCTTCGGTCTAGGACCGTTGCTCTGATAACATGTTGAGAAGAGAGACGAATGAGATGTTTATTCCATAAAGGTAGGGTATTTTATATAGAGAGAAAACCCTAAAGAGTACAAGGGTTACAAAACTCGAAGGGTCGCGGGGGGTTATGGAACTCAAAGGGCCACCGATAGTTACGGAACTCGAAGGGTTACAAACATAAATATAAATATAATAATTCTAACTGCCTATAATCAAGATGGATGTGTCCAACTAAGAAGTGTGGGCTATGCAATTCATTATTATCATGGACATTGTTCAGGAAATCAGCCACATATGGCTGCTTATGCGGCCACATATGCCCATGGTCCTGAAGATCGCATCGATTTTCTAAGTTTATTATGCACTCTTCCAAATATGCGGTTCGTATATGCATTGATTATGTGTCCAATTTCCTGTTGTAGCTCACCTACGCCGCTCCACCTCCTATGTGGTTCAACATCTCATTGGTACTTCTCTTAAGGTCCTAATCACTATTGGATGATTGCCATCACCTCAAGAGATCCATCGTATTAGAATCCCAATCTTTCTCAAATTCTGATATGATCTTGTAACCAAATCACAGAAATGACCAACTATCTTGTAGTGCTTGTCGAGACCTTTCGAACGAGTCCAAGAACATTGAAATCAACGTCCGTATGAGAGAGTTACACACACAATACGATCGGGCTATGCCTAATTGGATCCGAATTAGAATCAGATCAGTTTTAAGGCTAACCCATATATACATAGAGAGAGAGAGGGATGATCCTGTGAGAGCATGAGAGCAGTGAATTTGGACCACTAGATTCTGCTCTTCTCTCTCCTATTCTAATCAATCAAGAGAGAGATGACAAAATTTAATGGTCCAGAATCACTGCTCTCATGCTCTCATAGTTTTTAGCTCTCACAGGATCAACCCTCTCTCTCTATATATATGGGCGGTTGAGCCAATGGGTCAACCTTCTTGACCCACTTCCTTTGCACCATCGCCACCACCCTCATTGGAGCTCCGCCGCTGGAGCAAATTCCAACCACCGATTGGAAGTTTGAACACACCATTTCGAAGAGCATGGAGCGAGGATCATCTTGGGCTCATTTGTGTTCCACGAAATGCCACAGAACTATCGTTCCGGGCGAATGAAAGTCATGGGAGAACATTCCCCTAGGTACGTATTCCACCCTCTTGTGTCGGATCCGTGCAGTTTTCGCACCATGAGTTGTGGATAGTATTTGGAACCCGCAGGCATCGTCGGTTTTCGAATTTAGACGAGTTCTACGTCAAAAGTAGGATTTTATACATCACATTTTTGTTATTTCCCATTTAATTGGATGAGTGCATGGAAATAAAAAATGTATATTCATGATTTGGGTAACAACAAGAACATGTGGTTGTAAATTGTTTCACGATTGGAGGAACTTCGCGGACGTCGGAGATGAATCCGGCTATTGTTCCAGGTAGATTGATCATGCAAATAGGCATGATGATCATGCCTGATCGATCATGCCCGTTTGTCTGATCGATCATTCTAGCCCAAAATGATCGATCATGTATTTTTTGTTAATCGATCATTCTGGAATCGTGGACCCAAATGAACCTAAAATTTGATGCAAATTGACTTTGAAAAGATGTAGAATCTAGGACATTATGGTACATGTTAGATATATGGAATAATTAAAATATGGGTAAATGATGGAAACATATCCATTGTGAGTTGAATTAAGCTAAATCTTGATGCAGTGAGTCTCGGTGAT
This sequence comes from Ottelia alismoides, assembly GCA_037367405.1. NCBI lineage: Eukaryota > Viridiplantae > Streptophyta > Magnoliopsida > Alismatales > Hydrocharitaceae > Ottelia > Ottelia alismoides. Next base: position 287,332 of record JAZKJV010000965.1, read on the forward strand.
TTGAGAGCTTTTTTCTGATAACAAAAAGGGTGATCTCTCGTTGTGGGAGTCACCACAAAAGCTATTTCATTAAAAAGAATTTAGAGTACATTACCGCGAGACCCAAAAATGGTAAAGTGCATTACAATGAGACGCGACATTCTCAGAGTACAACCTCTGATTGTTGAAGATCAAATCATTTCGTCCAACTCAAATGGCCTACAAAACAACAAATGGCTTGGAACAATCATCAGTAGAGTTGATGCCCATTGTCCGAACTGAGCTCCAGAACTCCGTTGCTCCCCGGTCGTGACCCAAGGAATCCCAACCTCCTTCTAGACCTGCTCAGACTTCGAGCATTTGAAGAACAATAGACCTCATTCATCCCATCGCACCTGCCGTACAGTGTGTTCGCCAAGCCTAACAACCTCCTCCTCCTTGATTTATTGCATAAGCGGTCCCTTCTCAGACACCACCGGAATATCTTGACTCCGCACGGAATCTTCGCAGCCCATACTACCTTCATGTCCTGGCAAAGTTACAAGTCCCATTCTTCTGCCATTCTTCTCATTTCCTTGTAAGCTTTCTTCACTGAGAATTTCGTGCCCTCCCGCTCAAAATGATCGGCGTCCTGCGAAAAGTCCCCAGGCGATGGAATCTCCGCCTGCAACCTGACATACTCTTCCATGTACTGGTTCGAGAGGTCCGACAAAAAAACCGGCAACCACGTTCCCGAATCTGCCATCTACGAAAGAGGACTTCGATGCTGCCAAAGCAGAAAGTCTCGGAAATCTTCCCTCAAGTGCTCCCTCCCCCGTCCAGTCATCACGCCGGAATCTAAATAGTTGGCCATCTCTCACCTTAGGTCGTAGCCTAGTTGCAATCAACGGCAAGACCTCATGGATACCGACCCTTAGCGGTGATTCAAACCATACTCTTCCAGCCACCAGTTCACCTTTGACACCATAGATTTTCCTCACAAGTCTAGCCGCCAACGAGATCGACAGACCCCAAATGCGAGTCACCCACTTGATAAGCGCTTTGTTCATACACTTCACATCGCGGACCCCAAGCCCTCCATTGTTACGCCCCCTCGTCACCTCCTCCTAGCTGACGAGGTGCATCACGGGTCCCTGCTGCTTCCCGTATGACCAAAAGAATATCCTCATCAAAGTCTCAATCTTCTTTCTAACCCCCATCAGCATCAGTCGAGTCGAGTAGAACAAGATAGGGATGACCGAGAGCACGTGCTTCAAGAGAATCAACTTCCCCCCATACAACGTGACTGCCTTCCACCCAGCCAACCTCTGCTCCATCTTCTGCATAACAACATCCCAATCCGATTTCTTCAGTTTCCCGGCCACCAACGACAACCCCAAGTAGGATATAGGAAGATCTCCTGGGGGCACTCGGTCAATCCTGCCAAGTTGGTACGCACCGCATCATTCATCCCAAAAGAAATGATCGCCGATTTGTGCCTATTGACCTCAAGGTCTGAAAGACTGCCGAAAATTTCAACCAGTTGGACCGCATTTGCATTCTAATCCTCAAAGCCTCCAAGCAATATAAATCATGTCATCCGTATATTGTAGCAGAGGGACAGAAATGTCTTCCTTACGAAACCCCTCACACCACGCTGCCTCTAATGCACGCCTGAAGAGTATCGCTAAAGCATCGGCCACAAGTATAGACAACATAGGAGCCAACGAGCACCCCTGCTGGACACCCCGCTGCGGTTGAAAAAACCCCCCCTCTGGCTTGCCATTCACCATGATCGAGTAGGAGGAGGTAGTGGCACACCTCTTTATCCATTCTACCCAAGTATCGGGGAAACCTCTCCTCCGTATAGACACCCACATGAACCTCCAGTCGACGCAACCATAAGCTTTTGCATAATCTTCCACAATGCCTCCTTCTTCTTTGACCGCTTCCAATCAAGATAAATCTCTGAAGCCATCACCAATCCGTCCGCCATCTGCCGCCTCGGAATGAACGTTGACTGACCCTGAAGCATCACCGAGTCCGGTACTCCCTCAAGGCTGTTCGTCAGAATCTTAGACACAATAAGATATATGGCGTTGTAAAGTGCAATAGTCCTGAAGTCTTCCACCCTCATAGGATTCTCCTTCTTGGGAAGGAGGATTAACAGATCCAGGTTGATCTTCTCGAACCCTCTGTTCCCTTCCCTGAACTTGTTAATCACCTCCAATACTTCCTCCTTCAACAAATCCTAGAATTATCGGTAGAACAACATCGGGAAACCATCAGGACCAGGCGCACCATCCGCAACAGCTCTCTTTGTCTCCTCAGAAAAAGGTACCAGTAACCTCTCTGCCTGCTCGTAAGACAAAGCATCCACCCCTCTCCCAAGCCAACCCCAACCATCCCCTCTTTTCCTCCGCGTCGCCTCTACAAAGTGCCCCTGCAACGCACTCCCAATCGCTGCCTCCCCCGAAACTCTTACCCCCCCGACCTTAATCTCGTGCAAGTAGCTTCTTCTCCGCCTCCCAGACGCCATAGAGTGGAAAAATCTCGTATTGGCACCCCCTTCTTTCAGGTACCTTTGCCTAGATCTTTGCCTCCATTCCACCTCTTCTTTTCTGTCCTCCAAAAGTAACTCTTCGAGTAGGCCCTGCCTCTCCACAAACTCTTCCTTACCCATACCTCTCTCATCATCTAAACCGTCCAATCGGGCAACTCCGGCTTGGGCCTCCCCCTAGAGCATCTTGAGCATCAATTTGGTCAATCATGGGGAGATATGTAGATCTGTTATATATCTTCTGTTTAATGGATGCTTTTCCCACTGTTTCTTATCCATGCTATAGTGATTGATCTTAAGTGGCATGTGGGTAGTGGAGTAGTTGCCACCAAGGGAGGGGCATGAACCCTTGAGGCCCCGTGTAGAAGCTTAGATGACCGCGATCCCAACATACGTTGGTTGGGGACGTATTGCTTGGCACACCGAGAAATCACCACGTAGTGTTCAGCTTCAGTACTTGTATGCCTTCATCCTAATGTTTCGAGTACTAGCCAAGTAGTCGTGGCTAGTAGTATTGCTTCACTTTTTCACTCAAAGGTAACACTCGTGTACTGGCTGGTATATGTCACATTAGTTAGTATTCCGGGTAAGAGCACTAAGAAGGATCCCGTGTAGAAGCTTAGATGACCGTGATCCCAACAGACATTGGTCGGGGATGTGTTGCTTGGCATCTCGAGAAATTACCACGTGGTGTTTAGCTTCAGTACTTGTATGCTTTGAACCCAATGTTTCGAGTACTAACCAAGTAGTTGTGGCTAGTAGTCTATTGCTTTACTTTTTCACTTAGGGTTAACACTCATGTACTGGCTGGTATAGGTCACATTGGTTAGTATTTCGGGTGGGAGCACTAAGAAGGGAGTTCCGGAAAATGTGGTTATGGAAGGTGAATTGGAATCTTGCAATGTTCTCCTGGGTATAAGAATGAGTAAGGGATAATCATAAGGATTTTTGACTATGGATTGGCTAACCTTAGTTTTGGTGTCCTAATTCGTGCCCTACGCCACCGTGGACTCTTACACGTGGGTAGTGGACTTGGGCAATTCATGATAGTTCACTGGCTCGAAAGAAATCAAGGGTTTGGAATAACACTTGAGAAGTCAAGTTGGGCGCTCGAGGTGAACAGTGGAAATGTTACACTTGGGATGAGAAGTTAGTGGACGTGTCGGGAACTTTATTAGGATTCATTGTACTTCACCGCATGCCTACGGAGGCACCAACCCTACAAGGTTTCTTAGTGCTTTAGAGTCATAGCGTAAGGTCCTACGTGGACCAAGACCACAGATTATCGACGATGCTTAGAAAATTAATGGAGGAGTAGAATACCTAATAGAACTAAGGTGTTCCTTTGGCTTGTCAGACTTGGCAGGATATTTACGAAGAAATGCAGGGGTCAGATGCTGAGGGTGGAAGACGTTACATGTGACAGATGTGGGCTTGTACCGGATGATTTGGAGCATCTCTTCTACACATGTTGTCACTCCATTGAGGTTTGGAAGAAGGATGATATGTCCTGGCTAAGAGCAGATTGCGACACGAATTTTTGGAGATTCATCAGAACGATGTGTGGAAATGGTCGTGAATGCAGTACTTAGCTTTTTGCGATGGGCTATCCGGTGTGGAAGAAATGAGGCCATTTTCCGTCACCATCGCTTTTGTTCTGAGAATGTGTTTCAACGATGTAGGGCGTTTTGTTCGGCCTGAAATGATGTAACTTAACGTAAAAAAAAGTACTAAGCCTTCTCCCACTATAAGTAGGGTCGGCTACATGGATTCTTGCTCAAATCCATGTTGAAAGATTCGACTACTTTTTACGCTGGCCGTCGACTACCTAACGCAACCCCTGCAAGAGTGGGATTTGAACCCTGGTCTTTTGTGTGGTAGACACATTGTACTACCACTAGACCATTAAATGATGTAACTTAACGTGTTTCATATAATTTAAAATCTTACTGTGTGGTGGATCCTAGCTTGGGAATCCACCCTCTTTCCATTCAAAAAAATGTTTTCCTTTAGATTCATAGCTCGCAGAGGATTTTGACCAAGATGCACATGCCCATTTTTGCCCTGGGCGATGATTGTACCTTTTCTCTTTGTGGTGATGATCTGGAAGATCTCGACCCCTTTTTTATTCTTTTGCTTGTACTAGTTTGGTATGGGATGCTGCGCACATATATTGGGTGGACATCTCCTGCCACGTAAATTTTTGAACCTCCTTCATGACCAACCAATTCACACATATGGTAGAGCTATTTAGACCCGTAGCCACATTGTGGGCAGTCTGGTTGACATGTTATGATGTCAAATTTGAGGAGAGTGTGTTTTTATGTTGAGAATGTGATTCACTTGGCTAGATCTCTCCTCAGTAGTTGGTTGTAATTTTTCTATCACTTCATTAATATAATCTTGGCAGACACCATCACGTGCGTTTCTTCCTTTTTCGACTAAAAAATACAAACGAGTTAGCATCCAAGGCATCTCACACAATTACACAAACAATACTACACATGTTCCCACTATGATTATCACACATTTAGTAAGAATTTGAATTTAGGATTTTATAAGAAACTTAGTTAGGTTTAATTGTACTTTTAATGCATATTTTCTATGTAAATCGAGGCATTTACCTCAACTCCTCGAGGCATATGTAAATCGAGGCATATGCCTCCACTCCTCGAGTTTTATGCCTTGTCTAAACAGCGGAAAACATCCTTGGGCCATCTCTTGTCCCTCATGTTTTTTGAAGCCTTGCTTGTTGCTATGTTTTATTACTTTATGTTCATCAAAAGATTCTACTCGGATGAATGGTTTGACACTTACTGCTTCATTCTTTTCACCTGTTACATGTTTGGTTATATTTCACGAATATTTTTCTGAAGAAATGGCAAACTTCTGAAGCCACGATATTCGAGTCTGAAGCTAAATAACAGAAGAAGATTTTGGACTGGTCATTGAAGAATGCATTCGTAGCGAAGCTTCTTGTGCACATATGCTTATGAACCTCGTTTTTGCTTTACCTTTTGGAATGTCATGCAGTCTATAACAAGACACTGTTTGATATATGAAGCTCTTGTGCAGATATCACAGTAAAGTCGCTTCAAAGTTTCCACTGTTCATATCTCAGGTATGGTTTTAGCATTGTATGTTTGCTTAAGTCGTAAAATCATATTGATTTTCTGATTTCTGGCCATAAACATGTCCTACAGGATGGCACAAATCCAGATGTAAAGAATAAAGCTCTCAGCTACAAGCAGATAACTTATATGCAGGTATCGCATCTATAGGCATTTTGCAGTTGCTGGTGTCTCCATTAAATAACAACTCAAAACAGAAATGCGGATGACCATCGGCTTTTCCAAAAAAAAAAAAACGTTTCAAGGAAATCAAATGTCTTTTGGTTGGTTCCTCTAGAAGTATCAGTATTCAGTATACAACAACAACAACAACAACAAAGCTTTTTCCCACTTTAAGTAGGGTCGGCTAAAAATGACGAAGCCTACTCCCACTTTAAGTAGGGTCTGTTTGGTTGCTGGTGTACATCGGGGTACATTGGCATACCCTTGGCTCCACTCCTCCCAACCTGGGTTGGGATTACTTGTATTGACCCTACAATTTCTTTGGTATAATGTTTTTTTAACTATGTTCAAATAAAATTATTAACATAAAAACATATTATAATCATTTAAAAAGTTAATATAACACATAATCAATGTCACATCACATCACAATTATCATTCCAACCATCCCAACCCTCCAAACAGCTATTATTCACAGGGGGATACCCCAACCCAACCCAACCCAGTTACCAAACAAGCCCGTAGGGTCGGTTACATGGATTCTTGCTCAAATCCATGTTGAAAGATTCGACTATTTTTTACGCTGGTTGTCGACTACCTAATGCAACCCCCACAAGGAGGATTTGAACCCTGGTCTTTTGGGTGGTAGACACACTGCACTACCACCAGACCATTGTGGGTACCTAGAAGTATCAGTATAGTAGAATTTATTCAGCCCGGGGAGGATAACAGCCGCTATAATTTGTGAAGGAACACATGGCAGTTTCGTCTCTAATACTTGCAACTTAAAACATAATGACCATTGTCTACTGTAGTGTACTTCACAAGCTGTTCACTTATCTAGTGGTTTGGAAGTCTAAACATATATTTGGAGTTTCTATTTATCCTGAATTTTATATTCTTTTTAAACATTGTTGTAATTTTCACAAGCAATTGTTTATATAAATAGTATAGGAAATGCCATTGAATTATGGACATTTGCCATTTATCTCAACAGTAGAGTGGACATAATTCTAAAGTTGAGATGTTGATTCTGTTATTCAGTAAAATAACGTTTCTGTTTCTCCGCCCTTCTTTTTTGTTGGATTTAGTTGAGTACAACTTGGCGAAACCCAGGTTTGCTTTATGAAGGCGGTGGTATGTGCACTTTTTCACCCTCAATCAAACACTATTGGATTATATTGCTATTGAATTCGTGCTAAGATATATCGAAAAGCCCATGATGATATATTGTCTCAGGACAGAAAGTTAGAAGGGTCAAGCATGGTTAGAATGGAATAAACTTCATCAACATCCTTTACAACGAGGCTAACGTAAATGAGTGATTGTTGCACCCCGCAATCATATTATGAGGACTCCATTTCTTATGATTGCAGACTATCTAGGTTAACTGAATCGACTAAGAAGAAATTATTAGGGTGTCTTCCTTTTGTCCCCTGAGGTTGTCCTCAGTGGGAGATAGATCTAGTCGCCTTCACTCCACCTTTCCTTTTTATAGCAAAGTTAATTGAAATAGTTCCATCTTTCTCCACAGGAGAGGGAAGTGGAGTTAGTAGATGGGTTAATCTTTCTTTCCTCATTGGGACATCGAGATCTTAATTGTGAAAGTGGGAGATGCTCCTTAGATGGGTGAGTATACTTTGCATGAGTCTTATCCTGATTTTTTGTGGATGTTTCTCTGACAGCTTGTGAGACGATTACCGAGAGATGGATAATCTATCCATTCTAATACTATCAAAGCAAAGTGCAGGTGGAGTTCATCCTTGGCAAATGCATTGAAAATTTTGAAGTCCTTTTGCAACTATTGGATTATTTAACATCCATCTCCTATCTCTTTTGGGGCCTTTAACATTCTCGTGGGTGCAGCCATAATGCACTATTTTGCATAGTCAAAACAGCAAGATGATGCCTGTGATACTGCCTTCGTTCATAATTTTCAGACTGCAGATAAATTGTCTTCTCGTGCGACTAAGTGTGTTTTCCTTGGGTATTTTTGTACCCAAAAGGGGTATGGGGACTATGGCCCTACATGTCATTATTACTACATCTCTGTTGGTGTCACTTTTTTGACCAGACTAGCTACTTTATTCAATTCTGTTAGTGACATTCCCTTGGAGCTTCCACCACCGTCCATTGTCTACAAAAGGAAAACACTAAGCCTGATCTGGTTCCCTTACCTGTTTTTTATTTATAGGATGATATGACTTCTTCAAGCGACCCCACCATTGCTAATTCGAATGCTCCATCAGAACTACTTATAGTACTACGGAAGCCAAAGAGGCAATGTACTCTACATCTCTCATCACATTTTACTTCCACTGGCAATTTATCCAGTTGTGAAAAGTATCTTGCAGACGCTCTTATGGTTGTTACTATTCCTCGAGATCATCATAGTGCTCTGTAGGACATTGGCTAGAAAAAGGCCATGGATGATGAGATGAATGCTCTTACTTTCTGGGGTACATGGGATCCTGTGTCGTGTCCTCGTAACATCAAGCCAGTTGCTTGCGGATGTGTTTTTACAACCAAGCTATCTCTAGATGGCTCTATTAATAGACTAAAGGCCAGACTTGTGGCCAAGAGCTTCACTCATACTTATGGAGTGGACTATATTGAGACCTTCTCTCCAACAGCCATGATGGTGTCCATTCACACTATTCTTTCTATTGCTGCCAACAAGAGTTGGCCCATCTTTCGGCTCGATGTGAAGAATGTCTTTTTATATGATGATCTCGAGGAGGAAGTCTACATAATGCTTCCACTAGATTACTCCGTCGAGGGGGAGAGTGCGTGCCAGCTCTGTAAGGTCATTTATGTCTTAAAAAAGAGTCCATGAGCATGGTTTGCCATGCTTACTACTGAGACAAGCTCTCTTAGCTTCCACAGGACAACATCCAATTAGTCTGGGTTTGTCAGACGGAGGACCTCTAGCACTTTGATACTGGCAGTGTGTTGATGACATGGTAATTACTGGTGATGATAAATTAAACATTTTAGAGACCAAGGCCTTACTCAAGAAGGTCTTTATCACCAAGGACCCTAGTCAGCTCAAATACTTCCTTGGCATTGAGGTGATACGTATTGCAAAGGGACTTCATCCATCCCAGTGTTGGTATTGCTTTGACATTCTTATAGAGATCGGCTTACTTGGATGCAAACCATTTGACATCCCAATAGAGTTGTGGAGACATGCTATATCTACTGATCCAAAGTTTGAGGATATGATACGATATAGGAACCTAGTGGCTAAACTGCTCTTACTTGCTATCACTAGGTCAGATATATCGTACCATATCTGGCAGAGCTAATCTGCACATGGAGAGACCTCGCTACAACCATTGGCAGGATATTCTCTTGGTCCTTCGATACTTGAAGGAACCTCCGGGAAATGGCCTTTTCTATAGAGCTAATGGCCACACTCATGGGATCAAATTTCGACGAAATTCAACCGAATTTTGGTTGAATTTCGATTTCGGTGGGTGGTCAAAATTCGATCGAAATGGTCGATGGCGACCGAAATTTGGGGTCCCCTATTCAAAAACTGACCGAAATGACCGAAATTTTGGTAGAATTTCGATCGAAATTCGATCGAAATTTCGTTTCGATCACTCACCGAAATGGTGACCGAAATCGAAATTTGAGGCGTTGGCCACACTATCGTTACTTACTGCTTATGCATACACTGACTATGCTAGTTCTTCAGAGGACAAACCATCTACCACAGGGTATGCCATGTTTGTTGATGGAAATCTTCTTCCATGACGAAGCAAGAAGACATTGGTTTCTAGATTGAGTGTAGAGGCTGAATACAGGGCGATGGCTCAAGCTACTTGTGAGATTATTTGGCTTGTTTCCTTTGTATAAGATCTTGGACTTCATTCTAATATTCTTGTCCCATTGTACAATGAAAACAAGTCCACTATGTTTCTTACCACCAATCCTATATTTCATGAGCGGACTAAGCACATTGAAGTTGATTGCCATTTCATTCGAGATGCAATACGTGGAGGGAAGATCATAACTCATATCTCTTCAGATTTTTAGCTTGTAGATGTATTCACGAAGGTTTTGCCGAAGAAACAAATATCTTGGTTGGTTTCCAAGTTAGTGCATTATCGAGAGATATGCTCAGACTTAAGGGGGAGTGTTAGACTTATTTGTTATTTGATTATCTTCTCATGATTACCTCTTTATTACGTTGTAACCACTTATCTAATTATCTCTTTTAGGGCTCTAGGGTTTCACAATATATGCAATTCATTCTCAATTTCTTCTTCACACTACGATTTTCTTTTCTCTATCCCTTGAAAGAGATGGAGTCAATGTCAACTGAGGACACGCACCTCATTGCAGTGTTATTGACTTTGATCGCTACAGATGTCGATCACTTACATTTTATTCTGCCTAGGTCATTACATCATCATTCCAGAATCCAACCCTCAAGTTCTTTCTACTCTTTGGTATGACCATAAATGCATCTTTTTTGCCATCAACATCCAAAGGAATGGATTAAGTCGAGCTAATATGAGCGTCATGTGTTCAAATGTGTCAATTTTTCAGTTTGTTCAAGCTAAGCATCGCTTGCTCCGGCTTAATGCGGAGTGTTGAGATAGTGAAGGGCTGAGTTAAGTTTAAGACGTTTCTCCCATGTAGTTCAAGTTTGTATGTTGTCTACGTTGTCTCTGCGCCAGTTTTTAACAAACTATTAGTGGGACAATCTAAAAAAACATACAAGAACGACAACACCAAAGCCTTTTCCCACATTAAGTAGGGCATCTAAAAAGACACATTTTTAAAAATATCTTTTTTCTTCAATAACGCCAGCTCCAATTAAATATGTAGTGGTTTTTTTTACACTATAAAGAATGTAATTTGAGTTATTTGAAACAATGTACGACCGTGAGTAACTATTGGTAAACTGTAATATATTTGATGTAATTTGTATAGAAAGCATTCCACGATTTGACATCAACCTAAACAAAATTCAATATCATCACTCTTCTCTGATCTGACCTTTTTCCTGTTTCAGCATTTAGAATATGAACCAATACATACAGAAAGGCCTGGAGAGATAGTTGCATATTACAAGATTGCAAGTAAGAGCTTCTTAATGCTTGTCTTGTACTTCAGTTCACATAATGTTATTAATTCTGATCTGCTTTTCAGATCATTACAAGTGGGCTTTGGATAGATTATTTATGAAGCATCATTTTCAAAGAGTTATTATACTTGAAGGTACTTTTTTATTATAAATGTATTTGTTTCAGTACTATTATTTTTTCCCAAAATATATTGTGGAAGGAAAAGAAACTCTTGTTGAGCATTGGATTCTACAAGCTCTTCTATTATAGAAGAGATGTCTAGGCCTACCGGGACAACTATCTAAACGGTCCAATAAAAAATCAAATAGGCATGAAATGTGCAAAATTTACTACCCCCCCCTCAAATTGAAGTGTGTGTGTATATATATATTAATCTTGTTGGAAGTAAGAAAAAGATGCTGCTTCTTGGGAAGCGTCTAGGTGAGAATTTTTGTTGGTTGATAGCTCTATAGAGATATGCGGAGTAGTAATTTTCTCTTCCTTCATGACATCATATATGAAATTACAATCGACCTTGTGCGCTTTGTGCGCTATGGAAACTCTAAGATCTCCAAAGATGGCATGTAATCTTGCAAGTTGCAAGTGGCTTGTGCCATAATTTGAACTCAGCCTCCATAATTTTTTGGGAGAACCATCATTTTTGTCAAGTAACTAAATCGCCATCAATGTACACAACACGCCCTGTTATTAACTTCCAATCATTAACTGAATTAGCATAGTCAACATTTGATTAAGTGCACACATCCAAGTGCCTGTATCTAGAGAATAGAACACCTTTGTCGGGAGAACCCTTTAAGTGTCGAAGGACATGAACATATTTTTAGTGATTATACTTGGGTTACTCCATCGTTTGGCTGCCTTGCTAACAACATAAGATATATAAGATCTGTTAACCAGTGAGATAAAAAAATTTACTATTAAGTATCTATATTGTCCAATGTCCTTAATTAAGGCAACATCTCGTGTAGTGTACTGGTGAGATTCAGCTGGAATGGGGGAAGTTTTGCAACCAAATACTCCGATTCCCACTAAGGTATCAAGGGAAATTTAGCATTGAGAAAGAAGAAAGTGATCACAATACATAGAAAGTATGACAATGAGCCTATATCGTTGGTAACAAAGACATTCCGAAGAAAATTTTTTTCTGAATGCCTCCAGCATCATCTCCTGTAAGAATCGAATCATTAACATAGATCACTAGAATAACTGAGCCAATTGACTGCTGTGAAATAAAGATTGAGTGATTGAGGAAGTTCTCCTAAAGTGGATAGAATAGATCTTAGTGCTGAATATATCAAACTGCATATGCAGACTTTGCTTCGTCCATAGATTGCATTAACAACCTGCCAATATACTCCCCCCTCAATAGAGTACCGTTTAAGACATGCATGCTTCCTCTTCAAGATCACCATAAATGAATTACTTTTGACATCGAGCTAGTCCCGAGGCCGGTCTTAATTGGCTACATGGATATGATATTCTATAAAGATCACGTTCTAGCCACTAGAGAGGTCTCAAAATAATCCATGCCATATGTCTTTTCGAAGGCTTTCGCCATAAATCATATTTTAAGGCTATCAATGATCATTGGTCTTCGACTTCGGTGGCCTTCTGGGACTCTCTCAGGGCAAATAAGGATAGGTCGCGAGGGGAAATCATTGGTCTTCTCGCGTGCGTTTGGGCTATTTGGCTGGGGCGTAATGCGGCAATTTTTAGGGGACAAAGGTTCTACAAGGAGAATGTTATCGCGCATGCAGCTATGCTTTCCCAGGACTGGTTGTTGATGTAGTTTTTTGGTTTTGGGGGATCTCGTGGGATCTTCTCGATCCCAGTTCTCCTTGTATCCTTTCATTAGTCCCGCTGTAGCTCTCACTGGTTTGTTCCTTCGCTTTTTTAATAAAAAGTTTGGGGCGAGCACCGCGCCGTGCCTCCCCCGAAGTGTTAGACTTCAAAAAAAAAGGCTATCAATGATCTCGTCTTCACCATGCTTAGTGATGAACACCCCTGTGCATGGAACACCTGTAGGACATAGAACGATATCCCGCGGGAATTTGAGTTTATCCATCAACATCGTCCTTTTCCAACCTAAATCCTACCTAGACATAAAATAGTCTTAAGGAACATGAATACCCATCAAAGCATTAGTAACAATTATGTTTGAAGCTGGTAGTCCATCGATTCTAGTGTAATGAGGCAAAGGATTAAGCCTCACAGAACTGGGTAGACACCACACTGCACACATCTTGTGCAGAGGTTGAAGGATCAACTAGGTTAGATAATGACAAGAAGGAAGAGTCAGAATAGGGCACTATGCAAATCCCTTGTATTACAATGAGCAATGGGGACAACAGATAATGGGACATATGGTTCGCAAATGCATCCTCTTTTATACTTGGAGCAGAGATAGGAAGATGTGTAATTGGATTAGTAAAGTGAGCTATTAAGGTGACATCAACAGAGATATAGTAGCGATTGAAACGAGATCATAGCACCTATGGAGGAAACTGGAGAATCAATGGAGTAAAGTTTATTCAAGGGGTGGGATTTCTTCTATAGCATGAAAGCCTAAATCCCTATGGATGGAGAAGTACAAAATAGTCGTCACCATGACTCTAAATATCGAAAGAGTTCAAAATAGAAATTCTAAGATAGAATTATAGGTAGCCAATCAATAATAAATAACGTCAATACCTCCCTTAAGTTGGAGCCTATCTATTAATCAATGCTCAACTTGGATATATTTGAAACTCAGAATCAATAGTTCTTTTATCACGATGAGAACATAGGGATCCTTATATAGATGGAACCCTAAGGTACGATTACAAATAAGAAACACATCTTTAGAGAGAGTGACACCTCTCTAGATAAAGTACATGAATACTCTTCGTGTTGAGATTTATATTTATTTTTCCATATGTATTATGTATTTTCTATTTCTTTCACTTCTATTATGTAATTTTCCTTCTAGGGTTTCTCCATCTCTATAAGAGAGCTTGATGGTCCCTTTTACAATCAAGTTATATATTTCTCTCTACATGATATCAGAGCAACGGTCCTAAATCGGGGCTTTGAAACCCTAGAGTTCTTCCCCCTCCTTGCTGCCCCTCCAGTGGCCGTAAGGCACCACTACTGCTGCCAAGGGGCACTAGTGGCATCTCCAGTATCCGCAAGCCTCTACCAGCATCGTCGAAGGGCTCCGCTATCTCCACTGAGGGGCTCTAGCAACACCTTGGCTACCGCAGGCCTTGACATCATCGGAGCCCCCCCACCTTCATTGTCAGTGGCCACAACCATTGTAGGGCGTCTCCCAACCCTAGCGGCATCTCAAGCCACCTGTTGGAGGCCTAGCAAGCAATTCGAGGCATCGCGTAACTGTCCAGCGGCTGTTCTAACCGAATCTCGCACATTCTGGGTCTCTATATAGTCCGATTTTGGGCTATTTTTGGTGAAACTAGACCTGTAATCCATTTATGTGCCTTAGAGAGACTCTAAAAATTGATGGTAATGGTTGGGTCATGAGTCTATATACACAATCGATTCCTCATATCATTGTGTAGATGCATTCACATCAGTATACAACCATAGGCACGTCCCTTCCCGGCTTCTTTATCATCATTTTTAAAAACAAGGTCGATCTATCATTTAGATGCCTTGAAAGGTCTGATACACATTGTCAAGATGGATGGGACCAATTATAGGCCATGCAGTCCATGAGTCTTATGTAATGCAATGGGAAAAAGCACACTCCGACACACAATGAGCTGACTGACAAGAGTGGGGTTAATGCCTCTTAGGAACGAGATGACACGTACTTGCGTGTTTGGCTATCGGGTACTGTCGCTATAGAGACAACCGATTATATTTTGCATCATCCCATGTCCAAGGCAATGTGGGACATCCTCGCGTCCACCAATTCTCAGGTGAGGAATGAGATGAGATATTGCATCTCCAGTTCGACATCTTTATGGCCAAGCAGAATGACCGTCCTCTTCACACTTTTATTTGTCTCTCAAGGGCATGTTTAAGGAGCTTTACAGTTTCTCACAGGTTTCTCAGAATCTACTTTAATGCAAGCCAATGACTTTTTCCTAGATTTGACATATATCTACTCACAACACTGACTGCTTGGGGATGTCTGGGAGCGTGCATATCATGACATACATGATGCTCTCAACAACACTGGTGTAAGGAACTTGTGACATGTACCCATTCTCATCCTCTGTCTATGGTGACAAGTCTACGGACAGCATGAAACGAGAGCCGACTGGTATCTTATCTGGTTTGGCATATGACATGCCAAAACGCTCCAAGACCTTTTACATGTAACTTTTTGACTCAAACATAGTTTCCAAGCCTTACGATCTCTGTGTATCTCCATGCCAAGTATCTTCTTGGCTACACCAAGATCCTTCATCTCGAACTCTCCATCAAGTGGGGCCTTCAATCTTTTCACCTCAGTTTTATTTCTGGATGCCATCTATATGTCATCAACATATAACCATAAAACTATAAAAGAGTCATCAGGTTGGTGTCTAAAGTAGGCACGCACATCATAACTGCTCATGGTAAACTCCTGTGCAACCATGAATGAGTTGAAGTATTTGTACCACTGTCTCGGTCATTGCTTCAACCCATAAAGAGATTTCCGCAATGGGCACACCTAATCTTCCTTTCCTTGCACTTCAAATCCTTTAGGTTGACGTATGTAAACTCTGCTCTTCAAGGTCTCCATGTAAGAACGTCATCTTCACATCTAGCTGCTCCAACTACAAGTCATTCACGGCAACAATAGTTAGTAGAACTCATATGGAGGTGTGCTTTATCACATGTGAGAAGATATCCTTATACTCGATACCCTACATCTGGATAAAGCCTTTAGCAACTAGTCTTGCCTTGTATCTCGCATCAATAGATCCAGAGATGCCTTCTTTCTTCTTGTAAATCCACGTGCAACCGATCACCTTCTATCGATGTCGTGGTGGAACACGGGGTCAACATCTTATTTTTATGAAGAGATTCAATCTCCTTATTCATCGTTGCAAACCATTCTGTAGAGTACCGGATGAAATAGCTTCTGAAAAACTGCTCGGCTCTCCTACATCACATGTTTCCTCTGCATCGGATAGTGCATATGCAAAGGCAGGGTAGCTTGATCTGTTTTCATCCTTTCTTATTTGCAATGCACTCTTCTTCTTCGCCTGCTAAACTCTCTTCTTTTTCTTATTCCGATAGGTGACCATGATGTGGTTGGACTGGCTCAACCTCAAGCTCCACTTGCTTGTTGGTACTCACATCTATATCTGCATCAGAAGAGCGAACAACAAAACTATGTTTGGGAGATAAAATATCAGACTCATTAAATACAATATTTTTCTCAATCAACTTCTACGACTTCATACCAAGACTCTACAATCTATATATCTTCACTCCAGACGCATACCTAAGAAATATGTACTTAACGGATCTAGGTTCCAATTTTCCTTGACTAACATGTGCATATGCAGACAACCAAAAAAATTCAAATCAGAGCAATCAAGGGGATGTTCAGACCATACCTCTTTTGGTGTCAGGTTGTCCAGAACCGATGGGGGAGAACTGTTCACAAGGAAGGCTGTTGTCGCAACTACTTTAGCCCAAAAATTCTTCGTCAATGCATCATTCATCAACATGCATATGACTCTCTCTTGCAGGATCCTGTCCATGTGCTCTACAACCCCATTCTGCTGAGGAGTATGTATGACTGTGTCGTGTCTCACGATGTCTTCATTCTTGCGATTGCTTTCCACTGCTTGAAGTTTGTAAATACATCGTCTTTGGTTCTGGAGTAATCATCGATAAAAGTCAGACATATCGCGCACCACCTTTGGATGAGACTTGAGACGGCCTCCATAAATCAGAGTGAATATAGTTTAGAGTGCCCTTTGTTCTATGTACAACAACACTAAAAATCTTCCTTGTCTGTTTGCGAGAATGCAATGCTCATAGAAGTCCAACTTGCACATACGTTGATTATCAAGTAGTCCTCTTCTGATGAGGGCACTCATGCCTATCTCGCTGAGATGTCCCAATCTGAGATGCCACAATCTAGTGTTGTCAGCCCCTGAACTGGTGGAAACAGATGCAATACCTGTAATAGTGTCTTCCTGTAGAGCATATAGATTTCTAGACCTCTTCGCAAACATAACAAATTGTCCATCTTCAACATCTGGCAGAATGCCGCCTTTCGTAGCATACTCACACCCTTTCTCTTCTAGAGTACTAAGAGATATCAGGTTCTTTGACATATCTTGAACATGATGAACATCTGTTAAGGTGACAAATGTCCCATTGTGCACCTTTAGTTTCATGCTTCTCAACCCTACAACCCTGGACTGTGAATCATTGCCCATAACGACAACTACTCCATCAATAGATATGTATGAGGAGAACCAATGACGGTCGGATGTGACGTGGTAGGAGGCTAGGAGCAACCATAATCGATGAGGCATGCGTCCTTCGATCTGTATGGTGTACTGACCTTCATAACATAACCAACATCTCTGCATTCAAATTTCAGATAACTTGCTTCCACCGCAGAACCATCTTTTCTAGGTTGTTTCTGATCTTTCTCTTTATTTTGGAATATCCAGAACTCCTCTTTCGTATGCCCTTTCTTCTTGCAATAGCGATAAAACTTTCTCTGCCTTTTTTCCCTACTACGACTTGCCAAAATTCTTTTATTCTATTTATTTGCCCTTTGCATGGAGCCCCTCAACGTTCTTGTCTCTTGACGAATGTCCCATGAGTTTACGGTCCATTAACTCCTTCGAGAGAAGGGATGATTTCATATCATCTAGCACGATCTCGTCCTACCCGTAAATTAGGATTTCACGGAAGTGCTTGTACATGGGTGTTAACGAACATAACAATAGCAATGCATGATCTTCGTATTCAATTTCTTCGTCCATGTTTTCCAACTTATAAATACTTGAACCGAAAACATCTAGACGAGATTTAATCGATGTGCCTTCGGCCATGCGAAGAATGAAAAGTCATTGCTTGAGATGTAGACAATTGGCAAGAGTCTTCATCATGTAGAGATTCTCAAGTTTCAGCGACATAGGCGTTGCAGAGGATTCCTTCATAACTTTACGAAGAACGACATTCGAGAGACAAAGTTGTATGCTTTCTCTAGCCTTCGTGTCCATGTCCTTCTCGTATTGACTTAGCGTCGCATGCATCTTCTCGATGCCTTTACGATGCCTTGTTGGATGAGGATCTTCTCCATCTTGACCTTTCATAGGCCAAAATTGACATTGAGATCGAATTTCTCGATCTCAAACTTTGTCGTCATCGTGGGTGTTGGATCGGATTGAGCGATTTTATGTTGTGGGAGATCTAAAGGCTGAGGCGGAAACTGTCATCCAGACAAATCTAGATGGGGCGCTCACGTGAGGTGGAGAATCATGAAGATTGCTCTGATACCAGTTTGTCGAAGATGATCCAAATACGCAATCAACCACAAGCAATCAACCACAGAGAAAATGCACGATCTACGTGGAAAAACCCCATCGGTGTAGCGGTGAAAAAACCATGGGCAAAGAGAGGTTCTACCATGAGAGAAAACAGGAGTAGGCGACGGCTCTCCTAGAATGTGACTCTCTAATCACACACGCCTTAACCCTACAATACATATATAGGGGTAATCGGTAAACGGTTCCTAATCGGATCCAAAAATCCGTACCTATGGTCGGCTAAGATCCATTTACGAAGAGTGTCAAAAAAAAGATCCATTTACGAAATGTACTCGGATCACAACTGGGTTGGTACTTCAAAGCATATTTCTACAAAAACAACAGAGTTTTTTCGACAATAGAGTTTCTTCTAAGCACTAAGATTAACCTTGAAGGCCCTCGATCACGTAGCATAGTTTTTGGTTCCTTTTAGTTTTGAAAAGGTGCCGTTGATAACATTAGAAGAAGAGGAATAAGTGGCTTTACCAACTGAGATCTGGTTGAGATACTGTTTCCACATTGGATAAACATTCAGAAGACTCATATTGAGACAAGGGGGGATGCATGCTTGAGTAGATAAGGAATTTTACATGCTCATACAATCAACCCAGGCTGGAAGGATCGCACATTGCTGATCGTGCAGGCCCTACGCCTGACTAGCGCTGAAAATAGCTGTTGCAACTTGCAACAAGTGGCTGGATCCTCATGTGCAAGATCCTCGTGTGATGGGGTTAGAATCGAAAGGTATATCCCTCTCAAGCCTTGACTGACGCCCGGTATAAGATTTTTGGTGGTATTCAGTGGGGTCATGATGCTGATCTAGGGTCGCCTCTCTAATACCATAAGGAAAAATGTCTTATTGAGCATTGAACCCGATGCACTCTTTTTTAGGAGAAGAGATGTCTGGGGTTATAAATGAAAATTACACACGGGTCCAACGGAGAAACAAAGTAAATGTTAAATATGCTATCTTGAAATTAATATTCTACTACTTTGTTACAGATGATATGGAACTTGCTCCCGACTTTTTTGACTACTTCGAAGCTACTGCAACACTTATGGACAATGATAAGTATGAATCCTTGAACTGGTCTAATAACAACGGTTTAACTTTTAACCCATTCTCTTTCTTCTCTGGCATGTATAAATTGAAGATCTGTAATGGCTGTTTCCTCTTGGAATGACAATGGTCAGAAGCAGTTTGTTTATGATCCCGGTATGTCTGTAGTACACTATTTCTCCTGCTGCTGCCATTTTTCTTTTGATTTTTTGTAGAATGAAATAATAGTTCCACTATATTTTATGAGAAGAGTTTATATGATGGCGAATTTAAGAAAAGTTATTGACATTCTATAGAATCTCTTTACCGGTCTGATTTCTTCCCTGGACTTGGATGGATGCTGACAAAAGAGATATGGGATGAGTTATCACCGAAGTGGCCAAAAGCATATCCTGCTATAATTTTTCTTTCTTAAATATATTTTCATGCAATTTTCGCCTTTGTTTCCTTGACATGACTATACTTACTGGGATGATTGGATAAGGCTGAAAGAAGTGCATAAAGATCGACAATTTATACGCCCAGAAATTTGCAGGACGTATAATTTTGGTGAGCATGTACGTGTTTTTTTTAACTTTGATTACATTTTACTTGCGCCATTATATCTTCATAAGGACGGAAGAGATAAAATTTCTTATTCTTCAAAGAATATCTTTAGTGCGGGAATATTTAAGAAAAATTATTTACCTACGTCCTTATTCAGTCCAAAGACCGCGTTTGTGCAGTTGGCCTGGCTGAGCATGTGCTGCTTCTACCATGTCAGAAAAAATGTGGCGGCATACTTTGTTTTGAATATTTTTGCATAGCTTGATTTTTGAATTGCAAGTTTGTAGTAGTAGCATGCTTCGTTAATTTCAAACTTGACCTGGTAATTTGTGTCTTGTTTTTGTTTCTTGTACATTAATAGTCCATTTATCTGGAGTACAGAGCTCATGGTTAAGCTTGTGTTCTCCAACACATTTGATATGCTGGTATTGTAAGTCATGTTGAAAGGATATAAGTGGCAGCACAGAGCACATCATGACAGAATGAGCAAGAGTTGAATAGATCTTGGGGGTTGAGGTGTTGGTAGCTTGGGAAGGTGACAAAAAGATGATGGTTGAGATCGTGCAGAATGTTGAAGCCAAAGCATGTTGTAGAGGGTGGGAAGTGGAAAATCCTGCTGCAAGCTGTGGTACGAGTTGCTGTGAGCTTAGGTTGCAGTGCTGTATGCTTAGGAAGGGACGGTGTAGCTTAGGACAGAGGGATTGCAAGCAGAATGATGCTTGCGGGAAGAAAAGAAGCATGGCGTTGCAATTTGCGTGGAAGTGTAGGGAGATTTGTTAGCTTTTGTAGGGGTGTCTTCCCAAGCTAATTTCTTGAATATAATTATTGGATATCCAGATGTATCCTAATTTATTTTCATCCCAATCTCGATCTTCATGCTAAAATATCCATCAGAGAGAGCGATACTTTCACGCGTGCTAAATAATGTGGTTTATGTGTACTTCATCAGGTAAAAAGTGAGTGGCATTAATATAAATTAATATAAGAGGCACGTCAGGTAAAAAGTCTGTGGCGCTGAGATATAAATTCAAATATGTGAGAGAAGTTGAGCCTTAAGAACTCAAGTAGGACTAAACAAATGTTGGAAAAGGATATCTAATGTGATGTTTCTTAGATTTTAGTCCAAGGACTTAAGTAGGTTTTTTTACAGAAATCTCTATAGCCAACTCCCAGTAAGGTGGGAAGATGGTTGCTTTTGGTTCTGAATATTTTACATTGTAACATTCGAATATATTCAACCCTTGCACAGGAAATTTCTTTTGACCAACAGTAAGGTATGTTGCCCTCATTTATTTAAAGGAAAAACAATAATGCATAGAGTTTAATTTCATTTTAGGGATCCAGCATGGGGCAATTCTTCAAACAGTACTTAGAAACTATAAAGCTAAATGATGTTCAAGTAAGTATGGCGATATCGTTTTTAATCATGGACATTTGGAGAGGATGTTATTCGTACAACCTTAACAAAAAAATTTCCACCATAATCTTAATGAACTTCTTCATGATAGGTTAATTGGAAATCAAAAGATCTGAGCTACCTGAAAAAGGTAACGGGACCTTCCATTATGTTAGCTTGTACTCATCTTTGGTACCTTGTATGATAAGAAAATATTTTGCTTCTTCCAGGATAAATATGTTAAGAAATTTGCTAAAGATGTTTTCAGTGCCACCGAGGTTCATGGGTCTGATGCTGTACTGAAGGCATACAATATTGATGGTGATGTGCGCATTCAATATAATGATCAGGCTGACTTCGAAAGAATTGCGCGGCAGTTTGGTATCTTTGAAGAATGGAAGGTTATTGTCTCTATCTTTCTGGACTTGTTATCTTTTCATTATTTTGATCAAGTATTTCATATAGGTTTTGTTGCTCTTGACATAGAAAAGCTTATGTCCATGATATGTTCAAATTTACCTTACCAACCACATGCTACCTTTTAGACCGGCTTCCATATCATAGATTGTATCCTGCGTATAGTCCTCAGCACATGTTCATGTGGCATAGTACCTAGGGCAGATGTAATGCCACTTATTTTTTCTTGAAGTACATCTAAGAAATTTAGATTTATTAAGGATAGTAACCGACAATGATTTACATTAAGGTTTGGATGGTCCAATTGTTCATCCTCTTCCTTCACATAGCCTAATTGTCTATCTTTTACTCTATGGCTTCCTGTGTTGCAGGATGGGGTCCCTAGAACAGCCTACAAAGGAGTTGTGGTTTTCCGATACCAAACATCCAGACGAATTTTCCTCGTAGCTCGCGATTCTCTCAGGCAGCTTGGAATATAGATAAATGACCATTGAAAACTGGATTTTGATCTTATGGTTAAGATCTGTCTCATTGAACTTGGTATCAGAATCCAAATTCTGCCGATTCAGTTGGCCTCAGGCAGATAAACAGAGAAGCCTTGCAATTTCTTCTCTCGTCTAAAATGAAATTGCAGGACATGTGCGGGAATATGCGATGAACATACTGGATTTTCTCCTGCGAACAGGAAGAGGAAAGTAAATTAGCAAAACAGTATTTGTAACCTGGAAAAAATGGTTAACATGCAAATAATTGTAGCACTTGATAGTTAAATTTTGACCAGTTCATGCGGGGGAGATCACCTTGTATCATCAAAACCAGTGCCACCTCACAAATCATCAATTGTGATGGAACCCATACAGTTTTTAGTGTGTATCATTTTACTTGCTTCTTGTGTCGAATTGGATTCATTCTGGGAATACTTCACAGTCATTTAAATTCGTCAATAAAAAAGAGATATCATGTGGTTTGTTGTGCTTTGCTGAAACAAGTAGGCAGTTTGGTAGTTGGTTGGAAACAAAAAGGTATAGGTGGGGCTGTAGATGGAAGGAAATATCGCGATATATCGGCGATATATCACCGATATATCGATATCGACATGAGACCGATATGGGCATCGGCATGGCGATATATCCCGATTTTCAGGCATTTTCTTCATAAAGGCTCGTCGATATGGGCGATATTTCGGTGATATATCGTCGAAATATCGTATCGATACGATATCAAAACGATATCGATATCGATACAGAGGTTGGGACGAAGAGCGGAGTGTGGTGGAAGCGATGACAGATGTTAATATATCAGTACTCGCATTTGTTTTAGAATTGATATAGATATTCTGTTTTATACTGGTTTTGACATTTGTATCCATACATGTTTTAGAATAGATTCAGATATCAATCACTTTATATAAGCTAATCATTTGTATCCCATGTTTGTATTTATGTTTTAATTCATAAGTATAATTGCATATTCATTTGTAATTGTATGTGAGTATAATTTTATGCATTCGTTATTCACATTTGATATAATTGTCATGATATAAATATTAATATATTTGTTTCTTGTGTAAGCTATAAAATACATGTATATCAGAACTAATTTATTAACTATATATGTTATTATCAATATCCGTTTTCATTTTTAAATATATGGTAACACAATTCTCCTAACATTCAAAATCTTTTTATTCATTTGCATTCATATTTTAAATTGAATTAGGATTTGATTACACATGTACATGTATCTGTATTTGAACGTTAGCATCTCTCTACAATAAGGGGTTGGAGGGGCGAAGGGGCAACAGAGGTGTCGAGAACCTTTGGCAATGATCTGCAGTGGTGGAAGGGTGATGATCGCGACCTGGGCGATGTAGGGGTAGCCAAAGGAGCTACCACTTTTAGGAGGATGTGAAGCAGGGATGAAAATGAATAAGGATATATTTGTATCTAATTTGCTATCATATTCATTTTATTTCAATTCGGACATTCGTATTCGTATTGATTATAAAATGGTTGTGAACAATGGATATCATTTTGACATTGTATATTCATTTTAAAATATAAATATAGCTGTAAATTTACTTATAATTCCTTATTCCAAATGTTATCGCTTTATTCACTATTTTTGATATAATTATTATGAAATGAATATATTTATTGTATTTATTTTATGTGTGAACCATCCTAAACAAGTATATTTAAATTGATCTATTAAGTATTTTAGTTATTATTCATATCTGAGTCATATTCATTTTCTATTCATATTGGCTTTTAAGGATATTGTGATATGTTTTCATATTTGTCAATATTCTTATCCACTCATTCATATTTAAAAATGGATAAGAATATAATTATATATGCAGTCATATCTGTATTTGACCATTATCATCCCTAGCACGAAGGCTTGCAGAGGCGGCAAGGTTTGGTGGCGAGGAATGGAGAAGAAACAATATTGTGAAACTTGTATGGATCGGAAAATAAAATAAATGTTTTAATCATTTAGAATTTGTACCATTAGGGCACGTTCAGTGGGGGTTACTCCCCACTTTGGGTGGGCTGCCCTCCAAAACCCATATTTCTAACCCACTAGTGGGGTCCACTCTCTTTCCATAATATATATATATATATATTATACCATCATATCATCTAAAAATCATAAAATACCCAACTTCTGCTCACTATTTCAAACTTCAATACAATCACATCACAACAACTACCCACTTTTTTTAAATTTCAATACAATCATATCATAATAACTATCCACTTTATCAAATATCAATACAATCACATCACACAAACCCTCTCAAGTCTAAACCCACTAACCAAACACCAAAACACAAAAACGAGTTATCCTCCTTCAGATAACCCACGAACCAAACACACCCTTAGGGGATGTTTGTTTGAGGAATAACTCTCCCTCCATGGCCAATGTTTTGGTCTTGGAGTCTAAATGAGGAATGAGATTTCCCTTACTATTCCTCCATCATAGGGCCTCTTTCGTCAAAAAAATACATATAACTACCGCTTATCTAATAATCTTATCTAATATAATCCTAATATCCCTCATTATCTTCTCCCTCCTAGCGAGAATAACAAATAACTGCAACTTATATCTTCTTATTCCTCATTATCCTCTCCCTCCAACTAAACACAAACATTGTCTTATCACTCATTATCCTTCCACTGATTGGCCAATTAATGAATTGAAAGTTAACATAATTATATAATTATAAATTAATGCATGTTTAAGGGGGATCCCTCGTAATTTCAAAGATTTGTGAGACATATTTGTACTCCATAAGATTTCTACTTGCATATATATAAGACTCACAAACTATCAGAGTGTGTTATAAGTGGTGGAGATTATTACTTGACAATGTGCGTGTATTTGGATGATTGCCAATAAGTTCAATCAGGTCCGGTCCAACAAGTTTTCAGATTTAGTTTTCCTTCAAGAACTTGAACCGTGGATGTTACAAATGGTATCAGAGCGGAGTTCTTCTTAATAGCGAAAAGGATAAACGTTGATATTCCATTGGAAGTGTAGAATTGCTTACGCAAATCAAGTTACGACGAGAGGTCTCGTTGACTTTGATTTTTTGGTATTTTTTATTTTATTCTTTTAATTTTTTAAAACAGGAAAAAGTTGTGTAACGAAATCAAATGCATCTAAATTATCGCAGAAAACGGCAGTTTGAATAAAATATATTTGGCAAGAAGATGAGGATGAAGAATATGCAAAATTAAATAAATAAAATCGAGGTGGATGGATTCAATTTAAAAATGGAAAAAAAATGTGTAACATCGGATATGCATACATTATTTTACTTATATTACCTTACTCTAAAAGATGCTATCTTTATGAAAATTCATAAAAGTTAAAAGATATACAACAACAATAAAATATTTTCCCACATTAAGTAAGGTCGTTTAAATGGATTCTTTGTTTCCATTCAGAAAATATTAAGAGATATGTATTACTTAAATTGTAGCTGTTTGTATCGTAGTCAACCGAAATAGCGATGAATATTAACCTAAAATTGACTTATTCTGTTAATAAATAAACAAATGAAAGAAAAAGGATTGGTTGAAAATTCCAATAGGATTGAGATGCAAAAAACATTTTTTTAGGACAAAGGTAAAATTTTAAACTAATGTAGTTAGAAGGAGCGGAAGGAAAAAACAAGTCACTCCTTGTTGATATGCCCTAGTTTAACTAAATAATTGATAATAAATTTCAAAATAAACTTTATAAGAAAAATATCGATATCCAATTTTTTTTGCATGTAAGTATTTAATATATTCCAAAGCAAAAGGAGTGTACAAAATGGCCCATCCAGTTCAGGGAATACAGTATAAGATCGAGTTAGAGAGGATTGGGGAAGGTTGTAGGGAGGGACCCGATGAGACAAAAACTCAGGTCCAGCCTTAACCCTCCATTAAGCGAGCCGTATAGACAATAAAATCCAAAGTCTTCGTGGCCAGGCGAGGGCATCCAGAGGATCAACGTTGATTTCTTTCAGACCAAATACCCCACACTACATCGGCAAGGATTAAGCACAGTCTCTCACGGGCCACAAAGCCTGGGAGGGCTCTTAGGCGGGTAGGCAAAAGGTAAACAAGCACCCATCCAAACAGAAGAGGAGAAGGGACAGTTGGAGAGTAGATGAGCATGGGAGTCTTGAACACCTAAGCAGAGGTAGCAAGTTGAAGGAGCACAAATTCCAAATTTAATGAGCATGAATGTGGTAGGGAGCCGTTCCAGGACCGTCCTTTATAGAGTGCATGAGAACTTAGAGGGTGTGCTACAAATATCCAAATCGAACTCTCAAGCAAGAGCAGAAGTAGGAGTGCTACATGGGGATTGGAAAGGACACACATGGGCACACGTACGTACGCGTGCGCACATGCACACACATACATGCACACGCGCACATGCACACGCGTACACACATAAATGCACATACAAACTATTTTCTTGCTGATTAATTGTGTGTTCTTTTTTGAATTCACATGTTTCCTTCTAGAAATTTTTTATTAAATCGAAAAAGAGGGGAGGGAGACAATACATGTGACTGCACTTTCTTTTGCCATTATTGTGTATCTTTTTTTGTAAAGTGATTCTCGACCCATACGTGTGCCTTGTTTTTCTTTTAAAAAAAAGGTAGAAGTTAAATTTTTTGCTAGTAGTGCTATGTTATATAATATTTGGGTTCCATTCATTAAATCATTAGTATAAAAGGAAAAGTAGTTTGAGTAATTCAATGTGACTGTTTTTTTAACTTGCTTAAATTCGTTTTTTTTCTGGAGATAGTAGTTTAATCAATTAATATCAGTATTTTTAAAAGAAGCTGTAGCTAAATCATCGAATACTTGACGATATTTTTCTTTCAAAATCGCATTTACTTTAACCTCTTGCTTGGCAAAAAATAAAAACCAAGATTTTTTTACTGTTATGCTATTTTTTTTTAAAAAAAGGATCGCATATTAATTAACATTCATTAAAACAGTTGATAACATATCCTTGGTTGTTTAAAAAAAATTGTATTTTTGTTAAGTAGCCCACTCTTGTTCTATTAACATTATTAATTGAATCTTATCAAAGCTTCTATAAATCTCGTTTCTTAATTTCAGTAAAATAGGCTACACGTTAAACTTGAATCGAAGCTTAATAGGAGTTTTTGCTAAAGTTAATAAAGCTTCCCTTTGATAATTAAAACTACATGTTAAAATCTGTGTCCTCTTTTTTTTTAAAAAATGTTGATCAGAAACATAAAAACTTTTTTTGTTTTTTTATTGTCAATATTTGTTATTAAAAATTATCAAGTATTTTTCTATTTTGTTGCCTATTGTTGTGATTCTTCGTCATTAAAAGCATCTTCTATGATTATTATTGAGCCGTTAACTTTGATTTAAAAAACATAATCTTTCGACTATATCCAACATATCAACATTTTTACCTTTACTTACTCTTATTAAATTTGCACAATCTCATACAAAACTTACATTTATTTCAGTAGATTCAAAATCAAAATGACAAGCAAAACCATTGCCACTGAGATAGGGGAAATTGAGAACCATAACGGTACTATATTCGAACTGTGGAGTAGAAAGATATACTTTGGCTTTCTACACGATATTATACACTTAATAATAGATAAGCCCCACCCTACCTTATCTGAGAATCCAACCATGGAAGAAATTAGATCCTACAATCAGTAGGAGAAAACAAATAATATCGCTAGAAGCTTTATGCTGACCCACATGGAGTTGAATCTGATTCGAGTCTTCAAGACCTCTAAATCAGTTGTACAAGCTCTGGAATGTGATTATATAGAATTATCACTCTAAGTCGGAAGTGAGTGTCCAGCTTGTTCTACGCAAGTACAACTCGTGTAGAAAGAAAGAATCTGACAGTGTCCTCGAGCACGTGAACAAGATGATCGTGATGGTCAAGGACCTAATGGTTACTGAATGTGTGATTCCATAAAGGATAGATAGCAACCATTCTAAAAAGTATCCCACAATCATTCAACATGATTGCGACATCCTTGAGAATGAATGGTAACATCAAGAGTGTGACGGACATACATGCATAGTTGGCGATTAAGTTGTACCTCTCCAAGAAAAGTTCAAAAGTCAAGATCTTTGAAGTCGAGGAAGACCAAGAAGAAGCAAATGTAATACATGCAAAGAGAAGGCTAGGACCCTTCAAATCAAATTTCAAGGGAAAAGGTGGGAAATACCCACATGGCCCTTGCTACGGTTAAGCAGATATGGTCATTTCAAGGTCAACTGCCTCAACAAAAGAAGCCATGAAATTCTAAAGTGTCTGAGAATAATGACAAGAAGAAAATTGAATTTGTGGTTGTCATGGAGGGCAACTCTGCGGTCACTGACTGTGATGGGTGGTGGATTGACTCTGGTCTAACCCACCACATTGGCAAGACAAAGAGGGGCTAGTGAACTTCAAGGAGCTGAAGAAAGGAAAACACATGATCTTCATAGAGATCAACACCTACTTGGACGTCGAAGGTGTTGGGACATACGTGCTTGACCTGGACGACGGTATAATGATACTTCAGGATGTACTATACGTTCCAAGAATGCACCAGAACCTCGTATAAATTCCAATTCTGCTCTAGAAAGATTTTAAAGTTTATTTTATAATAAGTGTATATCTATAGGAAATAATAAGGTCTATGTCATTAAAAAGTTTGTATCCGAGTATGACCTATTATATCTTCTTGTAAAAACTACTAGTGAATCAATGAATGTGATTTCTAAGTATTCTCTGTGTTATTTATCAGATTGTTATTTATGACACATGAGACTGGGTCATCCAGGAAATTTCAAATTGGACCAAATGATTAAATATGATATTTTACCTAAGATTATAAATGCAAGAATATTGCCCAGTTAACATTGTCTGACTAGTAAAATGACAACAAAACCCTTCTCGATGGGAATCTGATCAAAAGAATTATTAGGCTTGATCCGTTCTGACATATGTGGACTATTGAACATCAGTACATATAGAAACACAGAATAATTCGTAACATCTATTGATGAACTCTCTAAGTTCTCTTATGTCTATCTATTAGAAAGAAAGGGAGAAGACTTCGAAACATTTAAGAGATACAAGATAGAAGTAAAGAAAAAATTTGGAAAATCAATTAAGATTTTTAGGACTGATAGAGGTGGAGAATATACCTCAATGGGGTTTAAGGAGTACTATATTCAAGCAGGCATTTGTAGACAGACTACAATGCTTATACCACAACAAAATAGTGTAGTTGAAAGAAAGAATAGAACATTGGTGAATGCAGTAGGTGTACATTGTCACACTCAGGCCTCTCTAAGAAATTTTGAGGAGAAACAATATTGGCCACTAACTACATACACAACAGGATTCCTATCAAGTTCGTAGAATCAATGCCATATGAAATTTAGAATGACAAGAAATCCAAGTTGGGTCATCTCCAGAAATGGAGATGTGTTGTACATGTCTTGGTACTGATTCAGCTTAGAGAGAAGCTAGACTTCAAGATATTAAAGTGCAAATTTGTTGGATATATGAACATTATAAAGGATATAGGTTCTTCCATGAATCAAAAGGTCTAATCAAAAGTCGTGGTGCAATCTTTCTTGAAAATCATCAAGAAAAAGAGCATGAAGCAAATGAATCAGATACTCTTAATGTCCTACAGGACAATGAAGACGACTTAGAAATAAGACAAGAATTAGTCGATATTATTGATTATCTATAGGTAGAGAAATAACATACAAATAATGTTGATCCTTTAGAAGAATTTGGTGTACCCACACAACCCACGGGTATAATCAACAATAAGAGACCCAGAACACAACTTGCATGGTTAGAATATTATAATTTCTATGGATGAGAGGCATCATGTTACACCATAGAGAGGATGTAGAGGATTGTACATATCTCATATCCTTTGACGAAGCAAGTAGCTTCGAATGAGTCAGAATAATGGACGGACGCCATGAGTGATGAGATGGACTTAATTGAACGAAATGGTGTATGTGAGTTATGTGATTTTTCAGAGGGTAGGAAATCCATATGATGTAAGTGGGTATTCAAAAAAAGTACGAAGTTGATGGTACTATTGATAAATACAAAGTAAGATTAGTTGCCAAGGATTATACTAAGAAAGCTGGAATATGCTTCTAGGAATCCTACTCTCCGGTTGCTAAGTTTGAATAGATATTGATGATCTTAGTTATAGTCCCATATATGGATATGGAATTATTTTAAATGGGAGTGAAGACAACCTTCCTTAATGGATAACTAAGAGAGGATACACACACATCAACCTGATGATTTTCAAGTAGAAGGTTGAGAGAAAAAGGTTTATAAGTTAAGAAAGTCATTAATTATTTAAAACAAAGTCGTCATGACGATCGTTTCTAAAGTTTTATGAGAACATTATCAATATTAGATTTGTTGCAAATAAGTTGGATAATTTTGTATATATCACTAAGAGTTGGAGCAAGTTTGCTATCATATCATTATATGTTGATGACATTGTACTCGCAGGTAATGACATCGGAATTCTTAATGAAATTAAAGAGAAATTGAGCAATGAGTTTGAGATGAATTGCATGGGTGAAGCGTCCTATGTTATAGGAATTCAAATTAGAAGAGATAGAGACTCAAGGACATTGAGCCTTAGTCAAGGAAAATATTTGCATATTATATTAAAGAGATTTAGAATGCAAAATAATACTCCAGCTCCTACATCACTTGTGATTGGAAAGATACGTAGTAAGAGTCAATGTCCTGGAAAAGGCCAGAAATCTTTAGAGATTCCATATGCACAAGCGGGGGTAAGCATGTTGTATGTAATGATGTGCACTCGACCTGATTTGCCTTATCCAGTTAGACTAGTTAATAGGTATCAAAGCAATCCCAGACTAATACATTGTGAAGCTGTAAAGAGGACTTTTTGATATCTGAAAGGAACCGTGCATCTGAAACTGGTGTATCAAGCTGAATCACTTGAGATAATAGGATGTTTCGATGCAAATTTCAGAGATGTGGATGATAGGAAATCTACATTAGGTTTCTTTTTCATGTTTGGAGGAGCAGTCATTTCCTGGGGTAGAAAAAAATAAGGATGTGTATATAGACATACACAGGAGGAGGAATACATTGCATGTAGCATGACCACCACTCATGTGAGTGAATTAAATGCTTTGTGGAAAACTTAAGTCTGGAATTGGTCAAAGAGCTAATTGAAATGTATTATGATAATCAAGCTACAATAAGCTTGATGAATAATGGGGCTAATAGTTATAAAGGAAGCACATTGAAATTTACTATCACTATATACAAGATATAGTGACAAAGCAAGAAGTTATGATAACATATATACCTACAAGTGATATGTTAGCTAATTCTCTAACCAATGTAATAGTATCTAGTACCTATGGGACTTAGGAATACATGAGTCAAGTAAGAAGTTTTTCATGAATAATGAATATCACTAAAGACATCTCCATGTGGACACTCCGCGAATAGTGGGAGTGTAGAATATTTGATCATTTCGATCAAGTGCGAGATGTTGAATATATCAAAGGTGCCTCGCGCTGAAACAACCACCCACAGTTGCATGAATCGATGGTTACACGAAGGCTGAGTCTCGCACGAGACTTGCACAAGTAGGGCGTGGGTGGCTAGGGGAGGACTATGTGAGGGGCGTAACATAACCTATATATAAACCTCCTTCAAGAGGGGAAGATACAACTCAAAAATTAGAAGATTACCTCACATAAGGAGCCCTCTACCAAATCTATATCCCATTCCCTCTCTCTCCCTCTCTCTCTCTCTCTCGCGGCCAAGCTGCTCGTCACCAGTGCACCTCGCATTTTCACAAACACCTACATCCACAAATACATATACACACACACACACAAACACCCACACGCATGTGTGCACATACCCACCTCCACACAGAAGCACAAATGCAGAGGCACACACACAAGCATGCCCAAACACATGTGCGCGCATATGCAGGGACATTGCATACATGTGCGCGTAAAGTTCTTCAATCATTCTTTAATGAACGACTCATCTCATTCTTCTTTACTCAAGTTTTCTCGAGTAGTAATATGGTTCTATAGAAAACTTACATGCATGCTCAACATTTCTCCAACCATACTTCAAACGACTTGGCTCGTTCTTCATTTATGATCAATCTTTGGGAGCAATTTCTCTTATAGTCGTGCCCGCTTGCCAGATGCACATTTGAATTTTAAGTTTCCTTATTGGGGCATTTGAACATCGACATATGCTCTAACAAGGAAATATGGGATTCAGATGCCCTGATAGGACATTTGGCGAGCGGGCATGCCCTGTCTGAGAACTTATTGTATCTTTGGTGTTGCAACCGATTGAAAGAGAATGTAATGACAAGACATTTGGTGAGTGGGCATGCCCTATCAGGGAAATTACTCCATTTTTGGTGTTGCAATCGATTGAAAGAGAATGCAAGAACAGACACATGGAGATGCAAGCTACCAACACAGACGCAAACTAGCTTGTAAACCATTCTTTATTGATTGTCACAATCATGTAAATAATTCGTATGTCCGATAACATTGATCCACTACAACAAAATTGGCCTTAAGTAACGACTATTTTGAATATCTATTGCCACATCCTTTGATATTAAAGATATAACAATGAGTGCTACTATGTGTCAAAGTATCTTTTGGTCTTGTAATTAACAATGAATGCCATATTCCTCGTTAAAGATTCATATAGCGACGATTTATCTGTTGACTTATTTTAAAAAAGTGTATTTATCATTGCTAAATTAGCCATAATAAGAAAGAGTCAACAGATTATTTTTTATATGATTCATTGATAGAAATATAACAACTAATACAGTATAATTATGGTGAATTTAGAGAATCAAGTAATGAATAATAATTGTTATTATCTATTTATTTGTAGCAAATATGACAACAAATATTAAATAATTCATTACCTTAGACCAATTTCGCTGTAGCGGAAGTGTTGTAATAATATTTAGACATTTAGACATGAATGAATCTGATTATGTTCTTTTGTTTATTGTATAGATCTATCTATAATATTTATTGTACTTTGAGCAAATTACAAAAAAAATCCTGAACTATACACCCAATTGTAATGCCATACCTGAACTTTAAAAGGTAATAATGTGGTACTTGAATTTAAAATTTGTTTCAATGTATTGAAATTTAGTTGATCACCTCGTCTTTCCAATCTTAAATTTCAATAGTCAAGGATCACATTGAGACAGATCCTAAAGTTTTGGTACCAGATTATTACCTTTTAAAATTTATGTATGATGTTCAAATCAAGGGTATAGTTCAGGAACTTTTTTGTAATTTACTCTGTTCCTTTTTATTGAATGACACAAGCTAAAGATAACAATGCTGTGAACAACAAGTTACTAGGTTGTGCCAAGGTGATACACGTGTGTGTACTTAGCATATGGCATCATGTGTAGAGGTATAAAGATTATATGTGACAAAAAAGTGCAATCTTTAAGGGGTGAAAACAGATCCAACATGGATGCATGATGGCTATTTTCATATCTATTTTCGCATAATTTATGTCGAAGAAGAACACAAATACAGATATTAATCGCATATGGATAAATAAATCACGTCCTTTAAACAATGGGATATCAAATCGGATATTCATCAAGTACGAATATGGATCAACAGAAAGTCAATCTGAATACGGGGATCGAATAAAGATCGGTATCGATTACGGATCAAGTACAGATTATATACAAATAAGATCAAATAGAGATCAATTATGAATATACCCTGAATTGTTATCAAGTTCCAAGTGATTTAGAGAAAGACCGCATTGGAATATATATATATATATATATATATATATATATATATATATATATATATATTATAAGTACTGCCATTATTTAAAAAAATAGTCAATTGAAAAATCTATCCAAAATAGGATGGATATTATACGGTATATATGACTCAAAAAATACATTCTTTTTATAATAAAAGGCATACATCTTGTAAAGTATGCTGAAATAATTTGCTCTAAAAACATCATTTTCACAAATTGCAATCAAGACCATCTGTACGTTTTAAAAGGAGATATCATTGAATAAATCATTATAATTTTGATTATAAAAATGTGTCAATGTAAAAATACATTAATGTTGGAGTAACCATTTATCCAAGTGAACGTTCTTGAATAAGTGTGTATTACATTGCAGCAATCCATAATCAAAGTCAATAAACCATATAAAAGAAATATGCAGATAAATATTTCAACAGATGCTTGAAGGTGCATATCAAATATGTAAATTATCATTTGACTCTCAAACTAGTAGTCATCAAAAGACATCTCAAACATAACATGTCGGCAAGTAGTGGTTTCAAGTTATAAATGCAAAGTATAAAGAGCCAACCAAAAAAATCCATGCATACTTTATAATACATAACTAGTGTGTATGTAAAAAATATCAAAAGATACTAAATATTAGACTAATTTATTTGAGATAAACTCAAAAAGTATTCTCTCTCCAATTTGACTAAATGTTCAGTTCCATCTGCAATAGATCTATCAAGAATTTAACTTAAATCAAATATAGATGGGATACATCCATGAATGTGGGGGGGGGGGGAATCTGCATTAACAATTAAATTATATTAATTTTTTATTAACATTTCAAGTAACTTGGTAACAAATTCAGGTTTAATTTACATCCTTTTACAACCTTCAACCAATAATGAATACAGATCAGGGCTTCCCCAATAACCTACTACAATATATATATATATATATATATATATATATATATATATGTGTGTGTGTGTGTGTGAGGTAAATGGGGCTGCCCCCAGGGAGTAGCCAACTTGGCTACTCCCACCCCTATTTTTCCCTAATTTTTTTGTTTTTTTGGAAAATAAAAATTTGTATATTCATCATTATATCCTTCTCACATTCTATTAAAATTTCGTCAGAAACAGAGACTCCTACGGCCTCCATCCAAACATGGTCGATTTAAAAAATCCTGCGACCATTAAAAAAATGACGTCTGGATGGAGGGCTTAGGAGTCTCAGTTTCTGACGAAATTTTAATAGAATGTGGGAGGGATATATTCATGAATATACAAACTTTTATTTTCTGAAAAAAAAATAAAAAAAATGAGGGAAAAATAGGGGTAGGAGTAGCCAAGTTGGCTACTCCTTGGGGGCAGCCCCATTTTACCCTATACATATATATATATATATATATATATATATATATATATATATATATATATATATATGAGGTTAATGGGGCTGCCCCCTGGGGGTAGCCAACATGGCTGCCCCCGCGCCATTTTCGACGCTTTTTTTATTTTTTTTTCAAAAAATGTCACCATGTATATTCATCCCTATATCCCTCCTACATGCCATTCGAATTTCGTCGGAAACAGAGACTCCTACGGCCTCCATCCAGACAGTCATTTTTTAACGGTAACATGATTTTTTAAATCGACACCATCTCGATGGAGGCCGTAGGAGTCTCTGTTTCTGACGAAATTCGAATGGCATGTAGGAGGGATATAGGGATGAATTTACATGGTTTTATTTTTCAAAAAAAATAAAAAAAAAACGTCGGAAATAGGGGGCGGGGCAGCCCCATTATATATATATATATATATATATATATATATATATATATATATATATATATATATATATATATCAACCACTATTCATCTACCACTAAAATGTAGACTTAGATGCTACAACATATATTAGAACACTCATAATATCACTTGTTATACCAAACAAAATTAAATGTGTACCTTGATTAGCTCGCCAACAATGAAGAATATCAAAAATTGCAGTGAATGTATTTGGATCAATGACTCCGTTGTCAATAATACAAACCAATTATATCTTTTTTACTAATTTTGAAATTTACTTTAAAAATTTTAGCATATTTTTTATTCTTTCCTTCTCCTTGATACGATTCCTCATTTCTACACTTTGTTCATCATCACAGAAAAACAAGGCAAAACAACAGGAAAACTTGAAAATCATTATATGCAAATAACTTTTGTAAAAGAGAATAACATTTTTCAAATCTCATGGGAAGCACTCTCTCGCATAGTTGTTAAACTAAAACTCATTGTGACTCATTTTGTAGTCTGGATCTAGAAAATATGTTATCGTCAATATAGTGATATTTTTTTGCCAATATTTTGAATTTTGCCTTCATTCTTAAAGTGAATTGAGCAATGATTTCTTCAACAACTAGTCACCACTTCAAAAGTAGGATGAATTTTGTCCCAGAAAGAAATGATTTGAGATAGGATTTAACATATCATAAAAGATTTTCAAACAATTTGCAATTATTTTTACTTGATTCCATTCTTCATTCAAAGGACATTTATAGTGTTTGTGAATAAATATATGATAAATAACTGATGTTCTAAAGCGGATATAAGAATCAAACAAGTAGGATTTGAACATGTAGAAACATTAAATGTTAAAAACATCCCCAAAGAAGAATTTATCTTCTTAACTGCTTCC
Organism: Ottelia alismoides; assembly: GCA_037367405.1. Lineage (NCBI taxonomy): Eukaryota > Viridiplantae > Streptophyta > Magnoliopsida > Alismatales > Hydrocharitaceae > Ottelia > Ottelia alismoides. The sequence continues at coordinate 324,247 of JAZKJV010000965.1, forward strand.
TCAAATTTCACCTGATGTTAAGGAGAATTTCTGTTGAACTTTATTGTTTCTTTGATTCTATCAACAACATGCTCAACTTCCTTCAGGACATCTTGGTTAACTAAGTTGTTGATATGTGCAAAGCATCAGACATGAAAGAACTCACCACCAATGATATGGTTCTTCTGAAGATTTAACTTTACACTCTTAAAAGCAATATCATTGGTAGAATCATTATCAACCTTTATTGAGAATAACTTGCGGAATATATATTCTTCATAAATGGTTAACATAATTTATTCACATTTCCTCTTCCTTCAGCATGCATCAAATCGATGATTCTCATTTGTAATTTTCTATCATTGTCCAGGAAATTTACTATAATGCAAACTAGATTTTGTTCTAACAATATGTCCATTTATCCATTGTAAGGCTCACTCTACAAGAAAGTAACTCAAATAGCGGAAGTAACTCCTTCTCATCTTCATAAGCTAACTCAAACTTATTTTCACAATGATTCTAGATTTGATTTGAAAAGGCAGTCAATCGACATAACAAAGTCTTTAAACTAATTGAGTTCAACCACAGAAAAATGATATGCATGCAAAATGAACATCTCTGCAAACTTCCTCTGTTTAAACACATCATCAAACTTGTAAACATAAATATTAGAAGCCAATTCAATTTGTACGCCTTGTAACCTTTCTTTAACAAATTTATCTATTTTTTTCTTTTAAAACAATGATTATACATATTCCATATTCATATGGTCGCTTAAATTGATCCATATGGATGAAGTTTTTTACAAAGATGTAAAAATCCCTTATGTCTGTCACTCTTAGGGCTCTCTTATCCCTATGACTCGGCACTCTACTCTTCAATTACACACCAAGAGTACAAATTCTCTACTAAATACTACACTCTCTTTTCTCTTATGAGGAAATCTTTTATGCTCAAGAAGATATTTAGCCACAACTCTTAGCTCTTCTCTTGATCTCAAGAAGAGATTTAGCCACAATTCTGATTTGAAGTCACTCTCGATTTGTATTTACATGTCTACATGTTTACAAAGCATGATCTGATAGTTGCATTTTATATTTATTCTTGGTTAAAAAGGTGTTTTTTGTGTAAAAAGATTTTCTTCCTAGAAGAAAGACAAGCCCTTAGTAAGTTTGTATACCTTGAGATATTTTATGTGAAAATCTTTCTTTTTGTGTAGAAGATAAATTCAGTTGCAGTTGAGGTTGTGTACTTCTGTATTAAAATCCTTTTTTATGTATAAGATACATACTAGTAGTAGCATGCTTGTAAGAAGATTTGAACTACATCGGAAGTGGTCCGTTTAGTGGAGTATTTGTAAGACACGAGTAGGCTAAGCTCGGGGACATGACATAGTCCCAAGGTAGATTAACCTGTCTAAATCTCTGTACACAGTGGTTTGCTTGTAGTAATTTGTTAAATGGGCTAATTTATTTTTAAATTGATCAGTATTCCACGTAAATACTATTCATCTCCTTTCTAGTATTTCTTCAAATTATGCATTCTTTGTTTCTTATCACTAAGTACATTTCAATGGAATATGCCTGGTTGCATAAGAACTTTGATGTAATAGATCAGCTTTGTATGTTTTGATTTACATTTGAGATGCTACCATGTGATTGTGAGTGTGGTTATATGTTAGGTGTTGTAGGTTGGTAGCAAACTGTGTGTATATCATGCATCTTCACTGGATATTTATTGGTTTTGGTTAAGTCGGAGCTAACACCGCCAGGTCAGCACATAGTGGGAGATGGCTCAAGCGAGGTAATCACACAGCACCTTTTTTATCCTATGTTGGATAAATATCTTTTGTGCCATTGGTGATTATCCTGGCATCAAATTGTATCATATGTTTCCCCATGGATGATAGAACATGAGAAATGGACGATCTCATTCCCCTACAAGACTCAATTTAGATCCACATGCCCGATTTTGGATGAGGGTCTGTGCTGACCTATCTTGACAAACGAACTTGCGGTCGGAGTTTGATTCCGGCCTTGTGCTATCCTCCCCATCCCTGCCCCCAAAAAATCATGCATAGAACTTGATTGATCGCTGAGTTGATAGTTAGGAGCGCATGACAATTGAGAGGATGGGCCTGAGAGAGAGAGAGAGAGATCTCCTTAGTCTTTATACATTCATTATCCTTCAAACAAGCGAAATAAGAATAAGAGATAAACCTCAATATATAATTTGCTACATTGCGAGTTCACATGATTTCTTAAACCTCAATATATGATGTAACGTCTCGAGCTTAGGTCCACGGTCCGTTATCGAGGAAAACTGACCCTGACAACTTGTTGGGTTCGGGCTCAAATCGGACCCGTTGACAACCACCCAAAATACTTAAGCCCAAGTTATCAAGTAGTAATCCCACCACTTATAACACACTCTCTCACACTTGGTGAGTTTTAGGTGTGGGACTATGTTTGGGGGTATGGCTGTTACAACTGATAGTGGAAAGGGCTACCCGAGAGGTGGAGTCACCCCTACAAAGAGATAGGAGGAAATTGCTACCCGGAGCGTGCAGCCACCACTGTCACTGGGAATAAGTGATGGGTCATGTCGCAACGAGGACGTTGCAAATATAGGTGGGGGAGGTTGTAAGACCCATACCCCCAAAGATAGTCCTACATCTAAAACTCACAAAGTGTGAGAGAGTGTTTTAAGTGGTGGGGATTACTACTTGACAATTTGGGCTTAAGCATTTTGGTTGTCAACGGATCCAATTTTAGCATGGATACAATAAGTTTTCGAGGTCAGTTTTCTCGATAACGGATTGGAACCTAAACCCGAAACGTTACATATGATGAATTGTTGTTTGGCGCTTAGATGAAGGCCAAATGAAACTAACCTGAGTTGTTCCCTCTTGCTAATTTGATTTCAGAAGCGTTGTAAAGGCGAGTTGTAAAGCTACCGAAAGCCGACCATCACATGATATCGCGGAGATTTTCCCATCATGGAGCCTCGGCAATTACAAAGGATAAGAGGATGGTGATGCCGCGATAGAAGGTGCATAGGATGAAAATGGATCAGATATAACTATTTTCTTATTCGTATTCGTTTCATCTATGTTAAATATATATATATAGGTATTGTAGTCGAATATTGACTTAAAAATTGCATCCTTAAAATAGTCCAACAAGTAAAGATTGAATATTTATCAAATATGAATATGAATCAAATACATATTATATATAATACGAATGAATAAAGATCAATTGCAGATTTGGATTGAATCATGAATACGAAGTGATTTGAAAAAATATATTGAATATATATATATAGTATGCAATATTGTGATCCAACTAAGTTTAAGATATCCAAGACCTAGTATGAACATAATAATACAGAAAGAAACAATCAATGGTTCTGGTAGAATGAATAAGCATCACTTGATGGATGAGTTACACGATTCCAAATGATCTGAGATTTTAATACGATCATCATTTTATAGCGTAAATAAAGATCAACAGATTTGATTTATATTTAAATTTAAAAGTTGTGCATTTTTTTATGCAAGGGAACACACAACAGTGTGCAATCATGAGCATCCCCCCCTCTCTCTCTCTCTCTATATATATATAGGGAGTTGGGAGCCTACACTCAGGGGTGTAGGTAACTACCTACACCCGGCCTTCTTTTTCATGATTTTTGAGTTTTTTTGAATGAAACCATGGAGGGATTTTCTTAATATATTGAGAGGAATATGTGTTTCAAGTTTCATGCAAAACAAACATTCCTAACATGTTCATCTAGAAGGTACCATTTTCAGCAATTCTGACACCGTTAAAATTTGACGGTCTTGATGAAGATGATAGGAGTCTCGAATTAAGTTGAATTTTGAATAACACCATGGTGATATATAGTGATCTAATTCCCCAAAAGTTTCATTTCAAAAAAATCAAAAAATATTAAAAAATTGAGCCGGGTGTAGGTAGTTACCTACACCCCTGAGTGTAGGCTCCCTTTTCCCATATATATAAATGTGTGTGTATAACTAGAATAATAGTACCTAGACAATTAAATTATAATTGCATAACCCTGCAAAGTTAGAATTCCTCTTTAATCAAAATAATGTAGTACTTATCGAAGGTAGAGGGGATGCATAGGGTTAGGGAGGGCAAAATTTGGTCTAAGACGTTATTATGATATATATATATAATATAGTAGTGATCCTATAAGATGTGTCATATATGAGATAGTGAGAGGGGAAATCCCAACCATTGTTTTTAAATAAGATGAATGGTGGAGATGGATCTACCACATTCAATTGCCAAGGAAACCCTTTCCCCTCCTTTCCATCCTCTCTCCTCTGCACTTACTTTTTTTGCCCAGCAACCGACAACCTCTGTTGCTCACTGCATCGATATGAAAGGCCCTGCTCGAAGAAGTGCATATCCCGAATTTGGATAGGAGTATCCACCAGAAGGTAGGGGTCTGTTTATTTGCTGGGTTGGAGTAACTTGATCGGAATAGTAGCTGTTTGGGATGGTTACGAGAGTTGGAGGGAGTTGGAATAAAGAATATGATGTGATGTCACTATGATTGGTGATAGAAATCTATTCCATGAAAGGAGGGGGGTAAGCCGGTACCAAGGGGATCAGCTATAGGAATAGCTGCTCCCTCAACAAATGCTATATAGCAACTCTTGTTCGTGAACAATAAATCAGGGGACTTTATGTCCTCTCCTCTACTCCCCCCTCAACTTCTACTCTCCCCTCTCCTCTACTCTCCCCTCAACTTCTACCGTGGAACGCCTATAAGGGGACTACGAGCATGATGGAACGCCTGTGAGGAAGCCATGGGAGTCTGTCGGGGAAATCTTGGAAGTCTAAACGAGTCAATCATGAGTGAATTGCCAATGCCGGTGTTGATGAAAGGTGAGGAGGATGCAGCATTGTATTGACAGCTGTAGCAAAATTTTGTATTTATCAATGTCTGCGATTTAGAGAAACCAGACACCAAAACTATGAGCTATAGCAGAAGTTACAGATATTACTCAAAATACCAATCGGGCAAGCAGTCATGATAGAAAATTATAAAGCATTGAAATAGAAGACATGATCTGGAAATCTCAAAATGGTCAGATGCTAAATGTATACCAAAAAGCTGCTGATTTAAAAATCATTTTTAACTGCCTCAATCTTCATGCTGTAAGGGTCCCAATTGGACAAATCATTTCTGTATTTGAAATATATTAAACTTCAAGTCTTTAGATAAGATCGATTTGATTAGAAACCAACTTATTCAGCAATCCCAACACAACTTTTGAACGTCAATTTGTCTTATAAATTACTTGCCAACAAAAGATAAGAAAAACTTCTTAGTCATACAAAACTATGTATAGAACATGCACTGTGCAACAAAGCAATATGAACATGTTACTACTTATATTAAGATTAATCTCAGATTTTTCATTAGTTCATCAAATGCACAACAAGATGAAATATAATAGGGGTTTTGAATATAATGGTTGGTTATTAGGGCAAAAAGCGGGGAGAGTTTCTAGGAAGAGAATATAAAGAGTGAAAAGAAGAATAAAATATCCATCTCCAACATTCATTTAGTTAAAAATAATGGTTTAGATTTCCCATCTCACCATCTCATAGGATCACTACTCATATAATATATTTTATTTAGTGAGGTCCGATCCTATGAGATAGATTTTGATGAAATGGTGAGATGAGAAATTCGGAACCACTAGTTTCAACCAAGAGAGAGACAGTAAGAGAGAGAAAACATAATCTAGTAGAAACTAGTAGTAGTCCAGAATCTCACATCTCACCATCTCACAAAATCCTATCTCATAGGATCACTCCACTTTATTTAGTTGTTCAAATCCACTCACCATCTCATGACACGTCTCCTAGGATCACTACTCATATATAATATATTTAATTTAGTTGTTCAAATCCAGCTCCGAATTTTTAACTGTTACCATATTACAATCAACACTGAGGGCAAGTTCTGGGGCCCACATAAGTGCTCAAGTTCAGGACCTCATGCAATCAAAGCTTTCTGTTAGAACGAGAATTGCATTGAAGGTGAAAACCTTTTTTTTGTGCTCACTCAACTTATATGGTAGGGTGAGACAAAGGAATCTGAAGGATAGAGACAATTTTGCATTGCTTGGCGGTCCTACAGCCACCTGCTCGCACTTGTGTTTGTCGCGCAATGTGCTAGCAGTCCTCCAGCTTAACACCATCTCCAACTAGGAGGCCAAGATGACTCCCAGTGTCGGCGCCTTGCAATTTAATACCATGCATCAATAAGGCATCAATTAAGAAATGTGATGTTCAATCAAACAAATATCGATGCGTCCAAGCTAGCATAGCATAGTCATTTAGCAGAAAACTTTATCATTACTTGCGGAAACAGGGTTTAGAAGATACAGAACAGACTCTTACATAATGCTAACTAGAAGAGGCCTTATTTAACCTAGAAGCTGATAGTCACCAGGTACACACCCAACTCAAAAAGGGCACTAGTCTCTCATCCCAACACAAGACCACAGGAGCCAAAAGACCTGCAACCTTCAACTCCTCCCCCTTAGGCACCATCTCCCTAGTTAAGAAGAGCTTGATCAAAATGCCAGACCCCTGCAAACGGATTCAGAGCATTAACTTAGTGTTGGTGTCTCTCCAGGAATCAAACAAGATGGTAAAAGTGGGTATAAATAATATTACCATGTCCCTTTCCAACCCTTCTTAGCTGAGAAACATATTCTGAAATCTTCTTGATAGCCTCCACCTGTCGTAAGATGGTATCATAAGGTAAATTTCCGACAAAAACTACACGCAAGGCAGAATGGCAGATTATTTTTGTGAAGAGAAATCATATTTCAAATGTAAAGATCGATACAGAGGTCCAATAAGTACAAACCATGTAAACCCAACTACTATCGGTCAGAAAGTTAATGACAGGTTGGTTGATAACACTGAAACAGCATTCATCAAAACTACCAAGCCTAAAGGGCAATTGACCTCAAAACAGATGGCGAAACAAATTCAGAGATACAAGACTATGTAGACAGAGGATGTTACATCTAAATTATAAAAACCAGCATGCTGGATTACCTGCTCTCCAAGGAATTCACGCTCAACAAATTCAGCCAACTGAACATCATCAGCTTGTGTTGCAACCTGGAAAAAATCATTCATGTTTAGAAGCCAAAAGTAATAATAATGTCATTGCTTAACACACACCTTATGCAAGGAGAGAAGCTTCTCATTAACCAATTTCTCGAATGACAGAGCTAGCTCCATAGCTGAAACAACAAACAAGGTTTAGGAGTTATTTGAGATAATGTGGACATAAGCAGGCATTATGTTGCTGGATGTAACAATAAGAGAATGCACATCCATCATACTGTAAGGATAATCTAAAAAAATCAACAAAAAATCAAGCATGAAAATTTTAAAAATACACAAACGAACAAAGACCGAGGTTCAAATCCCCCCTTGTGGGGTCCAACAACTAGCACAAAATATAGACGGATCTGGCAACATGGATTTGATCAAGAATCCATGTAACCAACCATTCTTGTAGTGGAAGAAGGCTTTGCCATCTTTCCCAAAAGGACAATACATAGAATAAATATATCGCATCCATATGTGTGCGCTTTAGGATCATATTTGTAATTTTAAGTTGCTTGAAAAAGACTGTTTGGCGTGTAAGACTTGCAAGCCACCAAATTTCAGCTATAACTGCCAATAAGTTTTCTACATGTGCGTGTTCCTGTGATTGTTCTCGAGGTAAGAAGTTCTCAGACCATTTCTCTACATAGATGACAATGCATTGAGTTGGATCCCCTAAACGAGAAGGGAGATGTAAATTTAAAACCAATCACTAACCGGAGTGGAGGGGGTATATGAGAATTCCTTGGTTGAAGGACATCTGTCTAAAGAACTAGCCAAGAAAATATGCGGAATGCAAAGCTACCGAAATTGTTGACTAAAGATGGAAACTTTTCAGCCTGAAATTTATTGTCATGCTGAACAGCAAGCCAAAGTTTTTACGGAGCTGTCAATTTATTGGAACGACTCTTCAACAAAAGACCTACCAAAATTTAGAACATTTCCTAACTTTTTTGAATGAAATGGCCTTAATCATTACCAGAGATTTCCCTGACAAAAATTTCAGATGAAAATCTTTTATTGCTTCATCACAAAAATGAGACGTTGGCATGTAATGTTCAGCTACAAGACTTACCAAACAAGGCATCCCCTTTTTCCTCGTGGTCATATTCAGAAAGTGGCCCCACAATAGGCAGAAGTTTAACTTTCCCACCACGCTTATTCTAACAATATCAAAAACAAAAACCCAATCAATCTTAAGAAAATTTTGCCACTTAGAACATTCTAGATAGCTGTAGCGAAAATCTCTCATTAGTTGCAAAAAGTAGAGATGATTCCGATTAGTACAGAGAGTTAACAAAGAATATGCATACTTGATAATTAATCAACATCTCCGCATGCTCACGTTCCTCCTCACTTGATTCCTTAAAGAACCTAAAGATTAAAAAGTGCAAATTAAAACTTATAAGCAAGAAATCTAGCAAGTAAAACAAAACGACTACAAATGTAACAAAGCCTCACTTTGCTAGCCCCTTAAGAGCAACGTTATCCCGGTCAAAGTATGCGAACAATGCATGGTAGGCATAGGAGACGTTATACTCCACACTGCAGGAGAACTTATGTCAATAAGCAGATGATACGACCACTGCTACATGAAACAACTTCAAATATAGAATCATTTGTCAGCATTTATACAGCACAAAAATCAAAGAACATGCAGATATATCCAACAATCACATATGTCAGCACCAAACATAGAATAATATGGCTTCCACGGCCTTTCTTCAAAAGAAATGACGAAATCCAACTTTCGTGGAAATCATTAGGAGAAAAACTTTGAGAGAGAGGGAGGGAGAGAGAAACGCATTAAAAAATCAAACATTGATGTTTGTGACGTCCTAATCTCTAATCGTAAAAAAACACGTCACTAACTAGTTCTTTATTCCGAAAAAGCTCGGAGCTTTTACCCAAAAGAATCCCAAAGATCCCAATTTCTATCAAAAAAAAACACCACATCCGTTTAGCACAAGACGATGACGGTAACTTTCAGAAAACTTTGATACAAAACAAAAACAGAAAACCTAGAACGAAAAATCGAGACGTTTTCCAGTCCAAACTATACCCACTTGATCTGATCGTTGATGGCGGCCTCGCAATCCTCCGAGTACTTCTGGCGCGCAAGGGAGAGCTTGGAGCCGGCGGCGGGGACGAGGTTGAGTTCCTTCTGGACCTCCTCGAACGGCTGAAAGACGACCCCTGTGAGGGCGTCTCCGGCTGCCATGGCCGTCAAAAGCGAGCCATCCCTGGCCCTCCTGCGGCCTCCGAAGGAGAGGGAGGAGGAGGAAGAGGAGATGAGCGAGAGCGAGGCCTCGCGAGAGCAGAAGGGGAGGGAGAGGGAGGGGGAGGCCTTGAGGAGCATCGCGGGAGAAGAGAGAGAGATGGAGATGACGATGGGAATGGGAAGCTTGGGAGGGGCGGCGTGTGCTGTGTGGGGGAGGACGGGGGAGAGGGGAGGGGGTGATTATAAAGGGATCTGGGAGGCTGCGGATGAGAGCCGCGTGGATGGTCAGGATTGATCGTGGTGGCTGTGCGCGTGGAGGGCTCGTGGTTGGCGTTTTCCAAGGATAAGATGCCCTAGAAATATCCTTCTTTTTCTTTTTTTTTCTTTTTAAAATGGTTTTTTAATTTCCTTCTATATATTTTTCTCCGCTTTCGTTTTTTTTTTCTATTTACTTGTTTGCCAAGTATTCCCATCGTCTTGGGAATTATGCGGAAGGGCTTTATCAACGGATGTCCCTGTAAATATTTTATGTTGTGTCAGTAGTACTGTGTTCTTTATATTTTTACGGATCTCCGTAAATATTTTATGTTGTGTTAGTACTTAGTAGTCTTGTGATCTTTATATTGACATGTAAATATTTTATGTTCTGTCAGTAGTCTTGTGATCTTTATATTTTGTGATTTTTACCCGACAGATCTTATAATTTTTTTAAATTACTTTTACGACCTTTTGCACAACGTAATTACCCAATCGATATTATAAATTATCCCAAGAATCTTCACGGGCTTAAAAAAAATTACCCGCAAGGTTTGTGGGGTAAGAGTTGACAAGTTTATGGAGTCGAAGAGTGAATTAGGTTGTTTCAAAGGTCGTGGAGGTAATTGACAAAATTTATAAGGTATGTCGGATAAAAATCTCTTATATTTTTACGGATGTCCATGTTGTGTTAGTAGTCTTACGATCTTTATATTAACGGATGTCCCTGTAAATATTTTATGTCGTGCCAGAAGTCTTGTGATCTTTATATTTGCGTTCATATCCATGACGTTAAAATTCTAATCCTCCATTTCTCTTTACAGTGGTCAAATAAAAAATATTATAGAATGTAATCTTGTCATCAAAAAAATACAAAATATTCAATATCTACTCATCATTTTTTTCAAACTTCGATAAATCATATAACGAGCCGACTTAACAACAAAAAAAGTTATCCAGATAACCTTTTTTGGATATTTACCCTTTGTAAGATAATTCTCCAAACAAACGTACCCTCCAATCATCATGGACATGTCATGTGCATGGGTCTCTCGTGTATCAAGTCCGAGATTTTAAGTTATTCAATTGATACGCTGATGATTGGCATGTCGTTTAAGGGGCTTTTCGAAGGTAGATGCCCTTGTAATCTTTTTGCACGTTAAGCATTCTCCTCAAGTTGAAGCATAGATGTCCACAATGCCTACCTCAAACAAAAACTTACAAAGCGATTCTTTGGAGAGTGCTTTGATGGATATGTCGGCGGCCTGCTCATATGAAGAAACATGAGTAGTGATGAGATCTTTGGTGTACTGATAATCAATCTCAATGTCTTGGTTTGTCTACATATTTGTTAGATATTAACGATGTTGCTTGATTTGTTGGGATTTGAAAATCCCATTGATATCGACATTAACAATTGCCATTAGTGCACCTTTGATTGCCGATTAATTAGAGAATAAAATCTCTTTATGATGGACAAAAGAGGAAGGTGAATTGGCAGTCGTTTTGGTTGTCTAGCCAAATATAATAAGGCCAATGGTCCCCAATCGACATATGTTCTCTTCTCTATTGTTTTCCATCGACAAGAGAGAGCTTGAGAGGCATACGTTCGTGAGGAAGATCCGGCGCTCTTTCAAGATTTGATCTACGTCGACAACAAAGGACTGAGCAATGGCATCAGGTATTCCATTACCCTTGAACTCGGATCGATCTTAAGTTTAACAAGTGGTATCAGAGCCATCTCGATTCCGATTTCTAGGGGTTCTTTTTACATATATGCTAAAGATGTTTTTTTTCATCCGTGGTATGGATCTGAAATAATTATTTTTGGATCAATATGATTATCCTATCCTTGTGGGTGTTGATTCGGATAATACTGTCTACTTAAAAGGTGCATAACTTTCGATTTACATTTTTGTAAATGTATTTTTTTACGCCTTTTGGACGTGATTGAATGATTATGCATCCATTTCCAATCAAGGAAATATACATCCCTATTGCATTTATTTGTTTTTTTATGGAAATAATAAGATACCTTTATTTTTCTTGTAAACAAAGAAATATAGTTTTTTTGGCGTTGCTTTTGAATCACGTCATATGGCTACATATTAAATTTTAAAAAAAATATGCATTTATGGTGTGTGATTGAGATCATACCGTGCTTATTGAATGAATTAGTTCATAATTAGTAAGGATTAGTCCTGTAAAGCTATCCTTCTAAATCAGTGTATATGAACCTTCATAGTTTTTTTTCGGCAAGTTTGGCAATTATTCATGCCTTTTTCGGATGATGGTAACTACACATAATCGATATACGTTATTAAAAAAAAAGGAGGTTGCACAATCTCAAGATCTTTAGTAATTCATAAGGATGCCGAAAAGAACCAAGGTATGGTTCATGTTTGGGTTTAAGAGAGAGCAACGTTAATGAAACGTTATTAATTAAGTAATGCTCCTAAATTTATCCCTTTTCCTATCTAGTTGATTAGAATCACATTAAGAATCTCACGTTTTTTTGCTTACCTGTCTTTTATAAAAGGGGAAATATTGCTTAATCTCCTTTTAACCGCTACATTCCTTTAAAGATATTTTTTTAAAGGCGTTGATGTTCTGTTCCTGCATCTTTATCTCAACGTCATTAATATGTTGCCTTTATCATTTGTGTTCCTTTAATAATAATAAGGTAACCTTGTTAATTGCATTAATATGTCAACGGCAAATGCTACAATGGTATTGCTACTTTTTTATTGATGTTATGATTTTGCTTAAAAAAACTTTTTTTCTTGCATATAAATTATCGTTAATCTTGAAATGTGATATCATGATTTTGCATATTATTTTTTTTAAATCATTCCATATGGGATTATTTTTAATCCATTAAAATTTTGATTTTGTATCAGCCATAAGACATAATTACAATATTTCTAATGATACAATTGAAACGGATAAGCCACCAAAGTGACATCTACTGTCAAAATTGTATCATTAAAATATCTGGACGGATTTTGTATGTATTATAAATATTATCTTTATTAAAGGAGGGACAATATTTATTTAAGTATATTGCATACCTGTGATGATAATTGAGTAATGATTATAAAGTTCCATGTGAGTAATGAGATATATCCAAAGATGGTCTCACTACTTGACAGGATTTATCATTTGACGATTGATCATCACAACAAGAGTATCACTTACAACTAACATTATTGTCCAAAGACTTAATAGTTAGTGATGTGCTTGGTATCTTGCTTTTCTTATGGCTATATTTGCAAATTCACGTTCATGAATCATACATTAATTATTTTTCTTGTGTTCTTTATTTATAGCTTCCGCTTCCGCGTCTACTATCTCTGCCACTTTGAATTCCATTCCCGTGCTTTAGGGCACAAATTTCAAGGCATGGAAAGAGAGCATTATGATACTGCTTGGCTGCATGGATCTAGACCTTGCACTTCGGATAGAGACTCCTGTTCCTCTTACGGAAAGTAGTTCTTCTGATGAAAAGAAGAACTATGAGAGGTGGGAGCGCTCTAATCGCATGTGTCTCATGATCATAAAGCGCGCATTCCGGAAACCCTTAGAGGGATTGCTGAAGAAAAGATAACTACAGCTAAAGAATATCTTGCTAAAATTGAAGAACGTTTTGCAAAAAACGATAAGGCGGAAACAAGCACTTACTTGCAACGCTTGATTTCCATGAAGTACACTGGCAAGGGAAACATGAGGGAGTACATTCTTGAAATGGCTCATATTGCTTCAAAGTTGCAGGAATTAGAACTGGAAATGTCTGATGATTTGCTAGTTCATTTTGGTTCTGTTGCCTCTTCCATCACAGTATAGCCAGTTTAGGGTCAGTTATAACTGCCAAAAGGAAAAGTGGACTCTTAACGAGCTCATTTCATATTGTGCTCAAGAGGAAGACAGGTTGAAGCAGGATAAGCTAGAGAGTGCTCATTTGACTATGGCCTCTAAGGATAAGGGCAAGAAAAGAAAAGAAATGAGTAAAGATGTTGTGATAGGTCCAATAAAGAAGAATAAGGATGCAATTAGTTGCTTCTTCTGCAAGAAATCTGGACACGTTAAGAAAGATTGTGCCAAAATATCATGCATGGCGTGTGAAGAAAGGGATGCTTGAACTACCGAAGACCAACTGATGTTGAAAGATACATCTACGTAGGTGACGGAAAGAAGGCAGAAGTCGAGGCAATTGGATTTTTTAAGCTTTTATTAGGAACTGGTCATTATCTAGAGTTAAAGAATACTTTCGTTGTTCCATCTTTTAGACGAAATTTGATTTCTGTTTCTGCATTGGACAATTTAGGTTATTTTCTAAATTTTGGAAATGGGAAATTTAGTCTTTCTTTTAACTCTTCTATGATTGGTGCTGGCTCCTTAGTTTCTAGTGATAAGCTTTATTTGCTTGATACCATTGCCTCGTATAATGAATCTATGGCTGTTGAATCGAGAGGCACTAAGCGAAAATTTGCCTCAGAAAATTCAGCATCAATTTGGCATAAGCGTTTGGGTCACATATCCAAATCTAGAATTGAACGACTTGTATCTGATAACATCCTAGATTCATTAGATTTCACAGATTTAGATATATGTGTCAACTGCATTAAGGGAAAACAAACCAAATCAAGGAGATTAGGTGCCAATAGAGCTCCTAGTGTCTTAGAATTGATACATACTGATATATGTGGTCCATTCCCTACGACATCATGGAATGGTCAACAGTATTTTATATCATTCATAGATGACTACTCAAGATACTGTTACTATATCTCATTCATGAAAAGTCACAAGCTCTAGACGTGTTCAAATCATTCAAGGCCGAAGTTGAGCTCCAACTCAACAAAAGCATAAAGTGCATCAGATTTGATCGTGGTGTTGAATACTATGGCAGATATGATGGTTCAGGTGAACAACGTCCTGTTGCTTTTGCTTTATTCCTAGAAGAATGTGGAATTGTTCCTCAGTATACTATGTCAGGTTCTCCTAACATGAATGGTGTAGCTGAGAGATGTAACAGGACTGTTTAAGGATATGGTGAGGAGTATGATCAGTCATTCTCCCTTACCAGAGTCCCTCTGGGGAGAAGCATTAAAAACAGCAGCTTACATTTTGAATAGAGTACCAACAAAAGCAGTTGCAAAAACACCATATGAGCTCTGGACTGGTAAAAGACCTAGTCTAAAGCATTTACGCGTATGGGGATGTCCAACTGAGGCAAGGTTGCATATGCCAAACGAGAAAAAATTGGACTCCAAAACAGTAAGCAGCTACTTTATTGGTTACTCAGAGCGATCAAGGGGTTACAAATTTTATGATCCCACACTTAAGAAAATATTTGAAACAGGAAACGCAATTTTTTTTTGAGGATGTTGATTTGGAGGGGAAGATGCATATTAGGGATATTTTCTTTGAGGAGGAATCAATCGCGATTCCTGATGTTGTGATTGAAAATGCACAAGAATGCATTCCAATCATTGGACAAGAAACAAATCAAGAACCTCAAGATGACAATATTCAATAGCCCCTCATAGAGGATTTTGCTACACAAGATCAAAATCAACAACCTCAAAATTTAAGGAGATCCATTAGAGAACGAAGGAGTGCTATTCCGGATGACTATATAGTATTTCTTCAAGAACAAGATGGAATTAGGGAAGATGATCCAATCAACTTCCATCAGGCCATGAAAGGTTCTAACTCTGCAAAATGGATCGAAGCCATGAATGAGGAATACAAATCAATGCAAGACAATCAAGTTTGGGACCTTGTACCATTGCCAGAAGGTGCGAAACCCATTGGTTGTAAATGGATATTTAAAACCAAAAAGGGTTCAAATGGTAATGTTGAAAGGTTTAAGGCGCGTCTTGTAGCTAAAGGATTTACTCAAAGAGATGGAATTGATTACAAGGAAACATTTTCTCCTGTTTCTAGTAAGGATTCCTTTAGAATTATCATGGCATTAGTTACGCACTTTGAACTTGAGCTTCATCAGATGGATGTTAAGACCGCCTTTCTCAATGGAGACGTTGAGGAGGTGATCTATATGGTTCAAACAGAAAACTTTGTTCAGGGAGATGCAAAGAATATGGTTTGTAAATTAAAGAAATCCATTTATGGACTCAAGCAAACATCCCGTCAATGGTATCACAAATTCCATCAGGTAATTATCTCATTTGGTTTTGAGACTAATCCAGTGGATGATTGTGTATATCATAAGTTTTGTGGGAGTAAACACATTTTCTTGGTTTTGTATGTGGATGACATACTGCTTGCTAGTAATGATCTGAATTTGTTGCATGAAACAACGAAATTTCTTTCAAATAATTTTGAAATGAAAGATCTTGGAGATGCTTCTTTTGTATTAGGGATCCAGATACACCGAGATCGAACTCAAGGTGTACTTGGATTGTCACAAGAGAACTACATCCATAAGGTGCTTCAAAGATTTGACATGCAGCTTTGCAAACCAATTGATACCCTAGTTGCTAAAGGAGACAAATTCAGTTTCAATCAATGCCCTAAGAATAACCTTGAAATTCAGGAAATGGGTAAGATCCCTTATGCATCTGCAATTGGGAGTCTTATGTATGCACAAGTGTGCACACGTCCGGATCTGGCATTTATTGTGGGCATGCTAGGCAGATACATGGCAAATCCAGGCATGGATCATTGGAGGGCTGCCAAACGTGTCATGAGATATCTTCAGAGAACAAAAGAGTACAGACTTACATATCAAAGGTCGGATGAACTGGAGATCATTGGTTATTCCGACTCTGATTTTGCTGGATGCCAAGATAGCAGAAGATCCACTTCGGGCTATGTATTCCTAATGGTTGGAGGAGCCATATCATGGAGGAGTTCTAAACAAACAATTGTAGCATCCTCCACTATGGCGGCTGAATTCATAGCATGTTATGAGGCATCGAATCATGGAATATGGCTAAAGAATTTTGTCGATGGGGTGCGCATTGTATGCAGCATCCAGAAACCATTACAGTTATTTTGTGACAATAATTCGGCAATGCTTTATTCCAACAGCAACAGAAGCTCAACCAAGTCAAAGCATATTGACATAAAGTTTTTAGTTGTGAAAGAGAGAGTACAAAGTGGACAAATTTCCATAGAGCATATTGGGACAAATTCCATGGTGGCGGATCCGTTAACCAAAGCAGTGACACCCAACATATTTCATGAACATATGATTCGCATGGGTGTTGTATCAAATAAAGATATCCACTTCTAGTAGGAGTTTGTATTGTTTTGCTCAGCCCTTTATAGTTTTTAAACATTTGAAGTTCAATAAATTTCTGCGCAGAATAAAGCATTTAATGTTGATTCCACGTTCTCTCACTAAAGGGTCTCCATTAAGATAATGGACCATTCATTATGCAACTTTGGATATAGATCCAAATTTATTCATTTATTTGGCATTGATCCATGTCATTTGATTGTGTTAATATTGGTGACCATTGATGGGTTTAATCGTGCTCAACACGATGAATACCTCCTTGATCTCATATTATCATAACCAATGGACAAGATTGTTCAGTTATATCTCGAATTGGTGGCAATAATTCTGAGCTCATACAGTAAGCACATTACATGGTCATTATCAATGTCCAGTAGGAGATTGTTGGGATTTGAAAATCCCATTGATATGGACATTAACCATTGCCATTAGTACACCTTTGATTGCCGATTAATTAGAGAATAAAATCTCTTTATGATGGACAAAAGAGGAAGGTGAATTCGCAGCTGTTTTGGCTGTCTAGCCAAATATAATAAGGCCAAGGGTCCCCAATCGACATATGTTCTCTTCTCTATTGTTTTCCATCGACAAGAGAGAGCTTGAGAGGCATACGTTCGTGAGGAAGATCCGGGGCTCTTTCAAGATTTGATCTACGTCGACAACAAAGGACTGAGCAATGGCATCAGGTATTCCATTACCGTTGAACTCGGATCGATCTTAAGTTTAACATGATTGTCTCCCAACATTTGCATCGGTAGAGAAGTCTCTAGGTGAAGGTCTATTAGAACAAAGTATGACCCACATTGTTTCAATAATGGTTTGAGTCATAGCCGTGTATTTTGATCAACACTAGACGCGGGTATGGCTTTCAGCTTCTTGCTCTTCCAAATAATCAAGAAATCACCCAAAAATATAGCAAAGCTAATGGTGGATTTTTTGTCCCTGCATAGCATCAGCATGCCATGAGAGAGTTAGTGAACCTCCTATCTCAAGAAGACCTTGCCCTGGTAGATCAAATATATAAGAATCATTGTAAAAACATCCATATGACCTTGTATGGGTCTTGCCATAAACTGACTCACATGGCTCAACAAACGAGATGTTAGGCCTGGTGACTATCACATAAAGAAGCTTTCTGACAAGCTCTTTATATCTTTGAACATCCACTTCCTCGATATCATCTTCACATAGCCTTACGTTAAGATCCATAATAACAATTACGGGCCTATATTTTTTCATGCAGACTTCCTCAAGAAATATGTAATAAACTTTCCTTAACACAATACAAGGTCTCTGTCATTTTTGTTAAACTCCAGACCAAGCAAGTATCGCAGATGTCCTAATTTCTTTATAACAAATTACTGACCCAGAAGAAGCTTAGTCTTTTTTATTTCTTATAGGTTATTTCTTGTGATAATGATGTAATCAATATAGACAAAAACAGCTCCAGATTTAGTTATAGGATAGAAAGAGTGAATGAAATGCATTGGAATAAGTGAAATTGTGCTCATGAATGACTTTCAAGAGCTTTTGAAATCATGCTCCCAAACTTTTCTTGAGGACATATGGATTTGTGAAGTCAACTCATCTTCGACCCCCTCAAGAATTAACCTAGGTGATTTCTTCATGTAAACTTCTTATGTGGGCTCTTTATATAAGAAGCACTCTTTACATTGAGCTGAAATAGAGGCCAATCCTTACTTGTAGGAACAACATGAAGAATAAAATGAGATGCATGTCTGTCGATCGGTGGAAAAGTATCATGATAGTCTATATCATGGATATGAGTAAACACTTTGACCACCAGTTGAGCTCGATATCATTCAATACCACCATTGGCTTTTTGCTTCATAGTGAAATCTCATTTGCATCCTACCCTAATTGCATCATATGGAGATGACACTAGTGCCCTTGTCTCTATGAACTCCATGGTAGACATGGTCTATTCTATCACAATGGCCTTCTATTTCTTACCTTCAAATGTTTTTTGACATGTTTTACTGTAAAGAGTGCATGAACAAGCAACATGTTTTCCCTTGAAAGTCGCTTAAGGTAAAGTAACATGTAAGTGGGTAATGGGAGCATGTGTACTTGTCTGTCCACATCTTACTGGTTGCAGGTAGATAAATGTCAGGGACGAATCCTTTGTTGTATTACAGCACATGTGGTAACGTAGGGATCGATCCAATGGAGATCAGACGACACTCATAGGGGGGTGGGGATAGCCGGCCCCCTATGAGGGTCGTCTGATACCCATCAGATGGATCCATGTGTTACAACAGGTGTTGTAACACACCAGAGGATCCTTTTTGGATAAATGTCATTTGCGATACCACGGTGGGTGCATCTTATTTGTTGTTAGAGCCTTTGTGCATGAATATTATTATTTTGTCATCGGTAGAAATTAAGAGCTCAATAATTACCATTGGTCGGCAATCAAATCGATCTCAACAATTCTCTGGTAGACCTTATCATGGCAGAATTGTTACAAACCCTAGTAGAATGAATAATCAATTCAGTAGATACCCCAAAAGATCCATAATTATATATAGAAGTAAAATATAGGAAAATCAAGTATACAATATAAATTCCTAAACGAGCACATGAGTTATTGTACCTAGAATAACAAACATATACATATGCATATATGTATAAAAGCATATATCAATTAAATATAAATACACACAAAGTAGTTGTATTTACATGTGTTAAATACAAAATACTTGACTTAATATGTGTTATCCATACATATACATGTATATATGTAGCTTATATATATGAGAATTTTTTCCCCTCGAATACAAAAGGTAAGGTACTTTTCAGGATCGCCAAAAATAATATTATGAGCAATATACACAAATAACAATCACCACGGATATACACAGTTAGTTTATAAAATATATACAATCTTAAGAGACAAGCATTTTAGCATGGAAACTCTACTAGGTAAAACCATGAGCCAAGTCCCCTAAAGTATGATTTTTTATTACTTGACTCAATCAACTACTGCACTATCTTAAGTTATTTCTTCGTGGATAATTCAACCACTTACAGGTGTTGGGATCACATATCAAGGTCTTTGCCCATAACTTGGATCACAAACCAAGTTTTTTGTACACCGTGGATCAAATATCAAGTGTTACAATACAATAGAAATGCAAACAAATTTACAACACTTTATAAAACTTTGAATACATATATTCAATGAATAAAATAATATTAAGAAATTCATACTATAATAAATAAAGGAATTGCAAATCAAGTGTGTAGATGAATGGCTCTCAAGATTAATCCTTAATATAGATGGGAGAGACAACCTCAAATAAAGCTTTTGAGAGAGACATGTATTGTAGAAATATTGAGTTGTGAAATGTGTTCTTTCAATAAAGGTCTAGAGTCTGATTATAGTAGTTGGGGCCGTGCGTTCAAAAATATAGTTGTTAGTCGAATAATAGCGATAAATCAAGAAAATACTATTGAGTCGACCTATCTGAATATTCTAGTTTATAGATCAGAATAGAAGTTGATAGATTAGTCGATCTCAATTTCATTGATCAAAAGTAGCCATTATATAGACTTGACCAGAATTTAAAACTTGATCGATCAGATCTTGTAATTGAATGATTAGGAGTTGATCGATCAAGGAGTGATCGATCAACTTAATTATGGTGATCGATCAGAGATAGTTGATCGGTTAGTTCATGAAGATTAATCGATCGAAGTGGCTTAGAACTAATATGCCTACTTGTTACATATATGTTGATACTTTTTACATATGCCTATTACCAAAGTCCTCTTTCTTCTTTGCATTATCCACAGTTTTGTCCTTCATTATCTAATTTGTTGTCCTTGTTGAATCACACGCTTTAGTAGCTAAGTGGCTTTGCTTTTTCCTCAATCTTTGGAGTGAAGTTATCATGAAAATTTTAGCACTATATGTACGCAAAGAGTTTGTTACAATCAGAAACCATAATACAATTAGCATAATGGTATTAATATTACAAATACATATATAGCCACTATGGCATATGTATGAAATTTGATCTTTCTCAAGTGTCTTCCTTCAAACCTATAACATGGGATCCCATCTATTGAATCCCTTGTTTTATTATCATTTTAAAATTAATTACACCTTTGGCATATTAATTAAAAGATTATACATTTAACTTGCAATCACCCTACAAATCAAGATCAGTGGTAGATAGATCAAGCATCAAAGCAGCTTGTACACACTTGGGTTTATCTTAGTTCAACAACTAAGGTTCGATGGCATCATGTTGCTCCGTGATGTTTTCTAGCCTTCAAATTCTAACCACTATCCTTGTTTATATCTACCTTGGATTGTGGTAGGATCGGTTGTAAACCCTAACTTGACCATGGTTAAGTTCCCTTCTTATGTGTTTGATTCAGACCACTTTGACCGCCATGGGCCCTGTAACTATGGTTGGTTTGAAGGTGCCATTCTCCTCTTCGTGTGGCCGATTACAACCCTAAAAGCTAATTAAAATTTTGCGTCTTTTATATCTAAATTTTAACAGAACTTCATTGATCTACATGAGTTATCCTCAAGCATGGAGGAGGGTAGCGACCATGGGAGCATCAAAGTGTCATTAGAAGGTAGCATGAGTCCCTAGATCAAGATCAAAAGCTATGTGAGCATCTTCATTTGGCCATGCACAATGAAGCAAACTCCTCCATTATCATAAAGGCTACGAGGCCAGAGGGCCTCTATGCATTGAGCTTTGTCCCTTTCGATTTACCTAAACTTGCTGCCATCACCTACCATCTCGTGTATCTTCTTCATCCATGTCCAGAGCTCCAACATGCCGGTGACCTCTCCAGTTGGAGCAGTTTGCCGCCAAGCTACTCTAAGTTGCCTCGATCTATCCAAAGGAGATCTTGAGAGAGAGAGAGAGAGATACCAAAGTGCGATATGCTCGACCGTCATGCCAACGAAAGCTAGTTGGACTTGGTTGGAATTTGCATGTCAAGTTCCAACCATGCTCTACTTTGTGCAATGGAGTTTCGTGATGAATCTGCGATTCATTTACTTTGTGCTTAAATTTTAGTCCAAATTTCTCAACAAACACACAAAAAAACATATAATGTCAGCCTTCTACAGAAAACACTGCCAATTTAGTCTTATCAATTATATATAAATAGCATTTAAATAAAACAAAAGAGAGAAAATTAAGAAAAGAACCAGAAAGAGCCTATAAATGGGTCGAATTAGCAGCTCATCAATTGGACGATTGAGCGTCTCTAGATTTTTGGTTGTTTAAAAAAGGTTGATTTCTCCCGATACATCGGATAATTAATAATCGTGCGTAAATTGAGAACTGAGAAATAGGGATATAATCAAGCCATCTAAGCCAGAAAAATAGAAAAAAAATTCTAGCAGGCAATTTCCTTGGGATAAATCCACATCCAATGCACCCATAAGCCATCCAATGTCATATGAACCGTACAGTCAAACCTAAGCTTGTAAAAATCGGTCGATTAGTTGATCCGACTAGTCGAGTCAGGGGTAGTCGATCCGACTAGTCGAGTCGGGGGTAGCCGACTCGACTAAGCCTAGTCGACCATTAGTTAGTCAGCTCGACTAGTCGGGCCGACTAATCAACCGACTTTTGCATCAAGCTTTTATAATTTTTTATTTTTTATTTTTTTTAAAACAAACTTATTCTAATATGCTTAATGTTACATTTAAAGTCAATTAATTCTTTTGTTTCATTATGTAAGTATAGAAAATATACAAATCTATGTTGATACACAAGCGAACTTATTCTATTATGTCATAATGTTATATTTAAAGTTAGTTACTTCTTTTATTTCATTATGAAAGTATAGAAAATGTAAAAATCTATATACAAAAATGATTTATATATTTAAAATAATTAAAAAATTCAAAACCGACTAACGACCGACCAAATCTAATTAGTCGTCCGACTATCGATTAATCCTTAGTTAATGATCCTACCGACCGAGTACCAACTACTACTTTCTACAACCTTAGTCAAATCCCCAATTTTTCGACTCCGTTTTTTCTCCACAAGCACACATTTGTTGAATAGTTACACCGTCGACCGTACATATGTTTCTAATCTCTGCAAAGGTGCCTTTAACCATGCTAAGCATTGGTTTATTTACCCAAATACCCCTTTCTTAACCGTGATGTATGAGAAATATTCGAGTGGGTTTTGACGCCTCTGGGGTCGTTATCTCATATCCTTGAACAAGGGCGTGTGGAGGACACGTGCAAGATTAGAACATTAGCAGCAAAACGAGGAGGAAGGAGTGATCGATAATTCATAGGCACGTGCAGTTGAGCGGGTCTTCTCTGAGAATTATGGGCACTCGGGAGCTGGAGGACAAGATGGGAAGGGAGGAGGGCGACGTTGATGGGGTCTACTGTGTTGCTTTGTGAGCTGGAGAGGTCTACGTTAATGGCCCAACAGGTGGCCGCCGCTGCCAGCTATGTCCACCGCAAGTTGAGGGTGAACCTAGGGTTGGGCATTGGACTGGGCCGGTCCGACTCGATCCAAAATCCGACTCGTATAACCCGACCCAAACCCGAACTCGAAATTTAATGAGCGGGCTGTGGGTTCTAAAATGAGCCCATATTGATTATCGGACCGGGTTTGGGCCTGAGAAGGCCCAACCCCGTTAGCCCGATAGCCCGACCCATTCTAAAGCAAGTATATTCATATCTAGTACGGTATAATTATAACAATTATATTCATGTTCATTCCAAATACCATGCTCTAACTTTAATATCCTTATTCGAGTGTAGAATAAATGCTTAGACACATTAATAATCATATCCATTAACGTGGATTGAGGATATTATTACATTAATATACAACATTATTACATTAATATGTAAGAATGGAATCTGTGTCCTCAAGTATTAGAGCATGTACAACTGTAAGTAACCAATCTGTATTGGGTCATAGTGCCTGCATCTACAAATAGAATATGTAATGGTGAATTGAAGGGTGGTTTAAGTCGTCATATTTTTACCACATTTCTATTTCCAACATGCAACTAATGTTAAAATCACAAATTAGTTAGCATGCTTATAGTTTTAAACATGCACACATGCATGAGAAACAACCACACAAATGCAAGAAGAATGGAAGACATGATATTGATATACATAGGTGTTAAATTGGGCCGGCCCGACCCGAACCTGACCCATTTTGTTTGGGCCGGATTTGGACTTGGGCCTAATTTTTGAAAATAAAATGGGCCTAGGCCCGACCCATTAGCCCATATACTTAAATGGGTTGGGCCGGGCCAACTCAAACCCGACCCGACCCGGCCCGATGCCCAACCCTAGGGTGAACCCTTTTTCCACCATCAATAGGGATAAGAATAATCGCATAATCCATTTTTATTATCTCCTCTTTTCAACAATAAAATTGTTATTTAAAAATGTCAAAGAAAAAAAAAGTGATCCTGGAGTAACGATGGTGGAATATGTGAAAGTTAATGTGGAATATACATTAACCTGAACATGGAGTAAATAATATCTATTGCTACAAAAGGAGGAATAAGTAGGAGGAAACCGACTATTCCCGATCCCATATGAGGACCGTCCGATCCCCGTCAGTAAGAACCATAGCTATTGCATGAATAGAAAAAAATCCGAGATATGGGGAGAAAAATCCAGAGAATATTTTCTTATTCCCCAAACAAATAGAGAAAATGTCCCCTCCTTGCTTGGATGGTGGCCTAACCTCAGCCGGATCTTTGTGGACTGTTGATCCTTGCTTTGTGGAATATTTTAAAGATATTTAATAATTTATAATAACAACAACAACAACAATAATAATAGGAGTAAGGGCTGTCCAGCTAACTTGGCTCCTTTGTTCCATTTTTCTTATTCTTCTAACAATAAAAGTGTGAAAATTCACCACTATATCTCTATATTATATTATTCAAGTTTTATGCAAACATACACTCCTACGGCCTCTATCGGAGACAATTAAAAAAAGATTGTCTGGATGGATGATGTAGGAGTCTTTGTTTCGCACGAATCTTGAATGACAGAATATAGGAATATAGTGATGAATTTTCACGATTTTATTTTAAAAAAATAAAAAAAATGAGAAAACGGAAACGAGAATTTAGTTCCCTCCAGAGGGCAGCCCTTTACATGTGATAATTAAGAATATGGTAAAATATGGAAGCCTATCTGTGTTTGGATGCAGGATAGCATCCATTTATATTGGATACGCCACTCCATGATATGTCGTAACTCGTGATCACATCATACAGTAGAAAATAACATACATATCCAATAAATTAAATATTGTAGAACTCAAAGAGTACTTTCGGAATCAAGATAGTATTTTTTCTAAAGAAATCCCCGGATTTATAAAGAAACTCCAACATTAAAAACTTTATCCATGATGTTAATATATAACTCTGCACTAATTGCAAAAATCAAGGAAGGGGAGGCTCATAAACTATACGTTCGTTTTAGGACTCGGGATTGCATCATATTCTGAAAATTTTCGTAGATTTTATTTAACAAGGATTATATATAATCTATTAATAGTAGGCATGTGTGCTTCCTAATTTGGCATTTCTCTTCAAATCGACACTTCAGGATACTTTATGGCCCATAGGCAACACTTCAAATAGGGTTGTCAGGAAAGCTCGAACTCGATGAGCTCAACTCGGGTTCGGCTCGTTAAGGGCTCGTGAGCCGGACTCGAAACCTTAACGAGCCCGAGCTCGAGTTGGGTTTTATGGCTCGTTAGCTTATCGAGTCGAGTTCGAGTTGGGCATTGTTCAACTCGGAAACTCGACTCGATAACTCGTTTTCTCTCTTAATAAAAAATTAAAAACATATATACCAAAACTTCCACATTGAGTTTGATTAAACTAGAGGTTAACATTTTTCTTGCTCAAAAAGCTACACAAAAGAGTATAAAAATCAAAATTACAAATGTCATTTGCATAATTTAATGTATAAAATGAAACAATGACTCATTAAGAGGTTCATGAGCCTGCTCATTTTGAGGCTCATGAGCCAGCTCAGAAACTCGTGGCTCGATAAGAGGCTTGTGAGTCAACTCGAACTCGACGAGTTCGATTTGAGTTGGTGATACAGGGCTCGATCCTTATCGAGCCCGAGTTCGAGCTTAGGTTTCTTATCGAGTTCGAGTCCGAGTTAAGGCCAACTGGGCTCATTGAACTCGATAGACACCCCTAACTTCAAACATTTGATTTGCCATGTATTCCTATATTGTTTAGCAGCGATTTTATCTTTTTTTAACATTTGGGGATAGCTCTAGTTATCATAGGTATCGATACCATTTGGAAAGGAGAAGGATCAAGCCGAAGCACCGAAGGAGGAGACGAACGGGAAGAGGAAGAGGGGGAGGGAGGGAGGAGGGGCCGACGGTGCCCATTGTGGTATCGGAGGATGAGAAGTACATGATGGGGTATGGTTTTTGAGGGGAAGTCTCGGAAAGATGGAGGAGGAGAAAGGGGAGTGGCATATATATGTAATTGTGTGGACCTTAAGGAGCCGTTAGGTTGCTGGGGCCCTTAACTCATTTTTTTTCCTCTCTCATGTGGATCCCACTTTTTTATCTTTTTAATATATTAAATAAATCAATTCTCTTTTATCAATTCCATCAAAAAATAATATATTATACCATCATATCATATAAAAATTATAAATTATTCCACTTTTACTCACTTTTCCAAACTTCAATATAATTACATCACAATAACTACACACTTTTTCAAACTTCAATACAATCATATCACAACAAACCTACTTCAAACTCAACCCAATTTAACCCTCTATCCAAACACCAAAACACAAAACAGGTTACCCTCTACCAGTTTAACCCTCCCAACCCACGTACCAAACACGCCCTAAAGGTTAATGTTCTCAATTTTTTACGTTTCCCATCAAAGATAACAACAAGATTGGGTGGACGTTGAGTTATTCTATGTAATGGTTAATAACTATCAAGGATTCTCTATGTAATTCATAATCATGAAAGGTTCAAAGCAAAAATATAAAATTATACAAGACTATGCAGGTAAAAATCCCTAAATTTTATTTCAATATTATTTTGTGCAACTGTGATTTAGGGTTAGAAAGATAATAAGATCAACTCAACATCATTAATCTCATATCACATTGAAACAAAACTTAAAGATCATGTACCACACTTTTATTTTTTTTTCATGTGTGCCATCGAAATTGGTTGTATAGTTGGGGTTTTTTTATAATTTAGTTGGAAGAATTCAAGCTACATAGCATATCATTACCCAAGATCATACACCAAGTTAAACTTTGAGTAGAAAAAAAGTCTAATAAGATTTAGAGTAAACTATAAAAAAGTCCCTGAACTATACACCTAATTTCAATGTCATAGATGAACTTTAAAAGTAACAATGTGGTAGTCGAACTTTCAAATTTGTCTCATTGTGGTCCCTGACTATTGAAATTTAAGGTTAAAACAACGAAATAATCAGATAAATTTCTATGGTGAAGGACCACAATGAAACAAATTTGAAAGTTGAAGTATCACATCGTTATTTTTAATGTTCAGGTATTATATTGAAATCATGTGTATAGTTCATGGGCTACTTTGTAATTTACTTATTTATATGGTTGAAGAAGAATCTGTTGAATTTGTTCAAGATCAAGACTAACCTTGAGATCAAAGAAAAAAGGGCAAAACAAGTAGGAAGCCAAGAGTTAAAGTAGACAGCCAAAGAAAATTGTTGAGATGAAACGAAAAGTTGTATTCCATCTAACCCAAGAGCTCTCTTATATAGGAGAAAAGCTCAAAGGGTAAATTACATAAATGAGACAAGAGAAATAAACAATATAAATAAATACGACAAAATATAAGAATCTTAACACTCTCCCTCAAGCTGGAGCATATATATCTATTATGCTCAGCTTGGAACAACAGTGATGAAATGGACCTCTTGAAAGAGCTTTGGTGAACATATCTGCAATCTGATCAGTTAAAGCAACATAAGACGTTGAAATAAGCCCCTTTTGGATCGAGTCACGAGTCTAGTGATAGTCTACCTCAATATGCTTTGTTCTCTCACGAAATGATGGATTATTAGCTATGAACAAGGCTGCTTGATTATCACATTTGAGATGTATAGGAAGAGGCTCCTCAATCGTTAGATCAGTCAGGACAGACTTGACCCACATCGTTTCTGTACTCCCTTGGGCCATGACCCTATATTCTGATTCAGCGCTAGACCGAGCAACAATAGTTTGTTTCTTACTCTTCCATGAGACCAATGAGCTACCAACAAACACAATGAAGCCTGAAGTGTACTTCCTGTCCTTAGGACACCCAACATAATCTGCATCTGCACACCCAGTAACTATAAGAGAAGTATCTCTTCTAAAAAGAATACCTTCACATGGATATGACTTCAGATATCTCAAGATCATGCACACTGCATCCATGTGTGCCTGCCTGGGTTGCTCCATGGCTCACTCTGCTCACAGTGAAAGATGTATCAGGCCTGATAATACTAACATATAATAATTTCCCTACCAGCTCTCTGTATCGTCTCTTGTCCACCTCCTTAAAGTCATCATCATAGAGCCTAGCATTAGGATCCATTGAGGTAGTAGTTGGTGTGCATCCTGTCATGCATATCTCAGATAGAAGATCGGTAACATACTTCCTTTGTGTCATAACTATACCCTGTTGATTTTGTGCAAACTCCAAGCCAAGGAAGTAAAGAAGCATGCTAAGGTCCTTGGTAATAAACTGTTACCTAAGAAAATCCTTAGCTGCTTGAATGTCGTGTTCATCGCTGCCAGTGATAACAATGTCATCAACATAAACCAAAATAACTACAGTACCTCTTTGATTTCTCTTAACAAAGAGCGTATGATCTGTAGTGGATCTGACAAACCTCTTCTGTTCAGTCAACTCCGAGAGCTTCTAAAATCATGCCCTTGGACTCTGCTTAAGGCCATAGATAGCCTTATGAAGATGGCACACCATACTGGACTCCCCCTCAGTAGCAAACTCAGGTGGTTGCTGCATGTAAACCTCCTCCTGCAGATCTCCATACAAGAAAGTATTCTTTACTTCTAATTGAAAAAGTGGCCAATCACAAACCACAGTAACAGCAATAAGAATCTCCAGGGTAGAGTGATGTGCAACAGGAGAAAATGTGTCCTGATAATCCACCCCATAGGTTTGGGTGAACTCACGAGCAACCAATCTGACCTTGTATCTGTCTACTATACTGTCAGCCTGATGTTTCACAGTAAATACCCACTTGCTGCCAACAACAGATGCACCTGGTGGAGCATGGATAACACTCCACGTATCTCGTGACAATAAAGCCGCCATCTCCTCCTCCATATCCAGATGCAATTGACTGCTCTGTAGTGCCTCCTGATTTGACGTGGTATCTCCACGGTAGACAAACCAACAATAAATCTATGAAAATCATTGGAAAGACACCCCAAGGAAAATGAGACCCAATAGGATGCATAGTACATGCCCGTTTCGGTCGCCTTAGTGCAATAGGCATATCCAGATCCTCAACAGACGTAGAAGACATCATATCCACATCCTGTACCTTAGTTTGTACATGCAAATCACCAATGCCATCAGAAAAACTCAAATGTTCAGAACATACCTTGATTGTGCTGGATGACGGAGGAGGCACATGAGCAAGGGGTCGTCGCTGGTAAACCTGCGGAAAGAAAGTAGGTGGCGGTGGAGGTGATGGTGGAGGAGGTGGTGATGGTGGAGGTAGCAGTGGAGGAGGTGGTGGTGGAGAAGGTGTCGTAGGTGATAATGATGGAGGAAGTGGCATATAGACCTCTTCTCCATCATTTGAAGGAGTAATCCTGTCACCTGTGGGAGAAAAATACATAATGGACTCGAAAAAGGTAACATCGGCACTAACATAGTATCTTCGTCGAACAGGATCAAAGCAGCGATATCCTTTTGGGGTCTTGGAATATCCAACAAACACATATTTGACAGATCTAGGAGAGAGCTTATCAAGACATGGAGACATTTGATGAACAAAAGCTACAGAACCAAAGACACGGGGCATTAACGAGAAAAGATCTGTCTCGGGAAACGCAATCGAGAACGGAATCTTTTCTCCCAGCATTGAAGAGGGCATACGATTTACCAGTTAGCAAGCAGTTAGAACTGCATCTCCCTAATATGAATGAGGGGCATGGCTCTGAACCAAAAGAGTAAGGGTGACGTCTAACAAATGACGGTGTTTTCGTTCTGCTATCCCATTCTGTTGAGAAGTATATGCACACGATGTCTGATGCACAATGCTAAGAGACCTAAGGAATTGAGAAAGCTGTGTACTGCAAAACTCTAATGCATTATCGGAACGAATAAACTTGACTTTCGCAAAAAAAAAATTCCTTGTTTCATTAATAAAAGATTGGATTACATGACTTGCATTAGACTTGTTCTTAAGAAGAAATACCCAAGACAATCTCGAAAACTCATCAACTGCAACAAGATAAAACCTATGTTCCTGATGATCTGAGACACGACTGGGACCCCAAATATCAAAATGCATTAACTCAAGCAGACTATGACTGCTACGACCCTGACGACTATGAAAGGTAGAGCGATGATGCTTCCCAAGCTGGCAGACCTCTCACTGAAAGGTGGAGCGAGGAGAAATCTGTGGAAGAACGTGACATGACTTTTGCATAGGAAGATGACTAAATCAAAGATGACACATATAGGAGGAAACCGATCCAGTACGAAGAGAAGAGGCACCAGCATAAGGACATTGCACTAATATGTAGAGACCCCCTTGCTCACGGCAAATTCCAATCACCCTGCCAGTTAGTATCCTGAAACACGAGTAGATGGATCAAATATGGCATGACAATGTAAGTCTTTGGTGGTTTGACTAATTGAAAGTATATTAATAGAAAAATTAGGAGCATAAAGAACATTCTGAAGTCTCACTCTAGGGGGTCAACTGCACCTCCCCCTGACATATGCACAAGTGGTGTGAAGTTTGATTATGCAACGATGTGCACTCGACATAACTTGGCTTATCAAGTTAGCCTAGTCAGTAGATATCAAAGTAATCCTGGACCAGCACATTGGAAAGCTGTAAAGAAGATTTTTCAATATTTGAAAGGGACTTTACATTTTAAACTAATGTATCAAGCTGAATCACTTGAAGTAGTAGGATACTCCGATGCACATTTCGGAGGGGATGTGGATGATAAGAAATCTACATCATGTTACTTTTTCATGTTTGGTGAAGCAACAGTTTCTTGGGATAGCAAGAAGCAAAGATCTGTATCTAGACATACACAGGAGGCAGAATACATTGCATTAGCATGGCCACCACTTATGCAGTTTGGTTTAAACGTTTCGGGAAGATTTAAGCCTGGATTGGTCAAAGGATCAAAAATGCATTGCGGTAATCAAACTGCAATAAGCTTGATTAACATTGGGGCTAATAGTTCTAAAGAAAAGCACATTGAAATCCAATATCACTATATACAATATATAACCAGAAATAACTGTAACATGTATACCTACAAGTGATATGTTAGCCGATTCTCTAAATAAGGGAATAGCATCTAGCACAAATATTAAACATATTCATTTAGTGGGACTCAGGAATGCATGGGTCGAGGAAGAGGTTTTCATGAATAATGAACCTCATTGTCGACATCTCTACACACTACAGGCTTTGATCACTGCAGTCAAGTGGAAGATGTTAGAACGACTCTCGCAGAATGATCGAGTGGTCATATCGCCGACTGCAGTTGCGTAAGGGTCGAGTTCCGTGGAGACCCTAACCATCAGGGTGTGGGAATGGGGCGGACTACGCGAGGGTTGATGCCCTATATATACCTCCATCGGGAAATGGAATGGATCAGCCCATCTCAATCCACCTCGCTCACCAGGAGCCCCTTTCCCCACCACCATAATCCCCCGTCTCTTTCTTTCGTTCTCTCCGAAGAAAGGGTCGACGGTGACGTACCTCAAAAAATCTTCATGAAATACTAGAAGGCCGAAACCATAAAGGTGAAAAGGCAATCATTCTTAAGATTGACTTTTAGAAAGCTTTTGACACAATAAAATGGGATTTCATTCTCTAATCTATGAAGTTACCGTGTCCTCCAAAGTTTATGTGGTGGATTATTTCCATCCTAGAAATCACTTGAATTTTCATTAAAATCAATGGAACTTCTATGCGTTTTTTTATACCAAAAAGAAGTTTCTGCCAAAGTGATCCACTATCCCCTTACTATTCATAAATGATATGAATGTTTCGGACTGTATACTTAAAAAACTCACTAGAATTGGGAAGATAAGGGGGTTCTCATCTCTGAATCTAGGTATTGAGATTATAACTATGAAATTTCTGAATGACCTTCTCCTTTTTCATAAAATTTGATAAGGAGTAGAAATTTAGCCTCACTCTGAAAATTTCTTAGGCATTTCATGTTCAAGATAACAAAAATAACTATTCCCTCATTGTTTAAACCTATCCGAGAAAATATTTCTCGCTAGTCAACTTGATTGGACCATCCGGTGAATTCTAAATAAATTATTTGAGAATTCTCCTATCTCCAAAAAACTCAAAATTGACAACTGGATACCACTAATGATATATTCGCACAGAGGTTGAATGGGTAGAAATAGGGATGAAAACAATTGTGAATATATTCGTATCCGATCTGCTATCGTATCGTTTTATAGATATTTTGACATTTTTATTCGTACTCGTTTTAAAATGGATGCGGATATGGATATCTTGACATTTGCTAATATTCACATTCGTATTCGTATATTCGTTTTCGTACATAAGTATAGTAATAGATTTATTTATAATTGTGTGTAACAACATTTTATGATTGCATTCACAATTGTTGATATAGTTGTTATGAAATTATTATATCTGGTATAATTATTTTATGTGTAAATTATCCTGAACACATATATTTTAGTTAATCTATTAAAATTTTCTGTTATTATGTGTATATGATTCGTGTTCGGTTTACATCCGCATTCGTTTTTAAAGATATGGTAACACATTTTTTCGCATATGTCAATATTCATATACGCATTCGTATTGTATTTTAAAAAGGATAAGAATATGATTATACACATATTCATATATGTATTCGACCGTTTCATCCCTAGGTAGAAATCATGTATGTTGGCAACGCCAGCAAGAGTTACCTTGTTAAACTCATGTCGAATGGCATTGACTCTCCATCTTCTTTCCTCACTCAAATTACTGAAATATAGCAAGACATAATTGACAAAATTAGAAGAAATTTTCTTTGGAACGGAGACACAAAAGCAAAACACAATTACATGATTGCTTGGAATAAAATCTGCCGTCCATAGAAAATGATGGATGGGGTATTATGAATCTTGAGAGTTTTAACAAATCTTTGCTTCTAAACAATTGGCGATTATCGGTGGCAAGAAGCCTCTTAATGGAGAAATCATTAAGGCATCTTACTTTAGAAAAAACTTATACCTATTCAGGTATCAAATAATATAAAAGACTTAAATATCTAGAGGTCTCTAATAAATGCATTAGAAATGCCTCTCAGAAACTTTTTTGGGAAATGGGACAAGAGAGTTCATAGAAAATTACAGACCAATTAATCCCATCAACATGCCTATGAGAATGATGTGCAATATTTTAGCTGACATATGGGCTTCAGAACTCAAGAGCCTTATACCACCAAGACAACGTGATTTCTTAAAAGAAAGATCGGCGTACGATTGTCTGCTTATCACCTCTGAAAAGAAGTCTTTCTTTTATTTGACTTTAAAAAAGATTTTGACACGATAAAATGGGACTTCATACTCGGGAGGCTGATCGTCTGATGTAGCGTGTAGTGCAGCAGATTCTGCTGCAACCGCTCGAGCCGTTCGATCTTGATCAAGCGGTTCGCATGTGTTGATATGACTTGAATCCTAACCATCTGACCCAGGTTGAAGAACTGCATATGCATCCCATACCCCAACAAGAACTACATATGATCCGCTTGTATGGGAGTGTTATATAAACTCCTTAGGGTTAGGGTTTTAAAGCATCCTCTGTATTCATTTTTTTCTCCACATAGTGAAACCGATCGCCGCCAAGGACGTAGCCCAGTTACGGGTGAACCTTGTAAATCCGTGTGTTTGCGTTCTTGCTTGTTTGATCGTGTTTGTGCGTGTTCGCTTCTGCGATTCGCAACAGCATGATCCTGCACTTTTTGTGAGCATGTACCATGCAAATTCGTACGAACCGCTTGATCAAGATCGAACGGCTCGAACGGTTACAACAGGCACAACACCACAACAAAGGATTCTCTCTATCATACTCCAAGCTATGGAGTTATAAAGATGTTCCAAAATTTATACAGTGAATTATGGTCATTTTGGATTCAACAAATAGAAATCTTTGAGTCTTTTGTATCTTTCAGTGTTAAATTAGTGTTTATTGTAGCATTTTTTGCAGTTGTAAGAATTTCTTGGCACTATAGTGCTTTTTATCTAAGGTGAATGAAATTGATCCCATTTTTTGTAAAAATGCTAAACCCCATTTTACTAAACCCCCCATTCTTAACAGCTAACTCCCACCACCACTAACAAACCCCACTACACACCACTCGTGTCGTGAGCAGCAGCAAGGAAAGATGGCCTACCTCTGCTCCGTCCTCGCCGCCTTCTTCCTCCAGCTCCTCCCTCTGGCGGCGGCGGCGGCGGTGGTGGGGGTGAGGTGGGGAAGCTTCTCCTCCGACCCCCTCCCTCCCTCCAAGGTGGTGGCGGACCTCCTCCTCTCCAATGGCATCTCAAGGGCCAGCATCCCCGAGGCCGATCCCCTCGTCATGGAGAGCCTCGCCCTCGCCGGCAGCTCCATCGCCGTCACCGTCGGCATCCCCAACGAGATGCTCCCCTCCCTCAACTCCTCCCTCGCCGCCGCCCGCCGTTGGGTCCACGACAACGTCACCCGCTACTCCTCCAGTCTCAACATCCGGTAAGCAATGGATGTTCACAAGTATGATCCCTTTCCACGAAATGATTAGGGTTTCTTAGATTTGATATGGACACCATTCGATAAATGATATGACATCGTTTGGTAAAGGAATGGTGACGATTTGTTTGCATTCTGCTATGAGAGGGGTTGATGAGCAGTAGTGAAATGATCTGGAGTTGTTTCTTTTTTTGGAAAGGTGTTGCTAAGTTGGTGCCTGAGATTGTTAGTAGTATGACTCATGCATTAGGTCAATAGAGTGTGCCCATACAAAATGAATGGCTGATCTTGTTAACTAGTTGGACTGACCTGCATTGATGCACCAAAATCGCAATAGAACCGATGCAAAAGATCGCAATTCAAGGTTCGGCGAGGAAACAAATAGTTAAGGTGGATCAGGACTTGAAAAAGTTGTGAACATAACAAGAGGAGTATGAATTGCAACTTGCAGATTGGAAAGTCTGAATTAAGTAGCAAGGGCATGAATCAAGGCTAAGCATACTGAGCACAGCCACAGGATCTGAAAATGGATCTGGAGGATAGAGAACTTAACTATATATATATATATATATATATTTATTTATTTATTTATTTATTTATTTATTTATTGCATGGATTGAGGCTTCATACTGGGAAGCTAGTGTCATATTTCACAGTAATTGAATAGAGTTCTGAATCTGAATCAACCGACTGTAAGTGCATATTTGTTTGCAAGGTTACTCCATTGTAACATGTCAGAACTATATTGATTTCAAAGGGTAATCCTGGAAAAACCCCAACAAGCACAAAAGCTGGAGATATAAACAAAAAGACAGTCATGTTTTAGTATTTAGAAGAATCGGAAAGGCGGGAAAAGACTTAGATATTTAAGTCAAAAATTACATAATCATGACCTGCGGTTGCTGCCGCATATGGAGGGCAAAGTCAGCTCGAGGATGTTGGATGTGGATCATTTTTTCCTTCTATTGATCATTTGCCTATTAAGTCTTGGTGGCTTTAATAATCTACTGGTCGGATGAGTCCGGGAGGATCTCCAAAGGTTGTAAATGATGGGGAACGTAGGGAGTGAGGCACTGGTTCCTACTTTCATTGGTCGGAAGGACTTCAACTTTCTGTTGTCATTTGAACTTTTTATGGATACAGCATAGTGATGTTATCTTTAATGTTGCACATATATGTCTAAGTTATGACCCCCCCTGTTCTTCAGCTGTAAATTTATTCTTTCTCTAAAAGAACATAGAGCTTCAATAGTCTCAAATCGAGTCGAAATTATCCGCTTATTGTTCGTATATGTGTGGATCATTTGAGTCTCCAATACACGACGGGGGTGTTGGAATTTGGTTCGAATTGTGATGAGGTTGCTAGGGGTGTCCCCTATAGTGTTGGTTATTGGGGTGGTGGGATGGAAAGGATGGACCATTGAAAGGAATAACTTCACTTTTTTGGTATTGGAAGTCGTATCATTGTGGTAGAAGGCTCATATTATGGGCATAATAAATAAAACACTGAACAAAAAGATTTGAACAAACACTCATTGAGAAATAAAGAACGGTTGGTTTGCCACTCCCGTGTTCTGATCACAATTGATTATCTAACAATTGAATATCTTCATTAATTGCCATGATATTTCCAAAAGTCTTCTGCTCTTAATGCTCGTGAAGAGAGTGAAAATTTCAAATGGTTTGTGTACTTTGTATTTTAGATATTTTTCCTCTTCTGAAAGAAGGTTGAAGGTACTAAAGCTTTATTTTTAAACATCATTGATCTGTAAACCGAACTCCAAACAGCTGTTTTTATAATTAAAAAGACCAATTGACAGTTATCTTTCCAGAGACAGCCCTTTATAGGACTTTAGTGCGAAATATTTGCTAATATAATGCACATACTCGTTTAACCTTCTTTCCTTAAGAATACACCAAGAAAACACGGTTTTTTTAGTCTGTGACAAGGTTTTAATTTCTCAAGCTGTTATCGTTTGTTCATGATATCTGTTTTTTACAAGAATGGATCCATTTTTTTTTAACAGGCGCATTGCTGTTGGGGATGAGCCATTTCTCTTGAGTTACGGACAAAGATTCCAGCACTTCGTTGTTGGAGCTGCATCAAACATCCAGCGGGCTCTAACTGATGCCCGCCTGGCAAAGGAGATAAAAGTTGTTGTACCTATCAATTCTGATGCATACCAATCCAGTTCAATTCTTCCATCAAGGGGCCAATTCAGATCTGATC
The DNA here is from genome assembly GCA_037367405.1 of Ottelia alismoides. Classification (NCBI taxonomy): domain Eukaryota; kingdom Viridiplantae; phylum Streptophyta; class Magnoliopsida; order Alismatales; family Hydrocharitaceae; genus Ottelia; species Ottelia alismoides. The sequence continues at coordinate 361,403 of JAZKJV010000965.1, forward strand.
TTAACAAAACCATGATCGATCTTCTTTCATTTCTAAGCAAGCATGGCTCTCCCTTCATGACCAGCATAGATGTTTTCTCAATCCTTCAGCAAAACAAAAACTTCTCCCTGAGCCATGCCCTTTTTAACTCTTCACGCCCTATAACCGATGGGCACAACAAGTACCTAAATGTATTTGATGCTACCATTGATGCTCTGGTAACATCTCTGGCAGATGTGGGATTTGGTGACATGGACATTATAGTTGGAAAAATTGGATGGCCTACTGATGGAGCACAGTATGCAACAGCGTCAATTGCCGAAACCTTCATGAAAGGCTTGGTGAATCACATCAAACTTGGATCTGGAACACCACTTCGACCAAAGAGGTTTCCAGTAGAGACATTCATCTTCAGCCTCTTAGATGAGGACAAGCGCAGCATCTCCCATGGAAACAATTTCGAGAGGCACTGGGGCATCTTTACTTTTGATGGTCAGGCTAAGTACAACGTTGACCTGGGCCAAGGATCAAGGATACTTGCTAATGCACGGAACGTCGAGTACCTCCCATGGAGGTGGTGTGTGGTGGATAACAACAAAGACATGTCCAACGTTTCCGCAGTTGCTTCCGAAGCATGTCTTCATGCAGACTGTACAGCTTTGTCCACAGGGGGGTCTTGTGCAAACATCAGTTGGCCTGGCAATATCTCCTATGCTTTCAACAGCTACTATCAACAGCATGATCAAATCTTTGGTAGCTGCGACTTTGGCGGCTTGGGCTTAATTACTTCTGTGGATCCGTCTGATGACGAGTGCAGGTTTCCAATTGGTCTTGGCGTGTCAGCATCGACATCCTTAGGGATGAGCACCATCGCTCGTCTCATCGTACTTACTGGATCTTGTGTTTCTGCGAGTTTGTTGAGGTATGAGTTTTAGTTTTACAAACATGGTTCTAACTTCTAAGGCCTGAGCATCCGAAACAAAGGTGCAGAGTGGAAGTTGTATCTAGGTTTTAACGTCCCGCAAGTTTTTCGCTGTGAAATTGAGATTTGCTCTGAGTATCATCCCTTGCTGTTGCCATCTGAAATTCTTTGTAAACACCTTCACATGGTGATTTTGCTCATCTGCATTTGTTGTGCTTTTAACACTTTTGGCATGCTTGGAAACCGGTTTCCTACAGTTCTATCATGTTGGGCATGAATTGTGTTTGACAGACACTTGTAATCAGTGTGAATCATATCAATTTATTTTAGGAAATGGTAATTCATAATCATTAAAAATTGAACAATGATCCTTTAAGTGGTAACTATTTAACCATCAGCTGATGAAACATTTTGCATGCGTTTAAGCGTTGGAAGAGGATCCTCTGCTGTAATGGCATTTACAGCAGAGGTGCTGTAATTCCATTTTTTTCTTTTTGTGATCTCCATTTCCAAAATCAAACCTCATGGATTATATCTTTGACAAATGTTCCTCTTATCTTCCAAATATCGCTCAAATCCGAAGGTATATGCTATTTTATCTTAATCATCAAATGTTGGGTTCTTTTTTAAATTGGATTTAAGTTGCTTAAATGTTAACCAGACATTTGGCCATTAATAAAGGGTTTTTATTAGTTGTGCCTCTTTGAGATATTCCAATATCAGTTATGCTTCTTCCTTTTGGGGAATATCAATTGTGCCCTAAACTTGTTGTTCTATCACTTATGCCCTTCCGTTAGTCTAACCATCAATGTGTTGAATTTAACAATGATTTTCTCAAACCATGGTGCAATTAAGAGGGGCACAATTGTCCAGACTTCATCATCTTCTTCCTTCGTTTGTTCTTCTTTTCTCTTCATAATTTCTCTCTCTTAATTACACCTTCATGCATCCATTAAATCGCTAAAATTTTAACATTTTCACGGATATATCACTCATTGCAGATCAAATGATTATTTTTTTCGAATTTTTCGGTGAGTTTTAATGAATCAATTAATCAAAAATTTATCCTAACTAAACAAATGCTGAAAGACCTTTTGTTTCAACCTCCTCCCCTCAACTTCCTCCTCTTCCAGCAGCCTGTTGCTTGCGATCATCCAAAGCAGCTGCCTCCTCCTTGCGGCAGGGACGGCAAGATGCCCCTTGGCAGAGGAGGAGGAGGCGGTGAGGCACGACACGACATGGGGAAGAACTGGGGTGGAGAGGGAGGTGCGGGGTGGAGGGGAGGTGTGAGTGGAGGAACTATGGGCGGAGGGGGAGGTGCAAGAGCGACGAGAGGAGCTAGGTGCGAAGGGGAGGTACGAGGGTGGAGGGGATATGCTGGGGGAGGAGCTCGCAGCGGAGGGGGAGGTGTGGGGGCGGTGGGAGGAGACGGGGCAGAGAGAGGTGTAGGGTGGAGGGAAGGTGCTGGCGGCGGAGGGGAGGTGCGGGGGCGGAGGAGAGGCGTGAGTGAAGGAGCTCGGGGCGGAGGCGAGGGGATGGAAAGGAGGGGCAGACTAGGAAGGAGGGGCGGAGGAGGAGGTGTCGGGGAGGAGCTTGGGGCGGAGCTCAAGGTTGGAGGGTGTCGAGCTAGGGAGGAGGGGGGCTGGGGACGAGGAGCTCGTGGCAAAGCTCGAGGTTGGAGGGGGCGAGCTGGGGTGGAGGGGCAGAGGAGGAGGAGCTCGAGGCGAAAGGAGGGGCTGGAGGGGCTCTGGCTGGGGAGGAGGAAGAGGAAGAGGATGGGGGAGGAGGAATAGGATAGAAAAATGATACTTTCAATCATGTTATGTCCTCAAAGTTAACGCTTGTTTGCACTGAAGATGGATGGCAACTAACCTGAGGGGCAGAAGTGATAGAAAGACAAGAAGTCGGGGGCAAACCTGATATTCCCTGAAAGGGAGGGGCATAACTGAAATTGCAATCTCATAGGGGCATAACTGATAAAAATCCTAAAATAAAATAACAATGCTCTTGGATTCGAGTGAACTTTCGAGGACATGTGGAACATTAGTCAGAGATATAATCTATAATGGTGGATTTTGGAAATCAAAATCGTAAAAAGAAAAAAAATAGAATTACAGACCTCTTCTGTAAATCCCATTACAGCAAGGATCCTCTTCCTTGGGTTCGTTTGGTTGCAGGGTTGGGCAGGGTTGGGGGTTGGCCCAACCCGGGATACCCCTCCTTCCAACCCTCCCAATCCTCCTCACAGTAAACTATTCACAGAGGTAGCCCCAACTCAACCCAACCCTGCAACCAAATGAACCCTTAAGGGGTTGTTCGGCTAATGGGGTAAACCCCCCTTGGGGTAGTTTATCCCCCCTTACCCCGTATTTTCTCCCTCCATGTGGGCCCCACTTTTTATCTTTTCAAAAAAATTAAATAAATCAATTCTCCATCATCAATTCCATCAAAAAATAATATACTATACCATCATATCATATAAAAATTATAAACTACTCCACTTCTACTCATTTTTTCAAACTCCAATACAATCACATCACAATAACTACTCACTTTTTCAAACTCCAATACAATCATATTACAATAAATACATTTCTAACCCACCTCCAGTTTAACCCTCTATCTAAACACCAAAACCCAAAAATGGGTTACCTGCAACCAGTTTAACCCACCTAAGCCTTGTTCGTTCGGAGGATAAGGGGGAATGGAATAAGCCCCCAACACGGTTCCCCGTGGTACGACTATTCCCCATTATTTCATCTTATTTCACTCTTATTCCTATCTTTATCCCACTTTACCTACCGTTATTTCACCTTATTCTCCTTATTCCTATCCTCCAGCCGAACGGAGAATAGACCATTATTCCCCTTATTCCACATCTTTATTCCTGCTTATTCTCCTACCGAACGGGCCCTAAGCGTTGGGTCGCATTACAATAGCCCTTTACGCGGCACATAGGCCGTGCCCTCGTGATCAGATGGGGAGATCACTCTGAGAGGAAGGGCTTATTTAAATGAGATCGTCTAATACATCTTGCAATATAGTCGAGCAAGCCACCAAGCTGTGTCATCCTAAATTATCACAACGACAAGGAACTACATGAGGTCCAACGTACGCGAGAGCCTTATGGATGGAGCTTCTATCATATGTAGGGATGCGGATGTTAGTATTATCGTATCTCTATCTACATAAAAATATGGATACCATTATGGAAAAGATTATCTTACAAATTATATCCTTATATATAGATGATTCGATAGACGAATAAGTATTGTTCTATGGAAAATAAATGCTACATAATGCTTACATTTCAGAAGAAATGTTTTTTTACAAAAGTTGAAGTTGATATTTGATTATATAAATATTACCATAAATTACAAATAAAAAACAAATATAATATGTCAAATTTAAAACTTGTATAGCAACTAATTAAGTAGCATGAAGATATTCTTTTTCGTACATTTCGAATGACTCCAACATGCAATATATTATGTTTAACTGTATAATATATGGATTTAGTGGAGCTGCCCCCTGGGGACAACCAACATAGCTGCCCCGCCCCCTTATTTCGACGCTTTTTTTTATTTTTTTTCGTAAAATATCTCCATGTATATTCATCCCTATAACCCTCCTATATGTCATTTGAATTTCGTCAGAAATAGACTCATATGACCTCCATCGAGATGGTGTCGATTTGAAAAATCATGTTAACGTTAAAAAATGACTGTCTGGATGTAAATTGTCATATGAATATCATGGCGATATTTTTTGAAAAAAAATAAAAAATGCCAAAATAAGGGGGTGGGGAACCTCATAATATATTTAGATGCATGTCTATATACACATCGATATGTCTAATATACACAAATTCATTATTATGGATGCCTATATTTCTATCCAAATGGATGCCTATATTTCTATCCAAAAGAAAAATAGAGTCACATCCACATTCGTGTCCTCGAAAAAAAATGAAAATAATATACATATCTCATCGGTAGAAAAAATATTATACGCACCTTTGTTAGTGTCCATATGTGCCAAAAAATTCATCCATATCCGCTTAAAAATGGATAAACAGACGGATACAAACCACATAAATTCGAATCAAAATGTGTACCTTTATCTTATAAACTACAGCCATTCAAGACACATTAAGTCCCATCTTCAAATTACATGTCAAATTATTGTGCTAGTTTGCAAATTTCATAGCGCAGCATCTGAGTATTCAACTTCAACTTCAGTAGAGACTGTATCTCTTCATGTAGCAGATAAACGTATTCTGTGACTTATCAGAAAAATAAGAAAATATATCCCAGATTTTCGCCGCTTGTCTCAAAATTTTCTTATTCCTGAAATAGTTATTCCTCTTCTCTTAGGGACCGTTCGTTTCAGGAATAAACAAGAATAAGGATGGGGAATAAGGAGAATAAGGGTCTATTCTCTATTCGGCTGGAGGATAGGAATAAGGAGGAATAAGGTGCAATAAAAGTAAGTAAGGTGGGATAAAGATAGGAATAAGAGTAATATAAGATGGAATAATGGGGAATAATCGTACCACTGGGAACCGTGTCGGGAGGAGAATTGGCCCCTTATTCCATGGCTTATTCTCCTATCAAACAGGGCCTTAGTAATCAAATCAAAAGGACCTTTTTTATATTACCCTTCTTTTCCTAACATGTAAACAGCCATCTCTATCACCTCCACTTCCTTTCTTCATAGAGCACATAGGTATCCAAGTTCCTATCATTATAAGCCATTAGTTTGCTTTTCAAAAAATACAGAGGATATGTCATTCAAATAGCTAACAGTTAGTCTCATCACCCACAACTGAAAGTGAAAAAATGGCTACAGATTAAACAAGGTCATGAACTTCATAGGAAGAAGAATCATCTAGTGAGGTGACCATATTGCATGTCATATGAACCATGAGGAACAGAGCCAGCAGACCCATATTGAGTACCAGGATTGCCGCTACTTTGAATCTGTAACAAAACACCAAATAAAAGAAAATTAGAAATCAATTATAAGAATCAGTATACACGTCAAGCATGTAAACATACACGCTCGAGGGACCAATGATAGCATACAGAAATACTATCCTATCACGCTCTAGTTTGCTTCTCGAGCGATATTTCCCATTATTCATCGAGGTGGGTTCATCACAGTTTCAAGAAATTCAATAAAACAAGCCGCGCCATCAGAGACCTTGCTCAGTGTAATGGCAAACTAAGTAATAAAATTACATACCGCTATAATATTTCTTCTGAACTATAGGTTAAATCTAAAGGACAATCCAAAACGAACAACTACCAGCTGCCCTAACTTACTGGATAATGCGTCGTCAGCGTATTGGCATTTAGTTTGCCAAAAAAATCCAATAAATGTAGAAAAAAAAGTACTAAGCCTTCTTCCACTATAAGTAGGGTCGGCTACATGGATTCTTGCTCAAATCCATGTTGAAAGATTCGACTATTTTTTACGCTGGCCGTCGACTACCTAACGCAACCCCTGCAAGAGTGGGATTTGAACCCTGGTCTTTTGTGTGGTAGACACACTATACTACCACTAGAAGCAGGAATAAAAAAACACATGTTCCCTTTCCCATCAGAAGCACCGTAACCAGAAATGTTAAAGACGAACAGTTCCCTTTCTTTCCTAACCATGTACTCACATTCAATTCAGCAGGAACACCTTGTAGTTCAGAATGAATTTAAAATGGAAGGGTGGCACAACTACCTGATACGGATTATATATCCACCAGGAAAGTATTTTTTAGAAGCCAAAGGATGATTAGCCACCTCGAAAGCTGAACAGATTAACATAGTTTCAAACATCACAACATATAGGAGATATTATGGGGGTGATTGACGAGCTCTCTAGTGACTGCAAGATTATGGGGGCGGAAGATCCCCATGAAGATAAAGGATGTGACGAAGCCTGCAAACGGTGTGGAGAGGATGCCGAAGACATTGATCACATGTTGCTCCACATGGGTCGAGGGAGGTTTGGAAGAAGTCTGACCCACCTGGTCTCAATTAGGACTGCATGGATTCGTTCTGGAGCTTGGTGAGGTTGGGTTGGAGGGGCTCGACCGAAGGAAGGATTGGGGTGGTTGCGCACATCTAGGACATATAGTTGGCAAGGAATAGTGCCGTGTCTAAGGAAAAGAGAATCGATTGAGAGAATGTAATCGAGCATGCCAAAGCTCTGTACAATTCATGGAGCTTGTAATTTTCTGTCTATAATTTTTAATATCAAAAGTTTTGGACGGACCTGGTTCGCATCATTCACGAGCGATAATTCAAGATTCTCTCACATCCTTTTTACAGGGGGGATATATATGATGAACACTAACCTCAAGTAATCATCGTTTTGTTTTAAAACATACACGCACATAATCAAGTTGCATTCTCTCCAAAGATAAAAAGTGGCACAAGATTCACTTAAATATACAAATAGCAACAGACTGCCCCCAACTATTTATCGAGAACCCTACCACTTTCACAGTTGCAGGCAGCGAAAACTACATCCAACGTTGACAATAATAATCATTAATGGAAGCAAAGCAGCATTCTAGAAAATATAGATACCAATTTTGGATTCTTAGAGCTTCAAAAAAAGCATTACAAGACATTGCCCATGGTTTAGTCAAAACGCCAAGCAAGCAATCTCCCTCCATTTTTTTGCAAGCCCGGTAATTTCAGGGGTCCGGGTGTACCCTCTTATCAATCAAAGAAATATGTTACAATGTAGCACATATGAGACATATAACTGAGTTTTAACTGAGTTTGAATGAATTATAACTGAATTTGAAGTTTCAATTTTAAATTTGACAACCAAAAGCTTCAGTGACTTACCTGCTGTGTGTTGTAAATATTGGCATAAGAAGCGCCCCCATAAGCAACCTCAGAATTTCCATAGCTTCCCGCATATCCAGGACCTGTGACGTAGAGATAAATAGGGGTTGGAACACGTGATCCTCCAATACAGGATTTTTCTATTGTACAACTCTTTGCATCTATTTGCATAATGCTGCCAACAACTGGTTATCATGTAATTATAGAAACAAAACTACCAAAGAACCTGAATGCAAGATGATCCTAAATACTTTACAGAAGTGATTAATGATAAAGTATTCGAGTAAATTATACATGCTCTAAGAACAATGTCCAAAGTATACAACCATCGACTTTACCGAGACATGGAGGACAACCAACACAAGGTGAAAGGATATTTTGCAGAAACCAAATGATATCTGAGAAGAGAATAATTGGATCGAAGTTGCAACAAATTAAGTATACTGGACAAGGATGGCAAAAAATATCGAGGGGTTACCAGCGAGATCTGAAATGACAGTGACACACACAGCAAACAATCCCTAAACAGGCAAAGAATTAACATCAACCTGGATTAGCTACAGAAGCAGCTGCTGCTGCTGCACGTGCTCGTTTCTCTGCATCTGCAAGTTCAGCTTGTAGTTTTTCTATTTCACGTGCCATTGAGATCATATTTTTCTCCATTGCTTGGCTTTGTTCAAGGTTAGCAGCACGTGCTTTTATCTCGTATTCAACAGCAGCTCTGTTAAAAAAGCAAGCAAAGTTAGAATATAAGAAAATCACAAAATTTATAAATTCAAAATTCAAATCACATAATTAAAGGGCAACTGCATTGCAGGAATAATTGCAGTCCATAGGTACAATTTTAAGAATTTATAAACTAATTACCACTGTCTGATAAAAACCAATAGCCTTATCTTCATCACCGTCCTACCACATCCCCTACCCCAAAAAAATCATGGCCTCAAATTTCAGCGAAATTCGGTCGAATTTCTGTCGAATATCGATATCCAGTCGAAATCGAAATTTGACCGAAATATGGCGGTCCTAGTACAAAAAATGACCGAAATGATCGAAATTTCGATCGAAATTTGACCGAAATTCCATCGAAATTCTGTTTTGATCGTCACCGAAATGGTGACCGAAACCGACATTTAAGGCCTTGAAAAAAAATCTAAGCACACCATCATCTCTCTCACCCACTACAGCAGCCCCTGCCGCAGCATTGCGACTTCACTCACCTTCCTACCTAGACAACGAACATTTCTAGCAGCCTGTGACCAGGGTGAAACAACCCCTTTCTGACAGGATGAAGAATACATCATCATTATAGTAGCAATTGCCGCTTCATCAATCCATAAACTTAACAAGAACGCACTAGCAATTGCAGTATACATTAATCCACGTTAATTAAAATACTTAACCCTTTGTGTTATAGCTCACCTACCGAACACATAAAATCACATTACATGTTAACCTCCTTTTATTCTCATATACCAGGTCAATCCAAACCCCAACTCTGCATTTGGTTATTGGCATGGTTAGTGTTTCAAAAAGATAAAATTTATTGTGGAAACTCTCAAACATGGAAGGCCATATCCCGATATATCGGCAATATATCGGCGATATATCGGTATCGACAGGTCACCGATATATCGCCGATATGTCCGATATCGGGTATCGACAGGCAAAAAAGGCGAGCCGAATCCCGATGTCGGCGATATGATGTCGATATATCGCCAATATATCGGCGATATATCGGTATCGACATGGTACCGATATCGATACCGATATCGATATGTCCTTCCATGCTCTCAAATGGCACAGGGGATTATTGTCGAACAAATATTGATCTGACATTAACAATACAACTAGTTGAATGCTTGCATTCTATTCTGTTCTGTTGTATGACATTTTTATTTCAGGTTTTTATCAATTTTGCCCTCTGAGATATTGTCATATCAGTTATGTCCCTTTCTGGGAATATCAGTCTCGCCCATGACTTCTTCCACAATAATCACTCGTGATCTTCGGATCAATTGGCGTCTATCTCCAACGCAAATGGATATTAACTTTGGAGACATAGGGGAAATAGATTAAAAAACAATGGTTGAAAGGTCTTCATCTCACTCCAGCCCCTCCTCCTCCCCTCCTTCACCCCATCCTCCACCTCCCCTTCCAACCCCTCCTCCGACGACGGCCGGCCTCCCCTTCCGACCCCTCCTCCTTTGACCACTCCATCCTCCTCCGACCGTACCTCCTTCCAGTCCCTCCCCTTCTAGTCCCTCCTCTCCCCTAGCCCCACCTCCTCCTCCCTCTCTACCTCCAAACCCTCCTTCTCCCCCAACATCCCCTCCGCCTTCAACCCCTCCTCCTGCCCCTCATCCTCCTCTGACCATCCTCCCCCTCCAGCCCCTCCTCCCCTTTCACCCAAACGATGTAGAGATCTATCGCACACCGCCTCCGTCGGCAAGTGCCATCGGCACGTAGGCAACATCGACAGAGGACGTCTCAATAAGAATGCTATCATTCGGCTACTCTTCGCCTCGTACGACAGACCGAAGGTGGCGGAGATCCTCAGGAGTGGTCAAGGTTTAACGAAGCCCGTCAAGATTGTCGTCACCGTCGAGGAGGGGCGATGGAGGATGGACTGGAGGAGGAGGTGAGGGATATTTTTCCTTGTTATGCCCCACTTAACTATGCCATGGTTGGAATAAAGCATGATTTAGTTCAACTAATTGACATTCAAACTAATGAAATGGCACAAGTGACCATTGTGGAAGAAGTCAGGGGCAGAATTGATATTCCCAAAAGGAGAGGGGCATAACTGATATGCAATATCTCAGAGGGGCACAACTGATAAAAACCCTTTTATTTTCCATGCGAAAGGAACATTTGCAAAATGAGCATTGACATGGCATTTAATAAGGATTGAATGATCGTGTTCTTATAAATAGCCAGTTAGATGTTTTTTTGGTGCATAGATTGTTTATCTAAAAGAATTATTAAGCAGGGATCAAGGTCTTAAATATCAATTTCGATCATCATATCGGTAACCGATCGAAACGACAATTCGACCGAAATTTCATCCATACAGTCACATTTTCTTTGGTCAACCCCCCTCAAGATACAAATATCGGTGATTTCAATCGAATTTCGATCACCAGTCGAAACAGAAATTCGACCGAAATTCGATGTCATGGAAGGGATGAAGATCCGATAAATTGCTAGCTAGATATATATAATAATATATATATATATGCATTAAACGTTCCCTAAAGCCCGAATTATTCCATGAAATAACTGACTAAGCCCTCTTAAGAAGGGTTGAAAATTTGATAAATAGCTAGCTAGATATACATATGTAATATATAGAGGAAAGGGAGCCTACTTCATGAAGTAGGTAACCTTACCTACTTCATGCTCATTTTTATCAAAATTTCTTATTTTTTTGGAAAATACTACGATAGATTTCCATTACTATATTAATTAATAAAACTTGGGGCGGACACCACTGAGTGTTTCCCCCTACCTTTTAGACTTCAAAAAAAAGATTTCCATCACTATATCCCCCTAATGTCATTCCAGTTTCGTTGAAAACGAAGACTCCTATGCCCTCCATCTAGAACATGTAATTTTAGCAGCCATGGAATTGTTGTAATCGACATGTTCTAGACAGAGGGCATACGAGTCTCTGTTTCAGACAAAATTTGAATGACATATTAGAGGGATATAATTATGAAAATCTATGGTCGTATTTTTCCAAAAAAAATAAAAAAATTATCAAAAATGAGCATGAAGTAGGTAAGGTTGCCTACTTTATGAAGTAGGCTCCCTTTCCTCTAATATATATATGCATTAAAGATTCCCTAAAGCATGAATTGTTCCATGGAATAATGGACTAAACCCTCTTGAGATGATGGCATGTTGCTTAATCTTGAGGAAAAGGAGAAAAAGCAACATTTCAAGTAAGGTGGTCTAGGGACCTTTTACTCTTTTAGTCAAACACCAACCAGGCTTATAGTACAACGAGTCACATTGAGTATATTCATCCCACATTCATCATGCCAAAAATATTTTCAATAGACATCAGGTCTTTGTCACCTTAATGAGCACAAGACCTTAAAAATCAGCTACAAACCTTGTCCAATACAACCGGCCCTTGCTCCGACTTGATCCAATCAACATGCACTCAAGTTTGGCTTCTGTAAATCAATAATTTCAAATTGTTACTTCCTATACCATAATCTTCCTGATTTACATTTGTAATCTTTATTTCGTTACTAGCATATGTACTGTCAATTACATGGTCCTTCTCCATGCTTCCCTCGTAAAAATATTAAATTGGCCAGCCCAATCAAAACTCGAGTGGATCAAACCGGAGCATGGGCCGGTTGTATTGGACAAGGTCACCTTCGACTAGGGATGAGCATTGGGCCGGGCCAGCCCGACCCGATCCGCAACCCGGCTCGATAGACCCGAACCCGTTTAATGTCGAGTCGGGCTTGGGCCCAAAAAAACCGCCCATTATACAAATGGGTCGGGCTCGGGCTGCGTAGAACCCGACCTGACCCGCCAACGGGACCAACCCCCAACACCCCCCCCCCCCCCCGTCTCGGGGCCCCCCTCCCCCAAGCCCCATCCCGCCCGCGGTCGCCTGAACCGACACCCTCGCACCCGAGTCCCCGAATAGTACGAACACAGAACACCCGCACCCCACGCCCCAAAACCCTATCTCCCTCTTCTTCCCACTTCCCAGTCGCTGCTCCCCCCACCCAGGCAGCAACCCCACTCCAGCGGCCCAGCCTCGTCGCCCCCAGGCCCCACTCCCCAGCCACTCTCCACTCCAGCAGGAGCCGGACTCCGAAGGCAGACACATCGTCCGGGCCTCGTTGGCTCGCCCAGTGCACTGTGCACCGCCCCTTCCCACTCCCACTTCTTGTCACGCCCCGACGCATGCCCCCTTCCCGTCGCGCCCCGACACCGCCCCGCCCCCGAAGCGACCTCATTCCGGCTTTCCCCCTTCTCAGGCTCCCAGCCTGACCCCCTTCCCACCGCGGCACCGCCCCTTCCCACCTCCCACAGGGCCACAATATCTTTTTTTAAAAATTATTGGGACGGGTTCGGGTTCGGGCTGGCCCATCCAAAAATTAACGAGCCGAAGCCCGACCCGAAACCCGATAATATTAACGGGCTCGAGTTCAAGCTAAGGTCCAGCCCGGCCCGATAATCATCCCTACCTTCGACACGAAGCATCCTGACCCAATGCTCATCCCCATCATATAGTGACTCAAAGGGAATCACCCATATACTTGAGGGGAAGTTGTTGTAATAAGTTAACTTTATCTAGTTGTAATAATTTAAGTTAATTAAGTGCGGGCGGTCTATCCAAAACCCTTTATACTTCAGGATATATAAGATTTCAGTAAGTCCTACAGTATTCGAATCATCCTCTTGCTCTAGTCATCTAATTGTGGGTGGTAAGCATTGTAGGTACTCGGCATTGTACCCAAGCTTCGATAAAAGTTGTTGGTGAAATGTGATCCTCGATTATACAATACATATATGGACACTCCATAAAGTCAAACGATCTCCATCAAATATATATCAGCAAGTTGGGGCATAACGTATTGCATCTTCACTGCCAGGAAGTGTGCTGATTAGATTAGTCAGTCTACTTACTATTAGCCAGATGGAATCGTTACCATCGGACATCTTTGACAATCCCATAAGGAAATGCATGCCTATGCTTTAACACTTCCACTCGAGAATAAAAAGCAGCTTACACAAGCATGTGGGATATTTGTGTTCAGCCTTGACCGGCTAATACACAAGACATTGTTGCATGAATCGTGTCACTTCCCCCTGCTAACACACAAGACAATGGTGCATGAATCGTTTTACTTCCTCCGTTTCATGCCACCAGTAGGTCTTCCTCTTGTTTCTTTCGATGAGGTAACAAGCTAGGCTCTCCTGACTCCTGCAACATGCATCCCAAACGTCTCACATGCCTCTATCTAGATGATATTGATACCACTTTCTTCCAGCAATCACATTAGTCTCATCATTCTCGGTAGTTAAAGGAACGGAGATCAACGACTCACTACACATCAATCTCACCGTAGGTCCACAACCACCACCAAGCTAGCACATCTCCCTTTCCTATCAAATGTTTTGTACTCCATGAAATGAACCAACCCAAGTCCCACGAATGAAGCAAAACTACATCAATGTGCAACCTCCATACAAGCATAAAAGGCCATGCCCTGGAAGGTAACATCGTCACCTGTCAAAAGGTCACGAACATCAACATTGTTCACAAGAAATAAAGACGGTAGAGACAAATCCACTACCACAAAAGGTGTGACCATACATGAAGTTGTCACGAAACCCTAAGCAACACACCTAAGGATTCCAACCTAGTCACAATAGCACCAAAGCATGACGGATCGCAATTTCCACCAATCCCGTCTGTGAAAGGTCCAAGATCAAGCAACAACCACCATTCACTTTCAACACATGGTCACCAACAATGCCCAACATGGAAGCCATGGATATCAATCCAGTCTTGGAAGAAACAAGGGGTGTTAGCTATGGCACAACCACCCATAAGAGAAAAACGTGAGGATGCAAATCACATGTCACTTCAAAGTTTTTTTAGAAAATGAAGTGTGTTCACCTTTGGGAGGTGTTCACCCAAAAATCCTTGATAAAATTGGAAAATCATCGAGGCCCAGACCCAGAGAACCATTCTTATTCAATTCGTTAAGCAGTCGGCACGCCTTCTGCTCCAAGAAATCCCGAGTCAAGCCCTCCTGCTTCGCATGGGCCAAAGTGAGCTTATTGGCCCCAACATTGGTCGTTTCTAACGGAGGTCAAAACCTCGTTTGGTTGAACTATGGGAAATGCTCAACCATAGCCTCCCACATCTGATCCAAGGTTCGAAATATCGATATTGTATCAGTCGGCCCCAAAAGTGACGTATTGAGGATATATCAGGATATATCAATGGTATCGGTGGAAATCTCAAAAATGACACAAAAAGCAATTTTTCGCAAATTAAAATCCAAATTCTTAAAACAATAAGAACATACAAACACACACCAATATGCAAGGATGAGGTGTATTTGGCACACCAATACACATTATACAGCACATATCGTTGATATTGATAATGAGTTTTTACTTTTTACTATTGCTTATTAAGAGCTAACAAAAAGGAAATGACGAAATTGGAAACATAACTTAGAGACATAAAGGGCATGTATTTAGCATAATAGATTATTATCACATTACATATTATGTATAAAAAATGCTGAGTTATATCATATATTAAAACAAATAAGAAAATGGGAATAATAACATATACTTTTTAAAGAACATCAATGAAAGAAGATGAATTAAATATATTAGATACAAAACTTTATAATTGAATAAAGAAAATCAATGCCGATTGGAACAAGGTTTGAAATATTGATATCGTATCGATAGGTCTGAAAATGGATATATCACGATATATCATATATATCAGTGGAAATCTAAAAATGGGTCAAAAAATATATTTTTCATGAACTAAAAACATCGTAATTCTTAAAACAATAAGTGATGTATGAATACACTCTTACACACATGAAATGGATGTATTTAGCATATTAACAATATGTTATATTGCATACTTCGTATAAACAAAAGCCTTAGCGACATCCAAAATGAAACAAACAAATATCGTAAAATAGCATGCATCTATATAGTACAACATTCATGAAAAACGGAAATTTGAAAGATGGCCTAATAAAGATTAGAAACTAACATTTCTCATAAACTAAGATAATCAAGACCAAGGGCTTGTCTTGGATCCATATCGATAGATTACTAACACTTACTAATTAGAAATTTAGTTACTTATTCCAATCATACTTGTATCCACGTGCAATGCCTTAAATGTCCAGATTTCGGTTTCGTTTCGATCATCCTGGAAAGAGAAATTCAATGGGATTTCAATGGAATTTCGGTGAAATGGCCCGAAATCAGGGAAATTACTTGAAAAACTATTTTTTCCTAAAATTAATATTTCTAATATACTTTAACGCAGTAAATGATGTAAAAACACATTTTTTGCTGATAGTAAGATATTAACATGATGTGATACATTAAATTTCTACCCAATCGCTCCAACATTCAAAGTAGTATATTGTTACCTATCAGAATCAGATTTGGAATCGAAATTAGATGTTTTAGTTTCACATCTTGAATGTGAAGAGAATGGTGACACGTGCAATAACAACAGAGAAAAAGATAGGCCAACAAAGAGTACTAACAATATGATGTCTTATGTAAGAAATTGGAGATCGAAATGATAGCTTGGAACTTGTATTTAACCAAAATACTTTCAAGTTGGAAAATATTTCTTTTAGAAATAAATAAAGACACACACACATACATACACAAATACAAATCTTTCTAAAATGTATGTCTAATAGATGCATTGTATAGCTTATGATAGTAAAATATATGCTATATAAGACACTAACAAATAAACTAATACCAAGAAACTGTATATCATTCATAAACACAATCTATATCCAACCTGATAGTTCACAATATTTGGGAAGTTGCTAACAACCTAGCACTCGTACAACCACGTGTACACCTTGTAGTAGACAAAAGCCACAAGAAAGCAAAGACTTAAATTTTGGATTTCGATTTTGTTTCATCATGTCCGGAAAGAGAAATTTCGCAGAATTTTTGGTGAAATCGTCGGGAATCTTGGAAATGACTCTAAACTTGACTTTATCCAAAAAAACTAAGGTTTTTAATATTCCTAAGTCAATAAATAAAATAGAAATGCACACTTATTTGTGAAATAGACTTGTAAATATAAAGCCTGAAGTAATGTTATCATCATAATCATCACACATGTTGACAAATAGAGCAACATGTTGCCTAGAATCAAAACTGTAAGCCAAACTGGAAGAAAGAGCCATGATAATCACATTGTCAATAAGAATGAGATGATACATATAATAACTACTAATCAAAACATATATATCGAAATAAAGAAAAAAATCAGTTAAAACTTGAATTTAACTCTTAAATCTCATGTCTAATTATTTTATTGGGATTTAGATCTAAAAATTAGAAACTAACTAAGAAACTTCTTCAAATAATGTAAAGCTATTTAACAACTCAACACATCAACGAATAAATAAGTGAAAATTCATTAATATATGCCAATTTTGATGAACGCGAAGGGTAGATTCACTTATTTTTGTTGTTTCAACGAAATGACATGCAATTTCAATGAAATTTTGTTGATATTTCGGTGATATTCCGTTGAAATCCTGGAAAAAGAAATAAGGTATCATTTTGATTTTGGTAACCTAAGAAATGGAAATTTCAGAGAAATTCGGTGAAATTTCGGAGAAATTTAAGGTCATGTCCACGTGTGTCAATACCATGAGGGGTTATACAAAATCTTGACCAAACCAACCTATAAAGCTTGTGAAGTCAATATCTACCTTCCATGCTCCCTACCTGATCAAAACAAGTAGTGAAATTCAACAACATGGTTGATATCGATGATATGGCATTGAAATTGACAGGATATCAATGTTATCAGTCAAACTAGTGGAAAGTCTGCACTAAATACTTCATATTTCATAGATATCGATGTTATAAGATGATATATCATGGATACCGCTCGATATCGATATCCAGATTGATATAGATATCGTTAACTTGTCGATATCGATATATCGTGGAAATATCGATGATATATCGGAATACTTCAAACCATGATCTAATCATCATTCTGGATAAAGAAATATAAATTGTCGCTTCATTAATATGAATTCTCCTTTTTGTCCCACTAGCCACAGTGTGGAAAAATATCATATGGCATTACCCTCCTTAATCCAGGTGGCTCTGAAGTATTGTTGGCATTCAGTCATATGTTTCTTCTCTTTCTCCATGAGCATAGGCTACTTCCTCCTAAACTCAATCTAATCCAAAAGAAGAGGTGCGAGATCTTCTACCTTGTCAAGTTTTTCGAGCTATGCACGTAAATCATGTTTACTTCAACAACGTGGTCGTCCAATATGCCTCCAAATCACCCTCGAGACGAACAAGGTTCAAAGCAAGGCAGTACATGGTGGAACTATCCCTAACACCGATAACCATCACTCACCTAACAACTCTTGAAGCCCAACTACATAAGTAAAGACCTTCAACCTTACAGTACAAGGACAGGCATACATCATCCTACAAATCCTCCAACAATATGTAATCTGGCTGACTTTTAGGCATACACTAAACACTAAGAAGCTAGTATAACTACATCAACGCCAATGAGATCAAAAAAATGCAAACCTAGAGAATTGATGATAGACACCTCTAAGTGAGCATTTGATTCCCGACATCCAAAATCCATGGGCGTTAGCTCACCAATCAAGGTCCAAAACTAAATGATCACGATTCCACCATGTGTCCCCATATTTATCTATAGCAAACACAGTACAACGAAAATCATCACCAACAAGCCAGGTACAATGAAGGACCACAACCTAACCTCTATCAGCTCCAGTCTCCAACGACGCGTGTACACCGATGCCACCATAGGCCCATTAACTAATGCTACCACCACAGGGAAATCCTTTGGGATCCTCTTAAGTACAATCATCATCGCCCTAGCTGTCATCGAAGATAACCCCTCCAAAAATCGAAAACCATTCAAACCAATCACAATGTCCTTAACCCTCCCTATAACATTCAATCATGATAAACTCCATCAAAATCGAACCACCCATATTATTCAATTATAGTATTTCATTTCGGTCTCCTAGAAATGAGCATCTCGTTTCCCCATCATTAAGACCATGCACACTCCAAGCTACAACATTCTATTAATAAGCACTCAACAAGTAGGGAGTAGGCAATGATTGACGTCTCTACTTCACCAACACTCCTTCATGATCTCCTTGTAGTCTACTTAAGCTCGCTTTCCATCTCAGAACTATTTGAATTAGAAACCTCAACCAGCGAAAGAAAGCATACCAAGTGGATCCCACCAGCATATTTGAATCAGATCCACAACCCGTGAAAGCGATCAAAGCGCAATAGTACGCCTGCCTCTATTCCTACCCTTCTTCCCTAAATTTGTTCATTCCCCTCAACATATGGTTAGGCCAACTAAACGATCGACCACTGCAACATTCAAATATCTAATTATTGGGATCGATTTTATATTTAATATTGCCTCCTATTTAAAAAAAATATCATCAAACTATACGATACCCATCTTAGACAAATTTATAAGTAAATTTTTCAAAACTTCAAAATATATACGAAAGATGAGACCATAAGTTGAAAATCTAATTATGGTTTTTTAGGAGCAAATCAAACTACGATATGCATTGATATGTGTGAATTTTAAATAACTCTCCATCAACTATGTATAAGAGATCCATACGGATGGATAAAAATGTACTAAGCCTTAGGGTCGGCTGCATGGATTCTTGCTCAAATCCGTGTTGAAAGATTCGACATTTTTTTACGATGGCCGTCGACTACCTAACGCAACCCCTGCAAGAGTGGGATTTAAACCATGGTCTTTTGTTTGGTAGACGCACTGTACTACCACTAGACCATTAAGTGGGTTCTTGAAAAAAACTACAAGCTCGAATATCGGGAGATTCAAAGGATCTGAGATTCTTAATCAATTGAGTGTCATGCAAATACATTGAGTGGAATTTCTTATATTAAGTTGTCCTTCGAATAAATCCAAAAAACATAAAACCAATGATAACTCCAAATAAGTTGGGTGATTATTAATATTATTCTCAAGCACCTATTAGTTTACAGGCTAAATCAATTGAATCGAATCAAAATCAAAATTTTCTTGTTAGTACTTATTATGTCTTTGTCTCTAGCCCTCTTGTACCTTCGTCTAACTTCTCACAAATTGAAGCATTAATTACAGTTCTCATCACAATCCCAAATCAATTGTGCACGTTTCCACTTCTCCTCACTTCTGTGTCCATTATAATCACTCCAATCAATGTCACTAATAATATTACCATTAAAAGTTCAACCAAAAACTCCAATAAATGGAAAGACAATGGTATGTTTTCCATACAAAGCTGACCAATCTGAAGAGTGCGTCAATCCATTGTAACCATGAAGTCCATATCGCATTACTCTTTTTATATCATAATCAAGTTCCAAGTCTGGAGGTGAAAAAAGTGAGTCAGTGTGTCACCCACTTGGACTCACACATGTCTACATAGGTGCCCTTCTCATTCTCCACCTTGGCATCCTCCAACCAACCTTAGGTCAAAATCCTCAACACAAACTCAAATCACTGAAAGAATTTTCTGACATCCATCTGATCGAACCTCAAAATCTTCTCTAGTTTATAACCAAGCTCCCCTTCGTCAACCCCTTCCTATGCACCACAAGAAACAAATAAAGCGATCTCAGTCTGATTCCCAGGGTGTAGGTGGCAAAGGACACTTACGGGATATTGTTCCGATGATAATCAATCATCTCCCTCAAAACATGCTCATGTAACCAAAACTAAGGTGAGATCCTCAGTCGCATGGTTGATTATCCACTGCATGATCTTGATTTTGACATAGATGCCCTACTTACCAGTTTATCATTTACGGCCTGCCACTTAATAGTTAATGCCATAAAGCATGGAAAGTCTCACCAAGCTCTACAAAAAATCCAATTTACCTCATAAATTTCTTCTTATCATAAAGAAAAACTAAGGCTCTTATCAATTTCAATAAGAAACACTACTTTTATGTCCAATATCTCCATCCACGAAGATGACAATATTGACACCATAAAGTTAAATAACATTAGTTCTTGAAATATATTACAATCATTATGTTAGTTTGTCTCCTACTTAATCACCAAATTTGCATATCTCATTCAACTTCGAGGAAAATCCAATCGTTCCAATGCCACCCTCCAGGCTCTAGTTCCCAAGCCTTTCAAACATTCTATATCTTAAATCATCTGCTAAAACTGTATCGTCTAAAAATAGCATGCAGCAAGGAAATCATCATATATGTTTTATCGATTCATCTAAAGTTAAGGCAAATATGTAAACCAACAATAATGACCTCAGTGCAGAGTGAGGCAAGAGGGTGAGTTTTTCCAACCGCAGCACATAGTGAGGCGGGGGTGCCCGCTGGCTCCATTGCTTTTTGTTGTGGTTGGGGATGCTCTGACGAGGATGAAGTCAAAGGCTACGAACGAGGGGGTTTGGCAGGAGGCTTCAGTTCGAGGGAGATTTCCATCCGCGTGCTCCAATATGCCGATGATACCATTTTTTGTGGAGAGGCAGTCGACACCTACGGAAGGGATGAGCATTGTTCTTGAACTGATTGGGTTGGTCTCCAACCTCCAGATCAATTGTGTGAAGTATGCTTTCTTTCCTTTCGGGTGAATGTGGAGGAGGTGGCTATTTGTGAGGTGGCTTTGCAAGCGATGAGGGGGGCTCAATCGATCATGTATCTTGGGATGCACTTGATGAATGGTAAGCTGTGAAAAGCGAACTGAGCTCATGTTGTTGAGAGGATGGAGAAGAAGCTGGCGGGTTGGCGTGCATCTTGCTTGTCTAGAAATAGGCGTCCAGCCCAATTGAAGGCGTTCTCTCGGTTACTCATGTGCTCTTTTTGTCTACGTGCCTCTTACATGTTGGGGTGAAGGTAAAGTTGGAGGCAATAATGCAGAGATTTTTTTGGTCCACCTCTAAGGAGTCTCAGGGGTTGCCGTTGGTGGGGTGGAAGATTCTAACCCTTAGGGAGGAGGATGGTGGGCTGGAGATCCGAAGGTTGGAGGCGATGAACAACTCCCTTTTGACGAAGTGGGTGACTAGAGTTTGGGGAGGAAGCTCCAATCTGCTCTATAGGATGTTGCAATCGATTTACGTTGACTCTTGAGATCCCACTTTTCAATTTGTTGCTATTCCTTGGCAAATGTTATATAGCATGCAAAAAATTTAAAAACTTTTTTATCCTAGTAGCAACTTTTTGATACTTATTGTGAACATATATAGCTTACGAGTGGACATCTACATGACATCACACCCTCTTTTTTTCTCAATAAATGGTGACCCTAATGCAAAACTATATTTTCGAGAAAAAAGGTCAATCCTGGGAGATTAGTTATCCTCCATCATATATATTAAAAATAATAATCACAACTAATTGCCAAAATAACTCTCTATAACTCACCAATCCCTAAGAAAAGTGGCATCAACCAAGGTTTAAAAAGCACGAGGCGGTCCGAGATGTTTTCTCTGAAATTGAGGCGAGGCGTAAGCCTCGAGGCGTCGAGGCGTAAGCCTCAAATTTTTGAAAAAAAAATAAAATTAAAGCAAAATACATTTAAAAAGTATATAATACTATTACATTTTGCCAAAAACACATTCAGGAATTATTTAAACTAGTAGAAGATACAATACATAAGCGATGAAGGCATTGAAGTTCAAAAAAACTAATACTATGCCACTAATATACAGAATATCAAGTTCCAATTCCAACTTCATAGACTCTATATGAGTATTAAACTAAAGTCTATACTTAATACTAAAGTAAAATAGAAACCATAATCTTTAGTATGAATAAAAGAATATTAATATGCCTTGAATCCCAATCAATTGTCTTGTTGGACGTAGGTGGAGAACTGTCATATGCATCCCCTCCTGCCATATCATACCCCAACAAGACGGGGGTCTCGTTGCCCGGTCAGCGAGCCTGTGGGGGTCTAGGGGGGAGCAGGTGCGCTCCCCCTTGCGGGGGTGTGGGGGCAGCGCCCCCGACGATTTTTTTTACTAATGATATTATTTGTATTCAGCTACTCACAATAAAATGTAATAATTATTTTACTCCAGTCTTCACGTGTTTATTTTTCAACATTACTTCATATATCATATATGTGATAAATATTCTAAGTTCACAACTTATACAACCAAACAACAACATCAAGTTGCAAACTTGCAACTAATATAAAATTCTATTACATCAAAACAAAAATATGTGTAATAGAACTAGTATGTGTAGATGTATGATAAATTGAATATGATGTATACAAGATCATGTAACTTCGCTTGTTTCAAGCTATCTCTTCTCTTTGCATGGAGCTATATATATATATAGAAATATGCAAGGTTTAACATGGAAACAAAAATACAAAAATAAAAAAATATAATGCTAACAAAAAATAGGGTTATGTGTAACAAAAAATGTAAAAAAGA